>CM035424.1:166072579-166170079 GCA_020310875.1 Ceratopteris richardii | reverse complement strand
ACCCAAATCAGCCATAAGGCGTCTGAGCCACACACACTCAACAGTCGCTATGAAAGCTGCCCTATACTCAGCCTCACAACTGGAAGTGGCCACAGTAGGCTGCTTCTTGCTCAACCAAGATATACATGAGCTACCAAGCATGAAGCAAAAACCACTGGTGGACACACGAGTGTCATAGCAACCAGCCCAATCTGAGTCAGAAAAAGCATGCAAATCTGGCGGTAGTGATCCCCCCTTGGGATAAAACAACCCAAGTAGCCGAGTACCACTCAAGTAGCGAAAGATGCGCTTAACCGCTTTCCAATGCGTGACTCTTGGGCAATGCATAAACCTGCTCATCTGTGAGACAGCAAACTGAATATCTGGCCGAGTAATGCATTAGTAAATCAAGCATCCAACAGCCTGCTGATAGAGAACAACATCAAATGCATCTCCAGCATCATGAAGACTCAATCGTAAACCTGTCTCCATAGGAGTGGCAATAGGCTTACAGTCTTCAAGGCCAAAACGCTGCAATAATGTGTCAATATATTTCGTTTGACACAAAGCCATTCCACCATCAACTTGCATAAACTGAATGCCCAAATAGTGATGCAAATGCCCCAAATCAGACATCTCAAATGAGGCATGCAAATCAGCCTTGAAATCAGCAATGTGCTTCTCAAGAGGACCAGTGAGCAGCATGTCGTCTACATAGACAACAATGATCAGAAGCACATCATTAACACGCTTAACATATAAGGTGCTTTCAGTTGGACTGTTCTCAAAACCATGTGCAATTAGATAGGCATGTATTTTCTCATACCAAGCACGTGGTGCTTGCTTTAAACCATATAACACCTTCTTTAACCTGCACACCTGGTTTTCATGCCCTTTCTGCACAAAGCCACGGGGCTGAAAAACATACACTTCTTCATGCAAGTCACCATTCAGAAATGCTGTTTTAATGTCCAATTGATGTACATTCCAACCATGATAGGCTGCAAGTGCACAAATGCTCCGAACAGTAGTCATACGGCATGTAGGTGCAAAGGTCTCATCAAAATCAATGCCTCTTTCCTGCGCATAAACCTTTGCAACAAGCCTAGCCTTATACCTGTCAACTGTACCATCAGGTTTACGCTTCAGCTTGTATACCCACTTAGTGCCAATGGCCTTCTTGCCAGGAGGCAAGTCACATAAAGACCATGTACCATTCTTCATTATAGCATCATATTCAGATTGCATAGCAGCCATCCAATTTTCTGAATTTTGTGCTTCATCAGAAGAAACAGGCTCATTCTCATCACAGAGACTAGATGCAGCCATAGCATAGCAATCTGATGCAAAGGAGGTACTATGAGAGCCTGAACGAGTACGATATGACAAAGGTGCATCTAATTTGCTGTCACGCAAAGTTTGCACCAGCCATTTTGGCATAGTTTTTGCCTGTTCAATATCAGCTCTCTCATCAACAAGTGCATCATGTAAATCTGCATCAGAAATGGAATGATCTGCATCATCATATGAAACCTGCAAAGGCTGAGAAGTTGCCTCATTAGGACCAGCGCTAGCCTGTCCACCTGTAAAAAGAGGCATCAAAGTATCATACATGTCTTTGGAGCTAACAGATGTCTCCTTAGTACATGAAAGCAATGGCTGAATAGCATCTTCCACAAAGACAACATCACGGCTAACCACAATGCGTTTAGTCTGTGGATGATACAGACGATAGCCTTTACTTTCAGAACTGTACCCAACAAAAATACATTTTACTGCCTTATCATCCAATTTTCTGCGATGTTGTTCAGGCACTAATGCATATGCCAAACAACCAAAAACACGCAGATGAGCAACAGATGGCTTGCGGTCATGCCAAGCCTCATATGGAGTGATAGACTGCAACGCTTTGGTGGGACACCCGTTCAGTACATATGCTGCACACATGACAGCCTCAAGCCAGAAACTATGTGGTAAAGCCTGACTTTTGACCATGCACCTCGCCATCTCCATGAGTACCCTGTTCTTTCGTTCAGCAACTCCATTCTGTTGAGGTGTATACCGCACTGTACACTGGTGTTTTATCCCACGTTCAGCCAGAAATGCATTAAAATCTGAAGACATATATTCCCCCCCTCGATCAGAACGGAGGGTGCCCATTTTACATGCTGACAGATTTTCAGCCAAAACCAAAAACTGTTTGAAGCACATGAACACTTCGGACTTTGCTTTGAGTGGATATACCCATGCATGCCTGGAAAAATCATCAATGAAAGTCACGAAGTAAAGGTAATTTCCAAAAGAGGGTGTCTGCATAGGACCACAGACATCACTATGTACAAGCTGCAATTTCTGCATAGCCCGAACTGAACCATCTTTTGGAAAGGAAGAACGCTACATTTTGCCCAAAATACAGCCTTCACAAACATGTTTTCCAGGTGCCTCAAGTTTGGGCAAAGAGGACACCATTTCAGATTTCTGCAGGCGTAACAAACTAGCAAAATTCAGATGACCAAAGCGTGCATGCCAAAGCTTTGCATCTGACATAGCCTGAGAATCATGAACTGCACATGCCGAATCATTCACAGATCTTTCATAGTCTATGAGCTTATACAGCCCACGACATAAAATGCCAGAAGCAATAATCACATCGTCATTTGAGAGATCATGGACTGTACACCTGTCATCAACGAATTTCACAACCAAGCCAATCTTGGCTAATGCAGAAACTGATAACAGGTTCTTTTTGATCCCTGGCACAAATAAAGCATCTGACAAAGTGAAAGAACTACCATCAGCAGTAGTCAGAACGATCTTACCAACTCCCATAACAGGATAAGAGGAGTTATTGGCGCATGTGACAGTATTCCCTATAGGGGCAGGCTCGAGTGAAGAGAAGAAACTGCGCTGCGAGGTAATATGTTTGGTCGCCCCACTGTCAAAGTACCAAACATCTGAGTCTACTACAGACATGCACTGATCATGAGAAGATGGGTCAAAACTGTAGACAGTAGTAAACGCCCATTCTTCTTCCTGCACAAGATTTGCAGACTCTGTTTTTGGTGTAGAGGCCTCTGCAACAACCATTCCAGCCTCTTTCTTCTTTGCCTCTTTAGCAGCCAGTTTTGGACAGTTCTTTATAATATGATCATTTCCTTTACAGTACTTGCAGAACAATTTCTGCTTTTCTGATTTCTTCTCATCTTTATCCTGGTTCTTCGATTGTGCAGCATTTGCAGATTTCTGCTTACTAGTAGAAGAGCTCCATTTTCCTTTGCCCTTCTGACTAGCCAGGAAAGCTTGATCTGCAACACGCATAATGGACCTGTTCTGCCTGGACTGATCTTCCTGCAACAGAACAGAGACTAATTCCTCAAATGACAAGGCATTCGGATTGCCTTTCATCATCAATCGAAGAGTAGAGGCAAAACTCTGATATGAATCAGGAAGGCCATTCAGAACGGTCTGCACAAGTGAGCTATCTGGTATAACCTCATCAGCAGAAATCAATTGTTCCTTCAGGTCTTTGATCTTTGTAAGAAAATTGTCCATCGAATCACCTTCATTCATGTGCTCACTCTCCAACTGTTTTCGGAGGTAAGCAACACGAGCCTCATTCCTAGCCTGGTACAAAGTGGTAAGTGTATCCCAAGCATCCTTTGCTGTTCTGCAAGAGCGAATGTGAGGAATAATGGCACGTTTGACAGACAAAGCTATCAATGCATGTGCCTAGGCATCTCTGCCATCCCAACGAATCTGCTCTGCAGTAGGTGCAACAGAAACAGCAGCACGAACAGGAATCTGCGGAATATCATCTTCGACACCATCTTCATCAGCTCCAACACCTGTATTTGCAGTACCTGTTGTTACAGGTGTAACTGGACGTCTTTCAACACCCTGCACAATGTTCCACAATCCTTTTGCAACCAGTACATGTCGCATCATATAAGCCCATAATGGGTAGTTGGTACCATCCAACTTATCCTCAACAGCCAACATACGGAATACATCACTGCTTTCAGCCATGGCCGGTGACTAAAATACCTTGATGTAGAAAATTGACTGTATCTCAAAAAGTTGAACAGAACTGCCCAGACGAGTTCTGCTAGACCTGTAGCAGACTTCGAGACGCTTAAACTGGCGAACAGAAACTGGTATATACCTTTGGCACAAAAGGACGAAATAGCCTGCACAAGCACTGCGATAGTGCGTTCGGAGGCCGAAACGAGCTCAGAACGCGATTTCGGCACCACAGAGCGAAGCAGTTTTGATCTCGGAAACACCCTGAGTATGCTCACCAAATTTTGTGCGAATCTGAGACTGCAAACGGAGGAGTGTCGACGGCGCCCTAGAAGAAGCAACGACCTGCTCTGATACCAATTGTTGGAGTTAAACGTCTGCGGAAGCACGCGAACAACACAAGGAAGAAGAAGAAGCTTGGAGCACAACACACAAGACTGAATGTATTACTAGAGAATGTACAAAGATAAGTAGCCCATTAGGGCAATAAGCGTATATACAAGCCGGGGGAAAAAAACCTCCTAAAGAGGGAAAAAAGTGCCCCGGCGGTCCTAGAGTGTTCACACACATCACTACCTAAATATATCAACAGTCAAGACATTGCGCTAACCTATTTCGTGATTTTCCCAAGGGTGCAAACAAACATTTCCCTATGAGATGCTCTTTGCTGTCATTGATAAAGACATCATCAAGTTAATTCAAAAGATATCATCAAGTTGATTCAAAAGATAGAGAAGAATAATAATTTTGGATCAAGACACTTGCCATTATGTTTAAAAAATGCTATAAGCTCTATACTAAATGCTCGATATAAATCCGCTCTCACAATGTGTGTACCAACCAGCATCAAGTAATGGTCCTTGCCCACAAATTGTCAAAAACAGAAAGTTGGTGGTACGATAACCTTCACCATGATATGCGTCACACACACATGAGAGGATGCAACAAGCACATGAACAAACATACACGCATATGCAATCAAGGATGGTCAGAAGTCTCACTCATAAGCGATTCACAAGAGCTCCCAAGAAACTCACAAGTTTATTAGAGAGAAGAAAAGGAAGAAGAGCATTACAAACGAGGTTTAGTTTACTTTTATAGATAGATTTTAGAAACTGAACCTCTTCACACCCTAATGACCAGGATTAGTGAACCACTCTTCAAGCTCAAGGGCTCTTCCCTCGCAATAATGTGGCATTAAATTAACATTCTGGGTTTTGGGCTATTGATATATTTAGACATTAATGTGTGTCAACATAGTAGGACCGTCGCCATTTATTGAAAATTTTGAGGGCCTACTTTTCTCTTCTTTTTCTTCTGCTTCGTTGTCTTTAGTCCTCTACAATACTCTCTTGCTCTTAGTCTTTGTTGCCCCTTGAAAACCTTCTATGGTTTTTCTTCGCACATAGATAGATGGCTTTCCCAATGCACAATCCGTGGCTAGAGATAGATCAATTGTCTCACCTCTTGCCCACTTATTCTTCTCTAACATGATGCTATAATTTTCTTGTGCATATTTCTTTTAACCACTTGGTACCAATGATTGAGGAAGCCTTCAAGACTTAGAGGCTATTTCTTACCTTTTCCAAGCCTCACTCTGATGTTTCCATTTCAGCCTTGGTATTTCTTATATTCATAGACTAGGGTTACTACATTATTGTTGTTGTCCATAGAGGCATCAAGTGGTAGGAATATCATCCACCATTCTTTGCTAAGGTTGTTTGTCACCCTTTACCTCTTTCTAAATTTAGGTCTTCTGAGTGGTGCTTCAAAGGTCATGTTTCTAATTCTTTGTTTACATCCTTTGGGACCTAGTGTTGCATTCTTTTAGCTTGTTTCTTTCCTTTCCTTGCATCTCGTTGCAGCCTAATATGTGGCCCTACGAGGCTCTGGGTAGAGACTAGTGTTTAGTGAATTATTTTCATTTTTTTATTTTCTTCTTTGTTTTCTTTTTCTAGTCCCTCCCTCCACGCATCCCTCCATGTGTCCCTCCCCCTAAAATCTGTTGTCCCCGATAGGATTTTGGCTGGCGACATGTGTAAATCTGATAGATTTTCTATTCAATGCCATTTATGAGATTGGCTACTCTGATGATGAATTCTTTCCACTAAGCAGATTTGACTTCATCATGTGGAACTTGGCAATGATCCACAAAGAAGCTTAGCTCATAAGCTACAATTCTACCATTTAAACTAGATGAAATCTTAAAAAATATTTGGTCGACTTGGCATGACAAAAATATCAAGTATTAAGGTATTTGTGCCTTGGTTGATATTGATGAAGTTCAAAAATGTGTACTTAGCATACTTCAAGACTTTCAATACTGTTAGGATCATGTTGAGGATCTTATTCATAAGCTTGATAGTTAAATCTAGGATGTGAGCATATCTAGATAGCCAAAATTTAATGGTTCTCACCATATAATCTTCTATTGGAAAATAATTATGTGGTGGGCTTGATAGTAGGGGAAAATTGAGCCATTGCTTATTTATTTTATTGCTTTCCTAATCTTCCCAAAATTGAGGCCAAGGGTAACATCTTTGCATAGAGCAAAAAGATGCAAACGTATAATAAATATGGTGCTTCTTGGCAATGCACCTGCAAAGTCAGATTTTTATTTTTCTAAACATCTCTTCCTCGAGAGAGGATCAACTATGTCGAATTTGTCTTGTGTATAGTTGAAAGTAGTCATCTTGAAGTTAAAATCTTGATCCAGATCCTATTGAGTAATTCTCTTGATGTGCATTGTGTGTGCGTTCTTTAATAATACCATATGGTACACTAAAAGGCTTCATGAATTTATCAGGATCTTTGCTTTTTATTTTTTCCTCCTTCATCGCACGTACAATTGCATCTTAAAAATTTGTGTGAGATGGGACACTAGTAATGCCCTTTCTTTGTGGTCTAGGTCTATAGTGTATGCCATTGGCATTTCATCAAGTGTTTGATCATGCTCGTTTTGCATTGGAGATTGAATGATGTAGGGAGAAAGAGGACATACCTTAGTCTCCTCAATAGCCAGGTTGTGGTCTTGCATTATTGGTTTCCCCATGTTCTTTCGTTGAATTTCTTCATGGCTTAGAACTTTTGAGCATGAAGTTCAATGATGTTTTGATCTTTTTCGTTGGTTATCTTTGTACTTCCTTGAGCTTTTCTTTTACTTTGATTTTGCTTTCACATAGGTCTTTGAGTTGATCGGCATCTTGCTTGCATTGCTCGTTGTATTGATTGACTGCTACTTTCGAATTGTTTATGAGTTTAGTTTGTCTTGAGCATATTTAGACTCCCATTGCACTTGAAGTTTTTGTTTTACCCATAACTGATCAATCTATGTTTATAATTTCTTCTTCATGCTTTAAATTTCTTAGTGTAGTGAATTTGATGCTTTGATTGGTTAATTCTATAATATAGATGTCATGAATTCTTTATTTTGGCTCCTCAACAAGTCAACATCTTATATCCCTTCATTTATGTTTCTAGTATTTTTCCTTCAACTCAAAGGACTTTACTATCTCATAGTCTTGGCAGATTTCAAGGACGAGTTCTCATAGCAACAATCTTAGCTTTTAATGTGTAAGTTTGGTTGATTTCTCTTGTTAGTTCTTCCTTCATCTTTTCAAGCTCTATTTGGGCCTTTAGTACATGGTGGGAAAGATTCTCACTTAAATATGTAAACTGATTTCTCTCCACATTAGCTTGTTCATATTCTTTGTTAGCTTCTAATAATTGTTGTTGAGTGCCCATGGCACTTCGAATCATATGTTTGAAAACTGGTTTTAGTTATGCCATGTCCACATTCAGCCATTTTTGTGGTATAATTGGTGATTCTCCTGTTAGTAGGTCTTTTCCTGTCAATGTATGTAGAGTATTGAATGGCTACCAAATTTCTAATTGAATCTATCACACAGTCTCCTTTGTTGGGACTTCTTTTGTGCTCTCTACATGTTGCACATCCATTGGTCATGGCTCTACTATCACCCTTATTGGAATTACAAGCACTTCGATCTAGGCTTTCATTTCTTGTTGCTCTTCTTCTTTGGAGTGGACCCAAGTCTTGACACCTTCCAAACTTACTTTATGAAATTGTGGCTTTGTCGTATCATCTAGTTGATTTTTAAAGCCTTTGGAGGCCTAGGCATCTGTAGGACCTTCATTGATTCAATGTTAAGATGAGTGTTTAACATTGATTGATCATCATTATGATCAGATTCTAAGCACAATCTTGAATTCTCTAGACCATGTTCCTTGTAGTGTCTCTTTTTTGAAAGCCTTTTTCTAGTATGTTTCTTTGTTTTGGATTCACTCATCTATCTACACCAACTGCACTTCTTCCTCAATATCCATGCCATCGATGTCCACAAAGGTTCACTTCTTTGCTTCATGGCTCTTGTCGTTTAGATCTCTAATGTCGTAATTTAATCCATCCAAATGCTTACTTGATTAGTTTATGAGTGATGCAGATGTTTTTCCAGTCATCTTCTAGGTCCATAACTTTAGCTTCCAACAATGATGGCATGTCTGTTGTTGGATAGAATGTATTCATTACTTGCATGCATCTTTCAAAGTCAGGCTCATAGATTTGAAACTTCAAGTAAGCCTCAATTATTGCTTTAGTCCAAGTGTCTATGGTAGAAGGAAAAGTGAGGAGAATATGGAAATCTTCAATCATGACTGCAAAGTGATAGTCATGATCCATAATTCTCATTCTAATCAAGAATAGGTGATCACCGATAGGTTCATCATCCCTAAACTAGTGGCCACCTACCTTGACTGCACATTCCAAGGGAAATTTGTTGAGTTCCATTGGTTGGGTTGCTTCTAAATCTTTGGAAGCCACCCCAAGGCTTTCGACTAAGGTGGTGACCAAGGCATAGACCTTGGCACCTTGTCATCCGAGTCACCGTCGAAGTCACTATTGGCACCATTGGCTGCACGTGAGGGAGGACCTCAATGATGAAGGAAGAGGGAACTTCATACTACTTTTCAAGAGGTCAACCATCCTAGTACCCTTCTCCGAGAGCTTGCTTAATCGAGAATCTCTTGCCACTAAGCTACACTCTTGCAATGTTCGAGGAAGGGAAATGAGTAAGGTTCACATAACCTTGAACTTGTTTTGAGCCCTCAAAGCTTTATTCTTTGCTTTGAAAGTTGTTTTGAAGCATTTTTGGGGTGATTCTTAGAGCCATTTTGGAGTACTGTTGTGCATAGTTCTCTTTACACAAGTTTAAGAACATCAAGAAGAGTGTTATTTGTACTTCTTTGAAACCAAATATTCAGCTTTGGGGATATGTTTTTAGTCACACCAGTAATTCTATAGGTTTCTTGAAATGTTTTCATTTGTGGTGGAAGCGGCAACTGCAAGTATATGCAGGTTTTTTACTCCAAATAAATAACTCCACACACACTTGTAGGGCCACTGTTTGGGATGCAAATTCAGCCTCTAATTTCCATGTTACTACATATATTGAGCACATACATATTATATATGCTTTTTTGGATATTGCTTAGGCACATCCATGTGCTCATTGATATAGAAATTACATTTGCATAAATCTTTTGATGTTGAAAAAGATGTTCATGGTGAGGTTTTCTTAATTGGGAGTCACTTACATGTTGAGGTCTCTTTAATGATGCACCTGGAAGACTTACCCAACCTCACCATAGGATATGTATGTAAGTTTCTCATAGGTGTTGGATAAGCCTAGTTGTCTTCTTTTCGTTAAGTGGTTGCATGCAATGGATTCAGTGAATTTTTCTCTGTAGGGCATCTCTAGAAGCTTCTAGTGCATGTGATGTTTTTGTGGAAGATGCTATTCAACCCTTACTTTCATGTACAAAGGAGATATTTGTTAGCTCGGAAGACACGTATGATACTTTGCTGCCTCTTTTTACAGGTCGACAATTTAGTGTTGGTCCTAATGAGGCGACTTCTCAGCCTTTTCAAGTTTCATGTGACGATGTAGACCACTAGGTTTCTTATATAGAATTACATGATGCACTTAATAATGAGAGAGCTGATATTGAGGAAGCAAAAACAATGCCAAAATAGCTAGTGTAGACTTTGCGTGATTGCAAATTAGATGCATCTTCATCATATCGTACTCCTTCAGGCTCTCATAGTGCCTCTTTTGCATCAGACTACTATGCTATGGTTGCATCTAGTCTTTATGATGAGAATGAGCATGTTTCATTTGATGAAGCATAAAATTCACAAAATTGGATGGCAGCTATGCAATCTGAATATGATGTTGTAATGAAGAATGGTACCTGGTCTTTATGTGACTTGCCTCCTAGCAAGAAGGCCATTGGCATTAAGTGGGTTTACAAGCTGAAGCGTAAGCTTAATGGGACAATTGACAAGTATAAGGCTAGGCTTGTTGCAAAGGATTATGCACAAGAAAGAGGCATTGATTTTGATGAGACCTTTGCACCTACATGTTGTATGACTACTATTCATAGCATTTTTGCACTTATGGCCCATCATGGTTGGACCGTACAACAATTAGACATTAAAAATTCATTTTGAATGGTGACTTGCATGAAGAAGTGTATGTTTTTCAAACCCATGGATTTGTGCAGAAAGGGCATGAGAACTAGGTGTGGAGGTTAAAGAAGGCATTATATGGTTTAAAACAAGCACCACGTGCTTGATATGAAAAGATACATGCCTATCTTATTGCACATGGCTTTGAAAATAGTCCAATTGAAAGCACCTTATATGTTAAGAGTGCTAATGATGTGCTTCCGCATGGCTCATTTGAGATGTCTGATTTGGGGCATTTACATCATTATTTGGGCAGTTAGCTTATGCAACTTGATGGTGGAATAGCTTTGTGTCAAATGAAATATGTTGACACATTATTGTAGGGTTTTGGCCTTGAAGAGTGTCAGCCTATTGCCACTCCTATGGAGACACGTTTACGATTTAGTCTTTATGATGCTAGAGATGCATGGATGCTTGATTTACTTATGCATTACTCAATCAGATAATTGATTTGCTGTCTCATAGATCAGAGAGTTTATGCATTGCCGAGGTGTCAAGCATTGGCAAGCGGTTAAGCGCATCTTTTGCTACTTGAGTGGTACTCGGTTATTTGGATCGTTTTATCCCAAGGGGGATCACTACTCCAGATTTGCATGCTTTTTCTAACACTGATTGGGTTGGTTGCTATGACACTCATGTGTCCACTAGTGGCTTTTGCTTCATGCTTGGTGGCTCATGTATATCTTTGTTGAATAAGAAGCAGCCTACTTTGGCCACTTCCGATTGTGAGGCTGAGTATTGGGTAGCTTTCACATTCACTATTGAGTGTGTGTGGTTAAGATGCCTTATGTATGATTTGGACATTGGTATGTCTTCTGCCACCACCATCTTCACTGAGAATTAGAGCACATTGACAGTTGCAAGGAACTGTGTGTTCCATGATCACACTAAGCACATTGAGGTGCATTATCATTATGTCCAAGAGAGATTCTCTACTGGAGAGATCAGCTTGGCATATGTGCCCATGGAGCAAAACATTGTAGAACTTTTCACAAAGGCTTTGCCTAGGGAGAAGTTTGAAGGCAGAAAGCTTTAGGCTTACTTCCTTTTGTGGATTGATTCCACATAGCTTGGCACTTCCTTATACATGAGTGCCAACTCCTTGTTCATGACATCACTCCTAGATGGATTTGTTGATATATTTCAGTAGTGATGTGTATGAACACACTAGGGCTGTCGGGGCACTTTTCTCCCTCTTTAAGAGGTTTTTTCCCTCGGCTTGTATATACCCCTATTTCTCTAACGGGTCATTTATCTTTGTACATTCTAGCGGTAATACATATAGTATTGTGTGTTGTGCTCCAAGCCTTTTCTTCTTTCTTGTGTTGTTCACATGCTTCTGTGGATGTCTAAATCCATCACAATATCCCTAATCAACTTTATAGCAAAATAGGAGAAAAACTTGAATTACACTCACGTACAAGATGATGTTCTTCACCCTCTATTTTCATAAAAATATCCCATTTTCGCAATCAATCATGACATTTTTATGAACTAAACAGTCCATGCCTATGATAATACCACATTCTCTCATTTCAATTACATAGAAGGTACTCAAAAATATACGTTCACCTAAAATAAAATGAAGATTCTCAATATAGCCTAGAGCGTAGTGTATCCTACCATTAGCCATCTATAAAGATCTTTTGGTCTGCATTTGAATACACAACCCAAAATCCTCTACCAAATTATTGACATGCATTGACGTCTAGGGTAAGAACATTTACCTTGATCATTGGCTTCCTCAATCGTTTTGTTTTTCTCTTGTACATGAGCTAGCTATCTTTGCCTGCATATAACGGTTGATGGCCTTGTTTGGACATTCAAAAGTTCAATGTCCCTAGTGTCCACATCGAAAGAGAAGTACCAATCTCCTATCCTGCTCCAAGAAATCAGAATCATGTTGCCAATGCACAAGTTCTTGCTTCTTAGGTGTATCTATCTACTTCGGTCTATTTTGTCCTCCTTTACCCTGAAAAGAGTTAGTGAATCTCTCTCCATTCTTATTTGTTGCAATAGGTCTCGGGGGTCGATGTCCTCTTGAGAATAAACCTTGATTTGGATGCCTTTCTCATAGTAAACTTCTCCATCTCTCAAAGTTTTCTACTTTTGTAACCGCACCAAGAAAACCTACACATCAAGACCCCTTTACTTGATAGTAAAACTCTTCCCGCAAACCCTCAATAAATTTTCTCTTCAAGGCATCTCCAAAAACATCTATTGCATACTTATGTAAGCACACAAGTTTCTCCTTATATTCTTCAATAGAAAAGTTATATCTATCATCCTTTTGTTGCTTGAAGGAATAGAGTTCCATTTTCTTTTCTGTCGGATAATGTGGACAACAATAACAATTCTCTACTTGCTCTCTAAACTCTTTCTAGAGAATTGGCCCTTCATGTGTTATTGTCTACATGTATGATTTCATCCATAGTTTTGCGAGTCCTAGCAGATGGAGAATTGTCACTTTGCATTGGATTCCTCACTAAACACACATAGATCAAAGAAATATTCGCATTCCTCAATCCATGCTTCAATATCATCTCTACTTTTTTACTCATAATTAAATTCATCTAATTTTTCTCTTTTAAACACTTGCTTAAGTGCAGGCTTGCCTACATCATCATCCTCTTTAGGTTCATTTTTTCATCTAGCTCTACGTGCATTCGATGTGCCCGCACCATTACCACCTTCATCATTGAGGTCCATGAAAGAATTTGCAATCCCGTGGTCTTGTCTGTTGGATCTTTCTTTATGTAAGTTTGCATTCAGTCTACGAATAAGCTCCTATTGCTCTTCTATCTTCTTCTTCAAAGCTCGCATCTTGTCTCGGAATCCCATTCCACTCTAATACCAGTTTTAACAAGTCTCTGTTGGAGTTAGAAGTCTATAGAAGCACACGAACAACACAAGGAAGAAGAAGAAGCTTGGAGCACAACACACAATACTGAATGTATTACTAGAGAATGTACAAAGATAAGTAGCCCATTACGGCAATAGGCGTATATACAAGCCGGGGAGAAAAAACCTCCTAAAGAGAGAAAAAAGTGCCCCGGCGGTCCTAGTGTGTTCACACACATCACTACCTAAATATATCAACAAATCCCCCTTGGGAGTGATGCGGTGAACAAGGAGCTGGCACTCATGTATAAGGAAGTGCCAAGCTACGTGCAAATCACTCCACAAAAGGAAGTAAGCCCAAAGCTTTACGGAAAGCTTCAAACTTCTCCCTAGGCAGAGCCTTCCTGAAAAGGTCTGCAATGTTCTCCTGCGTGGGCACATATGCCAAGCTGATCTCCCCCGAAAAGAACCTCTCCCTGACATAGTGATAATGCACCTCAATGTGCTTAGTGCGAGCATGGAACACAGGGTTCCTCGCAACTGCCAATGCGCTCTAACTGTCAGTGAAGATGGTGGTGGCAGAAGTCTGACCAACACCCAAATCAGCCATAAGGCATCTGAGCCACACACACTCAACAGTCGCTATGAAAGCTACCCTATAGTGAGCCTCACAACTGGAAGTAGCCACAGTAGGCTACTTCTTGCTCAACCAAGATATATATGAGCTACCAAGCATGAAGAAAAAGCCACTAGTGGACACACGAGTGTCATAGCAACCAGCCCAATCAGAGTTAGAAAAAGCATGCAAATTTGGTGGTAGTGATCCCCCCTTGGATAAAACAACCCAAGTAGCCGAGTACCACTCAAATAGCAAAAGATGCGCTTAACTGCCTGCCAATGCTTGACTCCTTGGCAATGCATAAACCTGCTCACTTGTGAGACAACAAACTCAATATCTGGCCAAGTAATGCATAAGTAAATCAAACATTCAACAACCTGGTCATAGACAAAAACATCAAATGATTCTCTAGCATCATGAAGACTCAATTGTAAACCTGTCTCCATAGGAGTGGCAATAGGCTTATAGTCCTCAAGGCCAAAACACTGCAATAATGTGTCAATATATTTCGCTTGACACAAAGCCATTCCACCATCAACTTGCATAAATTGAATGCCCAAATAGTGATGGAAATGCCCCAAATCAGAAATCTCAAATGAGGCATGCAAATCAGCCTTAAAATCAGCAATATGCTTCTCAATAGGACCAGTGAGCAGCATGTCGTCAACATAGACAACAATGATCAGAAGCACATCATTAACACGCTTAACATATAAGGTGCTTTCAATTGAAGTGTTCTCAAAACCATGTGCAATTAGATAGGCATGTATCTTCTCATACGAAGCACATGATGCTTGCTTTAAACCATATAATGCCTTCTTTAACCTACACACTTGGTTTTCATGCCCTTTCTCCACAAAGCCATGGGGCTAAAAAACATACACTTCTTCATGCAAGTCACCATTTAGAAATGTTGTTTTAATGTCCAAGTGATGTACATTCCAACCATGATGAGCTGCAAGTGTATAGATGCTCTGAACAGTAGTCATACGACATGTAGGTGCAAAGGTCTCATCAAAATCAATGCCTCTTTCCTGTGCATAACCCTTTGCAACAAGCCTAGCCTTATACCTGTCAACTATACCATCCGATTTACGCTTCAGCTTGTATACCCACTTAATGCCAATTGCCTTCTTGCCAAGAGGCAAGTCACATAAAGACCAAGTACCATTCTTCATTATAGCATCATATTTAGATTGCATAGCAGCCATCCAATTTTCTAAATTTTGCACTTCATCAAACGAAACAAGCTCATTCTCATCATAGAGACTAGATGCACCCATAGCATAGCAATCTGATGCAAAAGAGGCACTAGGAGAGCTTAAACGAGTACGATATGACAAAGGTGCATCCAATTTGTTGTCACGCAAGGTCTGCACTAGCCATTTTTGCATAGTTCTTGCCTACTCAATATCAGTTCTCTCATCAATAAGTGCATCATGTACATCTACATCAGAAATGTAATTATCTCCATCTTCACATGAAACCTGCAAAGGTTGAGAAGTTTGCCCCATTAGGACTAGCACTAAACTGTCCACCTATAAAAAGAGGCAGCAAAGTATCATACATGTCTTTGGAGCTAATAGATGTCTCCTTAGTACATGAAAGCAATGGCTAAATAGCATCTTCCACAAAAACAACATCACGGCTAACCAGAATGCATTTAGTCTGTGGCATTAGGAAAAAAAGTGAACCCTGCATGGGCCTTGAAAGGATTCCTAATTTTTAGGGATTAAGCTTAATCTTATACTTTGTTAAGGGGACAAAGTGCATTTAATAGAGCACTTTTTGGTAGGCAGAAGTAGGCTTTTTTTTTTTAGGCTGAGCTAGGATCTTCTCTCTCTTTTGCACAAAGAGAGAGAAAAACCACTTTCCACCTCATCAAATCCGTCCATCTTTATGAATAAAAAAATGACTTTTCTACAAAAGTCTCTTTTTCAGCTATTCCTTATTCAAAATGGCCCATACTTTTATGTATATGTCAGAACTTAATTTTTTTAGTCTTATTTTCATAAAAAATACTTAAAAAAACATACTTTTCAAAATCTCTCCAAAAGTTAAGTGCCACATCATCAAACTCGTAACTTTGGTTGCCCCAAAACATGAATTTTTGAAAAAAAGCTCATTTTCCCTCTAACATACTGAAAAAAGTCATTTTCACCTATCCACATACCAAAGCACACTTTTTTCTTGCACACAGCTACTGTACTAGCCATTCCAGCCATCTTTGTGATTCTTCCCATTCGGTGCTAGAGATTTGGAACATCATGGTACTCACATGTATTACGAACATGACACCAGCACCAGCGGGTACTCCTCACACAAAGAGTGTACATGTTTGTCTTCCTACAGAATTTGCACCAACAACTAGAGGTAGTAATGACATAGATTCTCAAAATGCACGACATGCAGCTGGAGAGAAGAATATTGAACTTTGGGTCAATGGTGCTTTGTATCCCTTGGATCCAATGGCTAATGTTCATCCTAGATTCCACAGTATCTCCACATTTCTACAATTCCTTGGTTGCGGTGAAGATGGACTGCTAGGCTATTGCAAGCGATTGTCTAACCATTCTACATCTATAGCAAATTATTGGATGCAACAATGTCATCACAACCATTTCAAGATACACAGTTTAGAGAGTGCTATACACACTTTAGAAAGTGCTATCAAATCTTTGGATGAGCACAATAATAAACTCCAACAAGATGTGGAAGAAAAGAAGAGCACAATTACAAAGTTAAAAGCCAGTCTTACACAGCTAAAAGAGACTCCACTTGGGATGAGATATAGGAAACAACCATTATCATCCTTTCAAGCTCTTTCAACTGGTGGTGGAGCACGAAAGCGATCTGTTTACACACTTAGGTATGTGTTTCCCTTGTTTATTTATGTTAAAAGACTTTTAGATTGAGTTTCTTATTGTGTAGGTCATTTGTTGAAGATGCGAGTGCTTCCTCGACAATGGAGGATCAATTGAAGTTTCTGAATTCTTGTCTTATCAACAAACATGTGCTTATGATTTTGGATTCACCAATAGGAAATCACATCAAAACCCAAGTGATTAAAGATTTTGCAGGCAACTTAGAAGATATTATTAGGCCTAGTGAGGTACAGATGGTATGTGATGAAGCAGGTGTTAGTACTAGAGCATTCACTGCATTGTACAATCTTTTGAAGTAGGATCTATACAAAACAAAGGTAATTTCCAGAGCATTTTTCCATGCCCTTACAAGGTATCTCTGAAGAAGAAGATGACCAATGAGGATGTAGCCAATACTCTTGGCAATTACCTGCATATAGAACATGTTATGCCTGCATCCATTTATCATTCATCTACATCAAAGAAAGAATTGAAAAACACATCTAGAAAGGGATTCATCTACACAAAGTACAACAACATATTTGTCAATTTGGAGAGGCTTCAAAAGGAAATGGTTAAATTTTACAAATCCACAATTCAAGGTATATCCATTGCTTTGATAATTACATTCATAGTATTTTTAATAACATAATGTTTGTTATTTAATGTAGACTGTGGTTCCAAACTCAAGTTTGTATTTAAGCTAGACAAATGTCAAATGATAAAGGGACGCCATATGGAGAGACTTAGTGTGACACTCATGAACGAAGCTATGGCCCATGCTATTATTGATGATAGTGAAGAATTTACATAGTGTACAATCCCAGAAAGATATATGGTGGTTAGGTGCTATTGAAGTACCTAAAAAATCCAATGATGTTCTTACATGGACTTTCAGTAGGACCCCATGGATCAAAGAGGTGATAACTTCTCAAATTCATGGTGCCAAAATCACTGTAGAAAGCCTTGGCGATAATGAAGTAGAGTGGCACTTAGGTGGAGACTTAAAGACTATCAAATGCATGTGAGGGTGCAAACAAGGTGCATCTACTCTCTATCCTTTTCCATATTGCACATGAGGTTATAAATGAACACAGAGAAAACAAAACAACATAGATGATTTAGTTGATGACACAGATGCAACTCGATCTGCTGAATGGGATATACCTTTAATGAGGTGTCCCATGTTAGGTACACCTACTCGTGACATGTCAGATAAGGATTGGAATCCCATTATTCCATTCCCTTTAGTCAATGTCCACTTTTTCACCTTGCATGCCTTCATGAGAATTTTTGATAGACTTATAAATCTCCATATAGAATACACATTTGCCATGAAGCCAGTTGATAAATCTATTCAAGCTATAAAGAAATTGGAGGAACTTCTTAATTTAATTGGTTGTCATGGTGGAAATGTAACCATAGTTGTTAAGAAAGTTGGAGAATCTCAAGATAGCTTGCAACGAGTGTCAATGACAGGGAATAAAGCAAGAAATTTTTTTAGAAGAGGTACTAGCACTCAAAATAATGAACATTATGAGTTGCAGAAAGACCTATGCATGATCACAATAGAAAATGACTCTCAAGTTGATCTTTGTAATAAGAGAAAGAAAGTTTGGTCGAGCTTTGATAAGTTGGTAGGCTTAATGGGTCTGACTAGGTTTAGTGCTATTCAACGTCAAATGTTTCAAGAAACATTAGTGGAGTTCACCAAGTGTTTCATTCAATCTTGGGGAGAGAGCAATATAACACACTACATTGTAAGTGTAATATTCTTCTACAAGTGTTCATTGCACTTACCTTTTTCCAACGTACTTAACAATTTTTAGCATATTTTGTTTGCACATGGAGCTTTTTTCATGCATCGATATGGGTCATTAGAGATTTTCAGTACCCAAGGAATGGAAAAGTCACACTACAAAGCGAGGGGTGTCTACTTCAAAAACACCTCACATGGTGGTGGTCCAATGCAATCAAACTACATGGAGGAGATGTTTAATTGGTTTTACCACACTACATTCTCGAGAGAGTTTTTTTGTGGAATGACTTAGGGATTCAAAATTGGCAAAATGTGCAAGAACGATGCAACACATCATTGCCAGTGAGAAATGGAAGTCATCGTTAGGTCCTCTTCATCATGCTCAGTGGCGTGCCAGGAGAAAACAAGAAGGCTCAGCTTGGAAGTAAAGTGAATTCGTTATTTCCCATTATGTGGTAAAACCTATGATTATTGTAATCTTGGTTTCAGTTATTATTTAATATATAATATTCTTTATGGTTTTAAACAGGTTTTCTCCATTCTAGTGTGAACAAACAGTTTTTAAAAAAACTCTATCAATAGAGAGAACTCACTTCATTTCACACTTTTTGCAACCCAAGAGAATGGCACGCACCAAGCAAACTGCAAGGAAAGATTGTGTCTTCTTTCCTAGCCCTCATCTAGGGACACAACGCCCACCATGGTTGCAACCCCCCCAAAGACCACGAGTGGTTCCCAGAGCACATCTATGCCTGTGTCACACGATGGCACACCACCTGGGAGCAATTCAGCACGAGAAAATGAAATGTCCAATAAAGAGGAGTATTTCACTCCAAGACTATCAGAGTCCATTTAAGATGATGAGCCACCAATAAGGACACCCATCAAGGCAAGACCCAAACAGAAGTTGATTAGAAGGAGTGTACCAGAGAGCGAAGAGGAGTCATCCCCGAACCACGAAAGCAGCAATCAACCACCATGGAATGATATGCAAATTCCAACAAGCTATAGGATGACACATGGAGGTAAGACACTTCCACAAGGACAAGGGCAAATACCAACAGAGGAGGAAAGAGCGAAAAGTCAACAACCACATCGACAACAAAATGTGCAAGATGAAGCTGGGCCCTCACATCATGTACATTGGAGAAAAAAAAAACTATCAACCATGACGTCAACCTCAACGCCAGCCAAATATACCTCCCAACACAAGAGCTCCACAAAGACGAAGGAGGCACTATAGGGCTTTTGCAGAGATATGAAACTACCAAAAGTCCATTGAACTACTCATACCACGAAGAGCGTTTGCAAGGGTAGTGAAAGAGGAACTACAAAGCTACCAAACAGGTCTATGAATACAAGGGATAGAACTTGAAGCACTTCAAGAGGCAGCTGAGGCCTACCTCATCTCCATGCTTGAGGAATCTAACCTCTGTGCTATCCATGCCAAGAGAGTAACCATACAATCGAAGGACATTCAACTAGCAAGAAGAATTAGAGGAAATAACCCATGATGTGTATATTATACCCTATGATAGGCCTACTTTGCGACGTAATACAATGGATAATAGAAAATTTAGTTTTAACCTATATTCTTTGTCTTTTTTTTCTCTCTCTCTCACTCTCTCTCTCTCTTAAACTCAAGCATAATTGTATGCAACTAACTTCTCTTTCAGTTAGTTATAGATGGATTCAGTTAAACATTCATGCACTTGCCTATTGTTTTGTGACTAGATATGTTCCTTTTCTACCTATTGATCTCCCACATGTCATTTTCATGCCAAAAAACCCCCAGCCACAGAAACGCGGGATTTAGCCCTGCAAATTTTTTGCACGGCTAAATCCCACGTTTCTGTGGCTGGGGTTTTTTTTGCATATTTTGGGCTTGTGTAAGCATAAAAAAAAAGCCCCAGCCATAGAACCGCGGGAAACAACCCTGCAAAATTTTTGCAAGGCTGTTTCCCGCATTTCTGTGGCTGGGGCTTTTTTGGCCTTTTTTATGCATTTAAGTATACAAAAGACCAAAGGGACAATACAACGACTTCAAATTAGATACAATTTATGGAGAGACGATAAGTTCAATTTATTAGCACATTCATATATAGGACTAGATAAATGATGAAAAAAAAAGTTTGTATTATCAAAACATTTACATCATTTCTCAGCTACCTTCAATTTCTCTACAACTTTCTTTCTCCTTCGGAGAGATTGATGCAGTTGGTAAGTCAATACAGATCTTGATATTACATGGGGGTCTTGCATTCCAAGACCCATGGCGATACCTATTTGCCCTAATACTTTTCCTCTAAAATTACATCCTAATGTAGTTACAACTAAGGATTTCCTAACCAAAATGACACAATTAGTGCCTTGGGTAATTATACATAAACACAAAATTTTGCTAAGGGCCTTCAAGCACCAAGTCATGAAAGTGCCCATACGTACAGTAGTCTTTGTGTATGATAACAAAATCATCCTTTGGCAACTTTTCGATGTCGTTTGCCAAGGATGAACCACTCCCGCGAGAAGCTCGATCCCCACCAGATCTTGTTGTGAACTTGTCGAGCTCAATTGCTTCCTGTTAAGAAAAAATGAGAATTCAAGCTCTTACAATGCTAACTTAAATTATCCATTTATTTAATTCAATTACCACTTACATCATGAAGCTTGTCTTCTTCCTCCCCTCTTCCAGGGGCATCAAGATCAATGCTGGCGTGGGCCATGCTACTCTGCACTGCTACGAGGGATGTAGGAATTTTTTGCTTCATTATCCTCTCCCGTGCTGCACTGAACTCCTCCTCCGTAGTAGAATTGTTATCATCTATTAAAATATCAGCACACACCATTGCTAGGGTGTCTGCCACAGAATCCCCAAGTGGGATTGACTTCTTTTCAAGTATGGATGTGTTGTCAAGTGTAACATCTCACATTGTGGAGAAAATACTCAAGCATTCATCTAGACGTAGACCGAATGCCTTCTCAATGTCATGAAGTAAAATAAATTCCTTTCCATCCACAACGATGCTAGAGAGATATTCAAGTTCCACCTCTGGTAATTTGGGCTCAAAGGGGTTGAGATTTGAAGGGGGGCCTCCTCCATGCTTGATTGCACACGTAGTTTATCCTCAACACCACCAGGAAAGTCTTGGTGGATTGTAATGCTTTCTTTGGCAAAATGTATGGCCTCTGGTTGAGGCTCATTCTTCTCCTTAACAAAACCCCCAGTGACAAGGTTGGTGAGCTCAACAGGTGTAGGTTCCGGCTCCTCATTAATGATAAAATATGTTGTTGCAATGTAGTAAAGGTACTTTGTACCCATCCTCTTCTTTTTGTTAAGCTTTTTTACTAATGGCACATAGTCATCTAGTAAGTGCCCTGTAGTTTCAGCAATTGCCATGAAGCGCTTAAGGCGCTTCATGAAGGCTTCATCGCCTCTGTGTATGTACAGTAGAAGGTCACATGGGACCCATTTACCCTCATAAGGTGGTATTTCTATAGAGAAACGCAAGATGTAGTACTCAAGGAACTCTATGATTTCCTCGAGCACATCAAAGTTCAGTTGAATTGTTTTGTCTAGATCAGGGACTCTAGACAATAGGTCATACAAGTGGCTTTGACCTTTGAACTCAGTTGATTCCAAGAACTCATTGAAGAGTTCACGTGGATGTTTGGTTTTCAGGGTACTGGAGGATGCGGCAGCCATTGCGCATGATGCTAGCTTGTGTGCATGCTCTGCAAGTGATTCTAGCTCTTCTTGGTTGCAAAAGTGATAAATGAGAGAATAAGTGTTGCTTTTATAGTAGTTTCAAAATTTTAAAGTGAGTGGGACCCATTTTAAAACTAAAATTGATCCCTTGAAATAAAACAATCATGCACAGAACTCTCAAAAAAAAACTTTGGCTCATAAAAGAGATTGAACAGAATCATCAACCAGAATAAGATACACCACATCTACACAATAGAAAAAATAAATTCTCAGAACTTTAAAATTATAATAAATTGTCATTGGAAAAATCAAAGATTTGGCGAATTGTACATCATATTGAGATCAAAAAATTTTACGTGCTACATCTCTTGCATGTTAAATACATTGTTGCGGAGGAAGGATTATAAATGGAACATAGGTTGTGTGTACACTCTAGCACTCAAATAGTTCTTGCGCTATGACAATGAAAGTTGAGTTCCATCCACACTCCATTTAGGAAGGACTTTAATTTTATCCTCCAACCTCTTATCCATCTGCAGACAAATAGAAAACTTTAAATGAACATATTTGAGTATAAGAATTTGTATAAACAAAAGAAAAAAATACCATATGCTACTTACCTTATGCCCTTGTGTTCAGAACTTTGATTGATCTAGATCCTCAAATCCCATGATTACTAGATGTTCTCTCATGTTGGCAAGAGTCCAATGATGATTTAGTGAGATAACTTCCATTTCGTTGTTGGGTAGATTTATCTTAATTTCAAATGAAATTAAAAAACCCTCAGAACTATGTAATGGTATCCATTCACCAAGTTTACACATCCAGCGATCATAATAGAATCTAATGTACAATGAAGTATGATGTTTCAAGTATCAAAATCCTATGCCTGTTGCAGCAATTTTACAAAGGTATCTATCCCCTTTGGTGCATCCTTCTACAAGTCCCCATATTCACCTAAAAAACCCTCTACTTGCTCGTACGTGATATCTTTTAACATGAACATTGTTGAAGTCTCTAGAATTGTGAATATCTGAAATAAATGTACAAAACAATGAACAAGAACACACCAATGTAATCCTTTAGATCTTGAAACTCTTGTAAATTTCAAAGAGTTATGTATGTCCATCACCATCTTATGCTTCAAAGATGTTAATGTCCATACATCAGGTTGCAGCCACTCGAGCTTTAAAAGAGAATCTACCTTAATCATCTCTAACCTGCAAAAATCATTTGATGAAGAGGGTACAACATATGTATGTGTGTAAAAGAAAACTCTCTCACGTAATAGCTAAGCAGGACGGGCTTGTGGAAAGACTATCAACCCAACATCTGCATGCAATGCTTGGAAAGTACCTATAAGACTATGAAGTGGTTGTTCTTCCACCAAGGTAGAAGGAAATATGTCTACAACAAAAACCTACACAACTTAGCTAGGTATATTATGAAATTTGGACAAAATTCAATGAGTAATACTTAGTTGATAGGATATCTCATTTTGTTTCAATTTTCCAATTTCATGGTTGACATTGTGAAAACATGTTGTACAATGGCAACAATTTCACCATTTTTGAGCTTTTGAAGCCTAATAACTTTCCTTTCCAATGAAGGTCCAAGTTTCCACGATCTCTTACACGGTGACGACCAACACCAGAGGGTTGCATGTACACCCATGCACCTTTGCAGAACTCCTGTCCTTACCAAATTCCTTCTGTAGCCTTGATATTGTGACATTTTATCGTGATAACCTCATCTTTTGGACGTCGATGAGATTTAGGTTTCTCCATTGGAGTTCATGCTATGGAAGTGACAGTAGGAATTCAAAGAAGATGATGCACAAAGAAAGAAATGGAGATGCAGGTGCTGCAATGGTGTGCTAGGGAGAGAAAGTAGTGGAAAGAGATGACTTTTTGGGACTTGGGTATGAAAATGTGAGGTTTTGGAGGGAGAAAGTTGCATTTTGAGTTATTTTTGAAAAAGTCACTTTTTGCACTTTAGTTCATGCACGGATTTTGATTTAGAACTCCAAAATAGCACTTTTGATCCTAAAAAGTAGTTGGGGGACCATTAAATGGTGTTATGATGAGTTTTATAAGTTTTTGAAAATTTTGAGTTTTTGGGCCCAGGTAAGTTACGAGATTCCTTTCTCTCTCTAGAGGCAAAACCTCAACATAGGGGAATCCTGTCCCCTCATCCCCTTCAGCCTAGTGATTTATAGGCTATAGATTTTGTCCACCACCCTTCTCTCATTGGTCCATCACTAATCACTCCTTAATCCAAAAGTCCCATGCAGGGTTCATTTTTTTCCCTAATGGATGAAGCTGTTTTGATCTCGAAAACACACTGAGTATGCTCACCAAAATTCGTGCGATTCTGAGACTACAACCGAAGGAGTGTCGATGGCACCCTAGATGAAGTGACGACCTGCTCTAATACCAATTGTTGGAGTTAGACGTCTGTGGAAGCACGTGAATAGCATAAGGAAGAAGAAGAAGCTTGGAGCACAACACACAATACTAGATGTATTACTAGAGAATGTACAAAGATAAGTAGCCCATTAGGGCAATAACCGTATATACAAGCCATAGAAAAAAGCTCCTAAAGAGGGAAAAAAGTTCCCCGGCGGTGCTAGTGTGTTCATAGACATCACTACCTACATGTATCAACAGTCTCTTAGTCTTCAACCACAATCCGACACAAAATAATAGAATTCGACACAAACAAGATATAAGGAAGAAAAATAGAGTATAAGGAGAACAAGAAGAGACAAATACAATTTTATTATAGGTGCATACTTACAAGCAGTTCTAATCTACATTACAAAATCTATTAAATAGCTTCAATGTGAATCCACATCTATTGGACCACCCCCAAAATAGTCTCAATCCCAATCGCAATCAGAACCACAATCTCAATCCCAATCCCAACCTCAATCATAGAAACTGAAAAGGATCCTGACCAATGCATGACCATAATCTCCCTAGCTCTTAGTCTTCATCTTTGGATCTCCCCTTTCACAAGCGCATGACCAATCATGCCTACGTAGACATGCACTTCTCAATACTGCATGCTTCAAGATAGCATCTTTTTGCATGTCTCATGCAAGACTTCTAGGCCACACATGTGTCTACTTTTCATGTTCACCTCAAGAATTGTACCTCCAAAAATAAAGGTGATCCCTGCAACACACTCACACACATGTAAATCACCCAAAAAATCCACACACCCATGTGCATTTTCTAAATCTGTGAACATGAATAAGATAGGTTCAGGATTCTCTCTTTTTTTTAAAGTGCCTAGAACAGTAATCTTTCGAGCCATGTAACTCAAAAACGGAGAGGAATAAGCTTAAGCTTCTCAGACCCAAAAATATTCAGTTCCTTGAGCTATACAATGGTGTTAAAGATGTCGTAGGTACAAATCCACTTCCAAATATCACTTTTGAGCTGTGCAAAATGGGAAACTGTAGATAGAGATGAGAAAGCATGAAAAATGTCTTTGTTAGCCCATCTTTATACAACCAAATGAGATGTAAAACATAGGAATTACATAAAATTGAATAAGGTAAACTTTTTCTACTAAGAGTACTCTACCTTTCTCTCATACAACACTTTTTCTCATTCCTTCATCTTCATGCTCAAATTTAACACCCATAATTCATGTGAAACTTTCTAGAGAGATAATGTAAAAATTTATCGCTACAAAGTTTTGGAGACATGATCAAAATATCCTAAACATAAAATCTCATTATTACCTACACATCTCTTTTTTTTTCAAATAATCAACGTGGTATTTTACACTACACTATCCATTTAGGCATAGGTTTTTCCTCATCTATATCAATTCTCTCATCTATAAGTGCATATTTAAATCTACATCAAGAATGGAATGATCTGCATCATCATGTGAAACCAATAAAGGTTGAGAAATTGCATCATTTGGACCAGCACTAGACTATCCACATGTAAAAAGAGGTAGCAAAGTGTCATACACATCTTTGAAGCTGGGTGATGTCTCCTTCGTACATGAAAGTAATGGTTGAGTAGCATCTTCCACAAAAACAACAACAAGACTAACCAAAATGTGTTTAGTCTATGGATGATAGAGACAATAGCTTTTGCTTTCATAACTTTACCCATCAAAAATACATTTCATTCCTTTATCATCCAATTTCCTCCATTGTTATTTAGGCACTAATGCATATGCTAGACAACCAAAGACATGCACATAAGCAAGGGATGGCTTGCAACCATGCCAAGCCTCATATGGAGTGATAGAGTGCAATGCTTTAATGGGACACCTATTAAGTACATATGTTGCACGCATAACAACCTCAAGCCAGAAACTATGTGGTTAAGTGTGAGTCTTGACTATACACCTCACCATCTCGATGAGTAACCTTATTTTTTCCTTTTAGAAACTCCATTCTATTAAGGTGTATACAACACTATACACTAACATTTTATCCCACGTTCATCCAAAAATGCATTAAAAGGAGAAGACATATACCCCCCACCTCGATCATAATGGAGGGTGCCCATTTTACATGTTGATAGATTTCCAACCAAAACCAAAACTTTTTTGAAGCACATAAGCACTTTGGACTTTGCTTTCAATGGATATTCCCACACATACCTTGAAATATCATCAATGAAAGTCAGGAAGTAAAGATAATTCCCAAAAGAAGGTGTTTGCAGAGGACCACAAACATCACCGTGAACAACCTCCAATTTTTGAGTAGTTCATAGTGAACCATCTTTTGGGAAGGAGGAACATTGCATATTTTCCAAAATACCGGCTTCACCAACATGTTTACTTGGTGCGTCAAGTTTGGGTAGAGACGATACCATTTCAGATTTCTCCAGGTGTAGGAAACTAGCAAAATTTAGATGATCAAAGTGTGCATGCCAAAGCTTTACATCTAGCATAGCTTGAGAATCTTGAATTGCACATGGTGAATCATTCATAAATTTTGCATAATATATGAGATTATAAAACCCACGATATAAAATGCCAGAAGCAATTATGATGTTTCCATTTGACAAATCATGAACTATACATCTATCATCAAAACATTTCACAACAAAGCCAATCTTGGCTTATACTAAAACTAATAACAAATTTTTCTTGTTTCCTGCCACAAATAGAGAATCTAAGAATGTAAAAGAGCTACCATCAATAGCACTTGGAATGATTTTACCAGATCCCATGATAGGATAAGAGTAGTTTTTCATCCATGTGATAATATTTCCAATAGGATGAGGATGAACTAAAGTGAATAAGATATGTTGAATGTAATATGGTTAATTGACCCACTATCAAAATACAAAACATCTCAGTCTATTACAGACATACACTATTCATGATAAGATGGTTCATACCTACAAACAAAAGTAAATGCCTATTCTTCATTCTACACAAGACTAGTAGACTCTATTCTCGGTGTAGAGGCCTCTACAACAACCATTCTAGCCTCTTTCTTTTTTGCCTCTTTTGTAGCCAGTTTTGGAAAAAAAACAAAGACTAACTCCTCGAATGTTAAGGCATTTGGATGGCCCTTCATCATTAATCAAAGAGTAGAAGAAAAACTTTGTTATGAATCTAAAGACCATTTACAACAGTCTACACAACTGTGAAGCAAGAATTCATTAGTAGAAATCAATTGCTCCTTCAAATCTTTGCTCTTTTCAAGAAACTATCCATGGAATCTCCTTCATTCATGTGCTCACTCTCCAACTATTTTTGGAGACAATCAAGAAGAGACTCATTCCTTGCCAAAGCGGTAAGTGTATCCCGAGCATCATTTGCTGTTTTGTAAGAGCGAATGTGAGGAATAATGACATGTTTAATAGAAAAGGCTATCAATGCATGTGCCTAAGCATCTTTACCATTCTAATGAAGTTGCTCTACAATAGATGCAGTAGGAACCTTAGGATGAAGAGGAACCTAGCGAATATCACCATCTTCAACACCATCTTCATTAGTTTCAATAACTTTGTTTACAGGTGTAATAGGATATTTTTCAACACTCTGCATAATATTCCATAGTCCTTTTGCAACCAATACATGATGCATCATATAAGCCCATAATGGGTAATTGGTACCACCGAACTTATCCTCGATAGCCAACAAACAAAATACATCAATACTTTCAACCATGGGCACTGATGAAAATACCCTAATGTAGAAAAATGACTATATCTCAAAAATTTGAATACAACTACCTTGTTGAGTTCTACTAAACTTGTAGTAGACTTCGATGCACTTATATTGATGAACCGAAACACACACACACACACACACACACACACACACACACACATATATATATATATATATATATATATATATATATATATATATATATATATATATATATATATATATATATATATATATATATATATATATATATATATATATGTGTGTGTGTGTGTGTGTGTGTATATGTGTTTTGGCACAAAAAGATGAAATTTCTTGCACAAACACTATGATAGTGTATTCAAAGGTTGAAATGAGCTCACATCGCAATTTGGAAACAATAATGTGAAGCCCTTTTAAACTCCTAAGTGTGTTTAGTATGCTCATCAATTTTCATGCCACCTAAAGAGGGAAAAAAGTGCCCCGACGGTCCTAGTGTGTTCACACACATTAATGCCTAAATATATCAATAGCCCAAAACCCACAAAGTTTATTTAATGCCACATTGTTGCGAGGCAAGATGTCCTTGAGCTTGAAGGGTGGTTCACTAATCCTGGTCATTAGGGTGTGAAGAGGTTCACTTTCTAAAATCTATCTATAAAAGTAAACTAAATCTGATTTGTAAAGCTCTTCTTCCTTTTCTTCTCTCTAATCAAGTTGTGAGTTTCTTGGGAGCTCTTGTGAATTCCTTATGAGTGAAACTTGTGACCATCCTTGATTTTTGGTGCAAATCACAAGCCTACACATTTGGCTTGTAGCTCATACACATGTGAAGTTCCATGGAAACCATTGCTAATAGAGAATTACTTATTTAGTCTTTGTAAAAGTCATTTATGTGACATGGGAATCTTTTTAATCACCTACCAAGAAACACTCATGGAATAGTTAGAAGTTGATTGAGAGAATATCTCCTAGGATGAAGGTTCACTTTTTAGAGAGAGCCAAAATTTGACTTCAAATTCAAATGAGGATGAAACTCCTATATATACTCCTTTGTAAAAGTCACGGGTGTGACTGACCAATTCCCGAGCTCTGTATTGATATTATGTATGTGTGTAAGGCCTACAATATAGCCTACACCATTCTTCATCATACGGCTATGATTACCAAGCCTATGACATTGTACAACATTGTCCATTAATACATTATACTTACATTGTTCATCTATGACATCTCTGTTATAATCACTTTCTACTGTCAACTTGTATGGCTCATATCTCACTCATTTCTCCACAAACTTCAATGATCTATAGCTTGTTGGAATCAGCTCCACGTTATCTACATTCTGACAAAGTTTGAAGCAAATCTATTCAACATATTGAGAGAAATCGGCATCAAAGCACTCAGTGATCAATACCTACAGAGGTCTTAAAAAATCGGGGGTAAAGATTATTTTGCTAAATTGATTTCTCTGTACATAGTTGATCATTTCAAGTGATTCCACTTGGATTCATTAGCTTACGAAGCTATTTAGATATCCCTAAAAGGAATTTTTCCAATTCCTACTGTACAGGTTGTATTGAGCATTACAAGAAGTAGGTGTATGACCAAAAATAGAAGGTTTTCTTGGAGTCTTCTATTTTGAACTAGTCTGTTTTGATCAAATCTTTTCATACATCATTTCCAAAGTACATAGGCACTTTTATGGTGTCATTGGAAAGCTAATAGGGTCCACATATCAACTGTGAAGCATCAAAGGGCTGGTACAAAGCAGGATTTGCCAGTACCTACTCATCACCTTGGTGTCCATCCATCTTCCTAACAGTGGTATCAGAGCAAAGTTAAGGTAAAATGGGAGATGGTTTTCCTTCTTTCATTGATAAGTTGGACAGGAACAACTATCAAGCATGGTCTGTAAGGATGAAGACATACCTACAATGAAGGAGCCTCTATGGATACATCTCAGGAGATGAGGAGATGCCCATATTCAAAAGCAAAAGACAACCTAGAAGGGAAGAGCATGAAAGACTCAACACATGGTGTGCTAAGGATGCACTAGCAAGGTCTTACTTACTCAACTCAATCTCTAATTTTTGTCTTCCACATATTAAGAACTGTAAGGCATCCCAAGAGACTTCGAAAACATTGTCTTCTTATTTCTCTTCCAACACAAGGGCTAGGAAAAATTAGAGATCAGTTGGCAAGCATAGGAGAAGAAATTGAAGAGGAGCAGATTGTAAGACAAGTTATCAATGGTATTAAAGCAGATGACAAATAAAAAAACTTCACAACTGCCATGGAGTTGTACATGGACATGCAGATTCCGGATCTTACCACACTCATGGGGCAACTATTCACCCATGAAGCAAAGCTCAACAAGAATGGATACTCATCAAGAGGTAATAGCTCTTCTGCCCTATACACTGATAACAATAAGTCTAAAGAGAAAGGCAAGAACAAGAAAATGGAAGATGAGGGAACTACCTCCCAAGCCAACTATGCAGGGAGAGGTAGATCATCAAGAGGAAGGGGCAAAAGAGGTAAGCAAGGTAGGGAGAGACCTTATAACTCCTCACCATGCAATATTTGTGGTTTATCAAATCATACTACAGATGAGTGTTTCAGGAGCTTCAAGAATCAGAGAGGTAGAGGATATCAAAGATGTGGATACACACAATCAAGAGGCAGATTTAATCACCACCAAGGATATAACAACAACCACAACAAAAACTACAACGGAAACTACCAAGGAGGATAAAAATCCAGAAAGGATTGCAACAACTACATAGAGAAGAAAGAAGACTCTTCTGATTATGAATATGACATCAAAACTAGGTATAAATGATGACCATCTCTTCTACATTGACTCAGGATGCTCAAATCATGTGGCAGGCAATGTAGCTCTTCTCTTTGACCTTGAGGAACCAAAGGGTAAGCATCACGTACAAACAGGTGATGACACCAAGCACTCACTAATTAAAGTTGGAAATTTTAAGACCTCTGATGGGAACAAAAATCTATCAAGTAGGGTTCTATATGTACCAAATATTACCAAGAATTTGATAAGCGTTGGACAGATTGTGGAAAAGGGTTTGTAGGTTAAATTCAACCAATATGGAGCATTTGTGGAGGACCCAAGCATGGGTTCAAGAGAATAGCCAAAGGAGAAAAGACAGGTAGACTTTTCACTTTTGAACTTGAGGATACAAGGAACATAGCACTCTATAGCTATAAGGATCAAACATTATCAGAGCTTGAAATTTGGCATAAGAAATTAGGGCATGCAAGTGAAAGAACCTTGAAACAAATATGCAAAGATCAATGTTGCTTGGGATACCTAATGTATCCAAGCAACACATAATTTATAAGTGTGGTGCTTGCTAATTTGGAAAATCTCACACGTTACCCTTCTCAAGGAAAGGCTACATGCATGAGGACTACCTAGAACTTGTTCATACAGATGTATGGGGACCAAGCAAGGATCCCTCAATCTTTGTATGAAGGTATTATGTATCTTTCATTGATGATTACAGTAGGTGGACTCTATTGTACTTTATGAAGCACAAAGATGAAGTATTCAGTTGCTTTAAAAAGTATCTTGCACTTGTTGAGAATCAAGCAGGGAGAAAACTAAAATGGCTAAGGTTAGATGGAGGAGGTGAGTACTTCTCTGATGATTTTGATGCTTTCTTGCAGGAAAGAGGAATTAAGAGAGAAATTACTACAAGATATACTTTAGAGTAGAACGGGGTAGCAGAAAGAAGAAATAGATTGATTGTTGAAACAACTAGGTCAATGTTACATGAGAAAAAATTACCTAACTATTTGTGGGCAGAGAGTATATCAACTGCCAGTTATTTGATAAACAGGTTGCCATCCAAATCTCTTGATGGGATGACCCCATATGAAGCATGGCATGGTAGAAGACCTTCACTTGTTCATTACAGGATCTTTGGATGTGTAGCATATGTGCATATCCCTTCTCAGATAAGAGGTAACCTAGATCCTAAGGCAGAGAAGTGCCTCTTCATTGGATATGATCTAAATCAGAAAGGTTACAAGTTCCACAATCCTTCAAACAAGGGATTCATGGTTAGTAGGGATGTTGTCTTTGATGAAAATGACTCTTGGTTTGATAGTGAATGTAGGAAGGTAAAAGTACCTTATGACTTGGAAGAGGAGTTTCCAAGCCTCACTAAGAAGGAGCCTACTCAGAATGAAGACACAAATTCAGATGATGAAGACATCATCAACCTTGAAGGGTTCAAAGCATGGAAGTCCAAAGGAAAAGTCAAGATGAAGAAATTAGAGGATATACCTGAATCCTCTGATCAAGCAATCAAAATATCACAAAGGGAGAGCAAGAAACCAATCAGATATGGGTATGATACCTCTCTTGTTACTAAGCATTCTGTTTATCTTGCCAAAGATTTATCAATTGAAGAACCAACAGCATATGAAGAAGCTAAGACCAAGGCAGAATGGAAGGAAGCTATGGATGAGGAGATTGAAGCACTCAAGGAGAATGAAACTTGGGCACTAGTACCAAAGAAGGAGTCTATGAAGGTAATTGGTTCTAGATGGATCTATAAACTAAAGAGAAATTTAGATGGGTTAATAAGTAGGTATAAAGCCAGACTTCTGGCTAAGGGTTTTACACAAGCCCAAGGTATTGATTATGAGGAAACCTTCTCATCTGTGGCCAAAATGCCAACCATCAGGGTATTGGTAAGTGTGGCTGCATCAAAGAATTGGAACATGTATCAGTTGGATGTAAAAAATGCATTTCTGAATGGTTGGATTTCAAAGGAGGTGTACATGTCACAACCTCTTGGATATGAGGATCCAAACAAGGTAACATATGTATGCAAGTTGAATAAAGTTGTTTATGGATTAAAGCAGGCCTAGGGCATGGAACCATACGTTGACCACATACCTTCAAGACCAAGGTTTTGTCATGAGTAGAGTAGATACTACTCTATTCATTAAGAAAAATAATTCAGAGGTAATATACCTATGTGTATATGTTGAAGATATCATACTTATAGGTAATGATGCTAATGGCATCAAATAGATCAAGAACCAGATGATAAAGGAGTTTGAAATTAGTGATCTTGGATCACTAAAATATTTTCTTGGACTTGAGTTAGTCTATACTAACTCAGGCATTTACATTACTCAGAGGAAATATATACAAGATATGTTGAAGAAGTTTCAGTTGTAGGATGCCAAAGTTGCAAGTACTCCAATGGAGGTAAACCTAAAGTTAAGTGCTCATGAAGGTGATGTACTTGATGACATTACAGGTTATCAAAGCATAGTGGGAAGCTTGAATTATGCTACCTTGACAAGGATAGACATTGCTTATGGAGTAAGTGTGCTAAGCCAGTTTATGCAGAAGCCTAGGGCACCTCACTTGGAGGCTGCCAAAGGAATCTTGAAGTACCTTAAGGGTACTCAACATCATGGTATATATTTCCCTTATACATCAGACTTGGACATTAAAATTTAGTCAGATGCAGATTGGGTAGGATGCAAAGATGATAGGAGGAGTACCTCAGGGTACCTTTCATTTGCAGGTGATAAGCCAATATCATGGTCTTCAAAGAAGCAACCTATTGTTGCTTTATCTTCTATAGAGGCAGAGCATAGAGGATTGGCCAATACTACTCAAGAGGCCATCTGGATCAGATTGTTGTATACAGAATTGGACATGCATACTATATCTCCAATGATCTTTGGAGATAATACAAGTTCTCTACACCTTGCAGCTAATCTTATTTATCATGCTAGAACCAAACATATAGAGGTCCACTATCATTATGTGAAACACGAACTATTAAGCAAAGATATTCAGTTGGCATATGTATCAACTAATATGCAATGTGCAGATTTGTTGAATAAAGCATTAGATGGTACAAAACTTTGCAGGTTTAAAGCAATGATTGGATTGCAGGATGTTCATGAAGACTAGGAGTGAAGACCAAGCCAAAATGTTTGGTTTGCAGGGGAGCTATTGGTGCAAATCACAAGCCTATACATTTGGTTTGTAGCTCATACACATATGAAGTTCCATGTAAACCATTGCTAATAGAGGAATACTTATTTACCCTTTGTAAAAGTCATTTACGTGACATGGGAATCTTTTTAATCACCTACCAAGAAACACTCATGGAATAGTTAGAAGTTAATTGAGAGAATATCTCCTAAGATGAAGGTTCACTTTTTAAAGAGAGCCAAAATTTGAATTCAAATTCAAATGAGGGTGAAACTCCTATATATACTCCTTTGTAAAAGTCGTGGGTGTGAGTGATCAATTCCCGAGCTCTCCATTGATATTCTATATGTGTGTAAGTCCTACACTATAACCTACACCATTCTTCATCATATGGCTATGATTACCAATCCTTTGACATTGTACAACATTGTTCATTAATACATTATACTTACATTGTTCATCTATGACATCTCTGTTATAATCACTTTCTACGATCAACTTTGTATTGCTCATATCTCACTCATTTCTCCATAAAATTCAATCATCTATAGCTTGTTGGAATCAGCTCCAAGTTATCTACATGCTAACAAAGTTTGAAGCAAATCTATTCAGCAAATTGAGAGAAATAGGCATCGAAGCACTCACTGATCAATACCTACAAAGGTCCTAAAAAATCGGGGTAAAGATTATTTTGCTAAATTGATTCCTCTGTGCATAGTTGATCATTCCAAGTGATTCCACTTGGAATCATTAGCTTACTAAGTTAATTAGATATCCCTAAAAGGAATTTTTCCAATTCCTACTATACTGGTTGTACTAAGCATTACAAGTAGTAGATGTATGACACAAAATAGAAGGTTTTCTTGGAATCTTCTATTTTGAACTAGTCTGTTTTGATCAAATCTTTTCATACATCATTTCCAAAGTACATAGGCACTTTTATGGTGTCATTGGAAAGCTAAGAGGGTCCACATATCAACTCTGAAGCATCAAAGGGCTAGTACCAAGCAGGATTTGGCAGTACCTACTCATCACCTTGAAGTGTCCATCCATCTTCCCAACATTGATTGCATATGCGTGTATGTTTGTCCATGTGCTTGTTGCATCCTCTCATGTGTGTGTGACGCATATCATGGTGAAGGTTATCGTACCACCAACTTTCTGTTTTTGACAATTTGTGGGCAAGGACCCATTACTTGATGCTGGTTGGTACACACATTGTGAGAGCGGATTTATATCGAGCATTTAGTATAGAGCTTATAGCATTTTTTAAACATAATGGCAAGTGTCTTGATCCAAAATTATTATTCTTCTCTATCTTTTGAATCAACTTGATGATATCTTTTGAATTAACTTGATGATGTCTTTATCAATGACAGCAAAGAGCATCACATAGGGAAATGTTTGTTTGCACCCTTGGGAAAATCAGGAAATAGGTTAGCGCAATGTCTTGACATGATGTGAAGGATTTAAGAGGGAGATTCGGTAAAAGAATCGATGACTTCTACTAAATTAGAAATGGAAATAGAAAAGCCCAATCTCTAAGCCAAGTCTAGGGGACCGCTTGTTCTATATCGAGAAAACATTGACACCTTTTTTCCATACTATGGTCTTGAAATGGTTTACAATACGCTTTTGCTTGTCTCGATTTGTTTGATAGAGTGAGACATAGTCTCTCCTCACCATAGTGATCCTCTCTTCGTTGTACTTGGTGACTAGGAGCTTGCACATGCTTTTAATCGATCTGCTAGCCTTTACGACTCATCCGCATCACGTGCAATCTTTTGATCGATCTGCTGGCCCGTACGACTCATACGCATCACATGCAATTGAAAGATTCCTTTGCTTTCATGCATTTTCTTTCTGTTTTTTTTTTTTCTTTTTCCTGGTTTTGACGTTATCCCGGCTGAGCCTGCTCTCCCGAAAGGGCATGATGTGTTAAGTCAATGAACGGTGAATTTTTTTTAATTTTTTTTTTAAATGGAGGTTCGGCGAAAGCCTATTCTCCCGGACTTTAACTTTGAAATTGCAACTGTACAAGGAAGGGCATAGTCCCCATGGGACTCGCCTTATCCTACAAGAACATGGGTTTACAAGACTGGTTTAAACGGTGGTCAACACTACCACAGGGATAGACAAACGGTGACACTCAGCCACAATGCAAGATCTTTCCAGATTACATGTCCCTTACATGTTGCTGCCAGGAATTGAACCCTCGTCCCTGCCTCAAAAAGTGAGAGGCCCAACCCTCGCCCCCGAACTTTGAACGATGATTTTATGTGCTTCGGTTCCGCATATTCATTGATATTGGCAAGCGTAGCCTTCAGCACGAACCACAGCGCGACCACTCTGCTAATGCCATTGCCTATCAATGGCGAATGGACGAGGACGAGGTAATACTTGAGGCTTAAGCGTGAAGCAAACTTGATGTTGAAGCAACTAAGGGAAGGGAAACCATATATACATACATGGCATCTACAACTGAACTATGAACATTGCCGATAATCCACAATTCTAGCTCCCTCCATATCAGCGTCTTCACTGTTCTTCTTCCACTTCTCTGCATCGCTTACGATTTCATCCACGTGCCTTCTCTGAGTACGGGTGGCTACCATTTTGCGCAGCCTGCGCTTTAGGATTCTTCGCCAATTAATCGTCTTTGACAGTCGGCGAAGCCCCTATTTCGCGCTGGCAATGGAGGTTCTGATGAGCAAGCTGTTCCACCTCATGGGCGCCTTTGCGCTTCTGCAGACGCTCATTCCCCCTGCTTTGCGTCAATACATTGATAGAGGCCTTTCCATGCTTTGGGAGAGGCTCTTTCGCTGTGGGAATTCGTATATGGAGATTCAAGTGGATGAGAAAGCTGCTGGTAACCACGGCCTTAACGAGCTATATAGGCAGGTAGGCGTTTATGTCGGATCTCTCCGATCTGTTCTCAACACGCAGGCTCGCCTGAAAGCATACAGATGGGTGGACGCTGCCGCCATTTCTTTCAGTCTTCACGACAATGAATCGATTGACGACAGCTTTGATGGTGTTCACGTCTCGTGGACACACTCCGTCACGGAGAAAGAAAACGTAGGGAATAATCCATATTGTGGCGATTCTGCACAGAGGAGCTTCACGCTCCGCTTCTTGAAAAGAGATCGAGAGAGCATCCTTCCTGCTTATCTTGACCATGTCTCCAAGGTTTCTGCAGACATAGAACGCAAGAGCTCTCAGCGTTTCCTTTACACAAATGATTATGCCAACTGGGAAGAAGCTCCATTTAGTCACCCTTCAACGTTCGATTCTCTGGCCTTGGACTCGGGCATGGCAGAACGCATCAAGGCAGATCTGGATACTTTCTCCAATGGCAAGGCCTTCTATCATAGGAACGGCCGGGCATGGAAGAGAGGGTATCTCCTATATGGACCTCCTGGCACTGGAAAATCCAGTCTGATTGCGGCCATTGCAAATTACATGCAATTTGACGTCTATGACCTCGAGCTCACCAAAGTAAGCGATAATGCAGAACTAAAATCGCTTTTGATACAGACAAGCGCCAAGTCAGTCATCGTTGTCGAGGATATTGACTGCTCTGTGAAACTGTCCAATCGTGATGAAGCAGACGAAGACTCAAAGGAGGGTACAGATAGTCAGCAATCCAGCAAGCTGACTCTGTCCGGGCTTCTGAATTTCGTGGATGGGCTGTGGTCGTGCTGCGGGGAAGAGCGGATCTTCATTTTCACCACGAATTTCAAAGAACGGATCGATCCTGCCCTCCTCCGGCCAGGCCGCATGGACATGCACATTCTGCTTTCGTACTGCACTTTTCATGCTTTCAAGAAGATGGCCAACAATTATCTTGGCATCCAAGACCATCCCAAGTTTTTGGAGCTCCAGGAGAGCATGACGAAAAGCTCTGTCCAGGTAACTCCGGCTGCCATCGCTGAAATTTTAATCAGGAATCAAGACAGCCCCGATGTGGCGCTCAGCGAAGTACTAGCAGCATTCCGAACACACGTTGATATTGTAGATGATGAAAATATACCTACAAAGCATGTTGATCCTACTGTTGGTGATGAACGCGCATCTAAGGTCTCTCACAGAAAATCAAAGGCACCTTATCTCGGGCGAATAATGCCTTTTCTCTGCAGGAAAAGCAAGCACGAAGATTAGTCTGTTACATCCATGAGCTTCTCATATTTGTTGCACGGCATGTTCAAAGGGGCATGAGTTGATCCGACAATGGGATGCTCCACCTTGTTATGATCGTTGAATTCTCGCTTTCCTTTCTCCCTGCAGCTGCGGTATCCTTAAGGGCACATAAAATATTCCTACATTAACGAGTTACATGTCCTGCTCAGGCTTTTATTCTTTTCCCATACTTCAAGGAAATATTTTCATAGCACGACACAATAATGGTATAGCGGGCGTGCTTTGTTCTCTTAAGAGGATGATCAAGCTTCAAGTCTCAGCTCTTTAAAGGATGTCTCAGCTCTTAAAAGGAGCGTATCTTGAAAAAAAAAAAAAAAAAAAAAACGAAATGACTCTGTTATGTAGCGGCATTGGCTTCATTCTATGTGGAGGAACGTATGCTGCAAAATGTATTCTGAATCTCTTGCAAAATGTATTCTGAATCTCTTCCTTTGTTGTATATACTATCAAGCTTCTGAAAGAATGTAGTATGTGGTATGTAGTATATTAGTGGCATATCGGGTCTTAGACCGGTGCAAAAACACGAGGGCAATTCAGCTTCGGTGTCAGCATAAGCGCCAGTATAAACGTTGGTATAATAATGCTAGTATAAACATTGGCATGAGTGCCGATATATGCACCCGTATCTGCTCCATACCCACTCATATATGCATCAATATCTTAAAATTTCATCTTGCTCCGCCAATTCAAATAACTCTCAAAGTCTATTTGTCCAAGCTGCGCAATATGATAATGCGTAATTTCTTATACCTCATGTTTTGCGCAGACATAGAAGTTGAAGATGCACATTTTCTTTTGTTTTTGTTATTGTTCTTTATTTACTTTTCTTTCCTCTTTCTAATTTTTCTAAATTCTTACTTTAGAGTTCCCGTTTGTCATTCTTATCAATAATCTATCACTTTCTAGTTATCATTTTACTTTTACTTTGTATTCTTCTTTCGTTTATTTATTAAATCGTTTATTTATTAAATATAAAAAGAAAAAATTCTATTTGCTATCATCATCATTAACATTCTAACATGTATCTTGCTTGTAGTTGTCTGCGATTACGGATTCATTGTTCTTTTTTATCATTTATTTTCATTTTTTCATTCAATTCTAACTTTACTAATTATTTAATTTTAAATCTACTTAATTATTACTTTATAAAATGTGTTTATTACTTTTTTATTGTTTTCTTTTTTTTTTTCTATTTTGTATGACTTATATTGTTCTGATTTTTTCGCGTCATCTTTTACTTTGGGTGTCGGATTTTCTGATGTGTATTTTGATTACCTAAGTACGTTATCATATATTCTAGTCTATCAATATTCACTTCTTGTTAAGACGTCGAGATGACATGTTTTATTAGATGTTCATCGATAAAATCTAGATTAAATCTAAGCAAAACAATTGAAATATACTGAGGTAGTTGTCGTGTCATTGAGCTTAAATTGGACTTTGTGGATATGGAACTATGATAAAAAAAAAAAAAGAAACTCTTTTTCCTAACTAAAAATTAGTAGACTTGCTAACACTCATCACAATAAATGAATCATGTTTTGACAATTATTTTGAACATTGATTGGGTACAAAAAGTTTAAGAGAATAAGTTGTTGCTTACACTAAAACTTCAAGGGATACTTCTTCCATTGCAAGAAAAAAAATCCAAAAATTAAAAATGCTTGGCATCAACAATTTAGATAATAATAATGGGCATTCAAAGGATGGGAAAGGTGTGGAGGTAGAGAATATTAAAGAAATCAAGCTTGAGTTTTTGTGTTGATAAAAGTGTTATGCTCTTGTGCTAACATTTAAAAGCTGATGATGCATAGGTAGCAAATAATTAGGGGTGAGTATTAGCCCAAAGGCAAATTTATAGACATTTGAAACTCTTTTTACTATATTTAATGCAGTTTAAAGATATAAAACTAGCCCAATAAGATACAGATGCTAACTCTCTTTCTAGTGCATTTTCATCACCACATGTTTACGAAGAAAAATGTTTTGCTACGAAGTATAATTATAGAGCATAATCATTTTAGTGCTTTTCACGAGTATATGGAATTTCATCTTGAATACTTTTGAGTAAAAATGGTGGTTCCTAACCATAAATAGTCATTGCTAAGTATATTCAATAACCCATCCTTATGAGACCACTCATGATCTGTGATTGTCTAAGTTGTAGGACCTTCACTCCAAGGAGAGGCTATTTAATGATTATGAAAATTTTTGAGCCATGACTTAGAAGATAGATAAGGACATACAATTGAGCTATTTCAAGCTTAGAACATATTGAGAAAATAAAAATCTTCACCTCCATTATTTTTGTATGAAATAAGGTTTTGGGAGCAAGTGTATGAAATTAAAATGCAAGCTACACTATGCATCCGAATTAGGCCTTCGTCTCTTATGTTTTACTATTTCATTGCTTACTCATCTAGAAAAGTGTGTGCTTAACTTATGAAATGGAAACAACAAAGAAGACAATGTATTCACAACAAATGCCGAAGAGCGCATAGGTGAATCTATGAAAGGAGGGGTCAAAATGATGACAAGAAGAAGTTCAAGGGATAATTCTTCCATTGCAAGAAAAAAAATCCAAAAATAAAAAATGCTTGGCATCAAGAATTTGGATAATAAAAATGGACATTCAAAGGATGCGAAAGGTGTGGAGGTAGAGAATAGCAAAAAAATGAAGTTCGAGTTTTTGTGTTGATAAAAGAGTTATGATCTTGTGCTAACATTTAAAAGCAGATGATGCATAGGCTTTGAAAAAACTAGGGGTGAATATTAGCCCAAAGGCAAATTTATAGACATTTCAAAGTCTTTTTACTATATTTACTGAAGTTTAAAGATCTAAAAATAGCCCAATAAGATACAAACCCTAACCCTCTTTCTAGTGCATTTTCACCGAGACTATGCTATTGTTTGGTTTGCCTAGACCTTCATTTTTTCCAAGAGTATGAGACTATGAGTGCTCCGTGCTGCTCACATTCACCCGGCAGCTTGAGTCTTCCTGTGTCGAGTGCTTCTTTGTTGATATATTTCAGTAGTGATGTGTGTGAACACACTTAGGACCTCCGGGGGCACTTTTTCCCTTTTTGGGAGTTTCTTTCCCCCGATTTGTATATAAGCCTATAACCCTAATAGGTAACTAATCTTTGTACATTCACTTGGTAATACATTCAATATTATGTGTTGTGCCCCAAGCTTTTTCTTCTTCCTTGTGTTATTCGCATGCTTTCATAGACTTCAAACTCCAACAATTGGTATTAGAGTAAGTGGCGGCTTCATCTAGGGCATCGTTGACACCCCTCCTGTCAAGATCTCAAAATCAAAACGATCTCTATATGCAGACAGCGAAAAAGAAAAATTGCGAAGATGGATATATATGTAATAAGAACAGAAAGACTATGGAGACCATGGATATGTAGAGACGAGATTAATTTCCAAAAACCTTGGCGGTCCAATCCATATAGAGAGCTTTCCTTTGTCCTGCAAATGAAAAGATCTTTAATCTGCGGTATCCTTAACTCCTGCTCAGACTTCTACTCTTTCATCATACTTCAAGGCAAGAAGAGAAAATAAATATTTTCATAGCAAGACACCAGTTTTCATGCAATCCAAACTATTTATCTAGAGTAAAACTCTGTTATGCAGCAGCATTGGCTTCATCCTAATGGATCATGTGGACGAACATATGCTGCAGAATGTATTCTGGATCTCTTCCTCTGTAGTATAAAGCTTCCGAAATTCTGTATTACTGAGGATTGTGAAGGCAAAAAAAAAAACACTGGCATCAAAGACCCTATTCTTTACCTTCGTAACCTGATGCTCTAGTCTAATGTGGCCTTTCCTGATGATTATTTCTTAGACAATGATGTTCATTCCAAAAGAAGGTCTTCTTCTCATGTGATCTTTCATGTTAAAGCTGGCTTTGATCTTATTCCAACGATATAGATGTTTTCCCAATCTATGAAGACTCCACGCTAAGACTAGGGTACTTCTCCATTCCCACAGGTTGCTGTAACTATGTACAACCCATTGCTGTAACTATGTACAACCCATAGTTTTCAAAAAGATTAAGGTTTGTTTATTTATGATCCATCGTCAATGGACGCGTTGAAGGCTATGAAGCAGCTATGTTACATGAAGCCCAAGCATCAACTGCGTCACTCGGACTTTGTACCTACAATGCCTTTTTCTTTTTATGATTGTGACTAAAATAGAGCGTCGTAATTCAAAGAGAAGACCGACTTTGTTCATAAGAGACAATCAAGTCTGCAAGTACAGAATCGAATTCGCACAGAAAAATTCATCGTTCAACTTTGGAAAATTCATAGGGTTTGATCATCTTGGTTGAGATTAGCTTGGGAACAACAATCAAATCTTAAAATTTCATTTTGCTTCACCAAGCTAATATTGATAATGCGTAATATCTTTTTTTTAAATAAAGGAAGTTTGGCCTTAGCCCACTCTCCCAGACTTGAATTGATTAAAAGAAAAGTACAAGTGAAGGGGACTAGTGCCCACGGGATCCCCCGAATCCCACATAGCAGGGGAAGCTTTAACATATTTTAGATGGCATTACAAAGAAGGTTGATCACCCTCTCATTGCCCTCATGTAGGGCCCACTTGGTTTTAAGCTTTTTGTTGATCAGAAGGAACACTTGATGATGCCTGAAGGGGGGGGGGGGGGGGGGGGGTTGTTACAATTAGTGACTCTTTTTCTGAGGAGGAATTCTGATTTCTCAATCAACCACTCTTTGGCGGAGTCGCCAAAGTTAAAGGCACATCTTTCCTGCCAGATCTTCCATAGGACCTCCCCTTTGATGGCATTCTAGAGGGTTGTAGAGCAGCCGATAGCTTCTCTCAGCAGAGCTTCTTTCCAAATGATGTGTTTCTAAAGTTTGATTTTCTTTCTGACAATCTACCATAGCTTGTTGGAGTTGCGACAAGTAAAGAAGATGTGAGAAACATCCTCAATGGACCAGTAGCATCGTTTGCACCACGGAGGCATCCCAAAAATTTTACTAGCCTTAAGGTTGGTCCAGATTCCATGATGAAGAATTTACCATAAGAGGATAGACTTTTTGATTTCTATGAGGGGGTGCCAATAGCCATGAACTTCATGTCCCACCGCAGTCTCGTCCACATCAAGCACCACTTCCTGTTGAGGTTAACCTGATAGTCAATGGTTTCTTTGATGTTTGGGATTTCTATTAAGCAATTACCATTGTGCCATCTAAGATCAAGCAAGCTCGGTGTGTCGTGCCCCATGAGGAGGTGAACTTTAGAGTGGTCCCATGTGAGACATCTGCTTTGCAGGGTATTCCATTCATCATAGGTAATGTTGATGCTAGGGTCAATATCCTCAAAGTTGATCCACTCCTTGGTGTGTTTCTTCCAGAGATGTTTCCATTTTTAAAGCCTTTGTTCCATAGCCTCTTGGTATTTCGAATGTTCCAAGCTTCGACAGTTAGGATGCCATGGACCGAGAACCAGATAGAGTTGTTTTGTCTGATACCCTCCGCCCACTTCCAATCTTCACTGATTCTTGTGAAGCTTTTGACTTTATTCCAACTCTTCCATAGGAAGCACACAAGATTCGAGACTTTCAGGAAGACCGAGATCGGGGAAAACAAGAGGGTCAGAATGTCGAGATTCTTCCAATCTGGGAATCCCACGAAAGATAACTTGTTCTTGTTTATGAAGATCAACTTGGCCCATGAAGCACAAGGGAATCCCAAGCAGCCAGAGGATTTGACCCTACCTATTGTTTTGATAGCCATGATCAAAGAGGAGGTCTGACTGGATCCCGACAATAGCTCTAAAAGCGGTCTTAGAGTGGTTGATTTTGGATCCAAAGGCTTTGCAAAAAGTGTTCAAGCACCTCCAAAATGTCTCTAGGCTGTTACTATAGTTGTGCAAAAACATGTTCATATCATCAGCAAAATGTCTCATAGTGATTTGGCCGTGGTCATGAGGCAAACGGAGGCCTTTGATATTACCCGCTTCCACTTGTTGTTCCACCAGCCAACGAAGCCCTTCAATGGCAATGGCAAAGAGCATTGGAGCCAACAGGGACCCTTGTCTAATTGATCTTCTTAGTTTGATCACCTTCGATAGTTGTCCATTAACATTAATTTGGGTGGATGCATTCTCCAAAAGGGTCGAGATTATCTTGGTGAATTTTTGGTTGCATCCGAGATCTTTAAGTGACTGCAGAATATAGTCCCATTCCAGTCTGTCGTAGGCTTTGTCAAAGTCAATCTTGAGGAAAACCACGTCTTGTATTGACTCGTTTGCGAAGTCGATCTCTTCCCATATATCTATAATGGCTTCCAAAATTGACCTGCCTTTGACGAAACCTTTTTGGTCCTTGCTTAACCACGCTCTTAGGTGGCTCGATATTCTATTGGCTATGACTTTGGCAATGATCTTATATCCTGTTTGGAGCATCGTAATTGGATGCTAGTTCTCAATTCTATTCTTTTCTCCTTTTCTGTGGATTAAATTGATGATGCCATTGTTGAGACACGTCGGACGTGCACCAAACTCGAGTGCTTATTGCCAAACCAAACAAAGAGGGTAGCAACCACCAACTTGAAGGACTTAAAGAACTCATTAGTGAGCCTATTTGGCCCCGGACTTTTACCACAAGGGAGGGCGTTAATGACTTCAATGATTTCTTCTTCTTAGATAGAGGCATCTTGTAGGGAACGAATGTTATGTGGGATCCTATGGGAGGATACCCTAGAAATGGCACCCATGGAGTCCCGTCTATGGTGGGAGAGGGCGGTCCAGATCCCTAGGAGCCTCGAAAAGTGCTCTTCAATGATCCATAAATTTTCTTCTACTGTATTGAAACAACTCGATTTTCTTATCATGATCTGTCGTGACTTTTCGGCTGCATGTCTCCAGCACTTGGCTAGGGATGAGCAGGAGGTGAACACCTCCTTCCATACTTCAACAATTTCTTGATGGATGGAGGGGAGAGATAAGGAGGTCGAGCAGACATGGAACTAGGGAGCCTTACGGATTTTGGTGAAAGGTTGGAAAGCAATAATAGTGATTAGAGATGGCGAGGTCTATTCATTGCGAGAGGGGCAGCCCCATCGATGAATGATGATTTGAGCAGTGTAGCTTCTATCCAATCTAGCTTTCCTTGGGTCCTCGCCAGCTTGGAGATTTGACCATAAAAAGCCAATCGAATCTTTGAATTCGACTAGGTCCAAGTGCAGCTTGGTTTTCTCGCACCTTTCTTTCTCCCGACCATCAATGACCCGGCCCTTGCTATTCCATCTATAAGCAGGATCCTCGACCATATTGAAGTGGCACAAATTAACATGTGGGAGAGCAAGTCCAAGGAGGCCCAGGTGTTCACTCTCTCCATCTCCCCGTTAGTGGCATACATAGAAACTAAAGTAAATCGATCGGGGGCACCAAGAGAAATGGAAATCCATCGATGACTGTGGTCCTCAACGAAGCTCCCAAGCTTTTCATACTAGGTTTGATCTATACCAATTCCCATCCTATCGGACCCCCGGGTGTGTGATGTTCAAATCCAAACATGAGTCGTGGAGACAAGTCTAAGCCGTTTCTGGAGGTCTGCTCCATCAATTTTAGTCACTTGAATGCAAATAAATTCAGGGTTTAGGCTAATGTCATGAAGCCATTGACCAATGATGGCCACTCTTGAGGGGTCGGTTAGCCCTCTAGCATTTAATGATATGACGATTTTTGTCGTAAGTTCCCCTCTTTGTGGGAGGGGGCCTTATCTTTCTTTTCTTGGATTCATCTTTCTTTTCTGGTGGGAGGGAGTCCCGACCTAGCAATTTGATCTTGTGAGGGACTTTCCATGGTAGCTCAATGGGTTGCTTTCCTTTGCGGGAGGCATCCTATTGGAATGAATAGGAGACCTTTTCGGAATAGTTGATCCAATCATGGAACTTTGACTATCCATATTATCTTTGTTGCTAGTGGTAAAGCCGTCTTCTTTGCTTTTAGTGTAACCCTCCTGGTTCTCTAGCACTTTGTCATTGGTGCCCACCTCAAATTGGCTCCTACCTAGGTAATCTAGCTTATTCATCTCCTTTTCTAAGTGGCAATACAAGTTGTTTGGGGTGGGGGAGGGGGGGTAATATGGCGTGTGGTTTCGCTCAAATGTTGCCCTTGGGATTCTTTTCCTTCTTCTTCTTAGATGACCCTTGTTTAGACGCAAGTAACCCCTTGGGAAAAGCAAACAAATGTGAGCCCCAATTTTTCAAAGAATGAAGGGAAAAGGGCCACACAATTGTATGCAACACTACAAGGAATACAGGCGTATAGCGACGGTTAAGGCGACATAATTTTGTCACTATAAAGATGCAACTTGCATTGTAATTAGCGTCGCGTCCCGATCGTCGATTAAACAACGCATAAAATGATGGTATTTGCGACTTGTGACGCGACGGGATTGCGACGTTCCCATACAACATCGCTAAAATGACGCAATTTAAAAGCGTCGCATAAGCGACGCTTTCCTACGTTGCATAGGTGATGTTACATGTCGTCGCATAAGCGACGCTAAAATTGTCGCGTATTCGACGACGAATAGCATCGCTTACACAACGATCTGTTGACGGACAAAAATTAAAACGTTGGAGGCTCTGCGATCGGCATGTTCACGCATCCGATAGAAGAGCTCTCCAACGTTCGCAATTGTGTTGCGCTTACGAGTTGAAGCAAGTACATGCAAAATTGTTGTTTTGCCTAAGCTCTCTCTTATTGTCTCCCTCTGTCTTTGTTTCTCTCTTTCTACATCTTTCTCTCTTTGAATTCTCTCTCTCTCTCTAGATATCTCTCTCTCTCTCTAGATCTCTCTCTCTCTAGATCTCTCTCTCTCTCTAGATCTCTCTCTCTTTAGATCTCTCTCTCTCTCTCTCTCTCTCTCTCTCTCTTCCTCTCTTTATTGCAGGTTATTCAAGAAGGTAACCAAGCAAAACGTATGGCTAACAATTGTAAGTACAATTTCTATTCTTTGTAGATCATTTGAATTGTGTTATTTTCATTACATAGCATACTCACACTTATTGATATGCACTCATACACTTATACATGATGAAGATGCACTTTCACACATATACATATATACACATGCACATACACACACATATATACACATAGATACATGTGCACATACACTTAGAGATACACACTTATACACATGCATATGCACAAACATTCCTACAACCACATAAAAAGACGTCCATGCATTATATATATATATATATATATATATATATATATATATATACATACATACATACATACACACATTAACATATATGCAAATACATGTATATGCACATCCACATACACATGCATGTTTCATACATATACACATGCATATATATACACATGCATATACATATACACATATACATATACATATACATATACACACATATACATATACATGCATATACATGTGCACACACATACATATACATGCATATACATATACACACACATACACAAGAACATGCACATACTCATACACACATATACATTTATACATGCACATGCACATACATACATATACACACACATACACATGCACATACATACATATACACACACATACATATACTCTTAGGTACACACATATGAATGAATTATATAATTAAAGTATTAAAACACATATACACATGCACACACACATGCATATGCCTACATATACACATATACATGCACATACACACACATACACATAGAGTTATACATATACATGCATATACATATACACACACATACACAAGAACATGCACATATTGATACATACATATACACTTATACATGCACATGCACATACATACATATACACACACATACACATGCACATACATACATATACACACACATACATATACACTTAGGTACACACATATGAATGAATTATATAATTAAAGTATTAAAACACATATACACATGCACACACATGCACATACCTACATATACACATATACATGCACATACACACATATACACATAGAGTTATACATATACATGTATATACATATACACATACGTACATACACATGCATATGCACATACTCATACACACATATACACTTATACATGCACATGCACATACATACATATACACACACATACACATGCACATACATACATATACACACACATACATAATTAAAGTATTAAAAGACATGCCTAATATAAACAATAATAACAATCAATAGAACAAAACTCATCATTACTTAATACCATACACACAATTCAAAACATAACTGAAATAATATATATATACATATATATATATATATCAATGTAAATACATATAATCCAATGTCATAATCAACTAAAAATCCTAATCATCATCATCATCATGATCATCATCATCATCAGCAATATCATGATCATTGTGATCTTCCTCATCCTCATGGTCTTGATCACCCTATGACGATCGAGATCGTCCCTCCTGTGTCTATCTCTCCACCTCATCCATATTTGTCTCTCCATAATACTCCTGTATTACATATAAGAAACATAAATAATGAAAATAATAAAAACATTCATAGAAACAAAATAATAATATAAATTTTAAAAATACTCACAAAGGCATTAGGATGATCTTGTGTATACTCGCTCAAACGCCGATATCCAAAATGTGTAGCATACTCGATCTCCTATTTCGTAGGATATCGGCCATAATCCTTCCGCTGCAATGAAACAAATAAAAAACATTAGTTGCTTGTATTTTAACTAAAATAAAAAATATACTCAGAATAACACATATACTTACAAACGTAGCTACAAAACCATGATGGCCCATTTGGCCTAGGTGCGATGTGTGGCCCGACGCCACTCTCTTCTTTGCAGCAGCCTCTTTATTCAAGGAAAAAAATACATAAATTAAATGAAAAAAATTACTAAAATATATAAAAATTATAAATATAAACTATTAATTTGTGTACCCTCTGGTGAGGAAATGACTCCTGAAGACCTAGCTCTCTACGAAAAAACTGCCATGACTCAGGTGGTATGTTAGCTCACCTCTTATTTTTTTCGACCATACAATATCTCCTGTTAAATTAATCTGAAATAGAAAAAAAAGTCAGAATAGATACGCATATATATACACACATACACATACACATACCCACATACACATATACATGCAAACATATACGCATGCATATATGTATACATATACACATATACATACATATAACATAAACATACATATACATATCCACATATATACGTACATATACATGCATGCATATACACTCATTCATACAAAATACATGCATTTATCCCACAAATATATGTAGTTGTGTATATGTGAATATGTGTGTATGTGTAAATGTGTATATGTGAATATGTGTGTATGTGTAAATATGTATATGTGAATTTTTTGTTTATGTAGATAATCAAATTATTAATATCAAATACCATTATTTGTAGATTCTGATCAATCAGATGGAACTCCACCACCGTCTCCTCTTCGTGCAACGACTTTATACTCTAAGTATATGAAATATTTAATTTTCAATATATTTGATGGATACATAACTTTTTTTTTTAATGTTTCTTATTATGTGCAGATTCTGATCAATCAGAGGGTACTCCACTACCTCCTACCCATGCAACGACTTCACATGTGTCCTCTGACAGGAATTATGATGAATTTTACTATGAAGAGCATATTATATGTTGGTGTAACTCTTGTTATGGCACGTATCAAAGACCACGATTGGAATGTATTGAACATGAAGCAGAGTATGGTACTTTTGAGCGTGCACCATCACCTAGTCAAGATGATAATGCTTGGGTATGTATTTTCTATATATATTAATGTCATTATTTTATTGAAAAACCATATATAAAATCAAATTATTGTTGATATACAAGAATGCTTGCTCGATGATGATGATGATGATGATTTTTCTCATAATGTTAATATACCTCGTACACGTCATGGACTTGCTGTTCATCAATTACAAGTAGAGGTTTCTAGAAATCCTCTACCTCCTGGTTTAGAGAATGAAACGGCTGGAGATTATCCATTGCTAGCTCGTGATTGTTCTTTAGTACAAACATATAATAGAAGAAGATATGGAGGATGGAATAGAGGACCACTTCCTTTAGATGGAGAGGTTTTCAACTTTTGGGGTAATCGCTATATGATTGCTCCATCCACCATTACTAATGCTGGTCATGGTCTCTTTATTGTAGAGGATTTGTATGTGCCTCCGAACTCTGAAGTCACTCTTATGTCATTTTGTGGTCCTATATATGGATAGGGATATTGGCATCGACTTTCACGTTATGTTCAAAGCATGAGTACTTATGGAATATGCTTGAACGCAACATCCCTTACTAGTAGAAGGATTTTACATGCAGAAAATGAAAGATTATATATTGATGGAAGACCTTACACACATGGAAATATAGCAGGTTTAATAAATAGTAGTCGAGGGTTACATAATAGTTCAAGGACTAATTGCACATTTGAGGAGCATGAAAATAGTCATGATTCACCATACATGAGTAGAGATGTATCAAGATACATAGTTGTCAATGCTATTACTACATTACATGCTCGTGATGAACTATTAGTGAATTATGGATGGCGTAGACCTCCAAGAGCACTTTTAGCTAGAGAGAATAAAAATTCTCTATCCATATTTAATAAGTTATATACTTAATTTTATATTTGAAGTTTACTTTTTATTCATTTATGGAATACTAATGAGTTTTATTTATATGTGTAGATTCCAACATATGATGTTGATGATATTCATCCACAACATTCACAATTACTAGTAAGACCACGATTATCAGAAGCTTCCATGAGGAGGCTACGCAAAACTAATCCTGTGAAATATGCAAAGTTGAAAGATCTATATTCAAAAGACGATAAAGTACAAGATTTGTGTGACAATGATGAAGATGATGGCATGACAGATTTTATTGAGGATTGGTATCAAAATGACAGTGAGAGCATTGATATTTCTAAAAATGAGAAATATCTTCGAGAGGAATGTCTAAAGCATGTATATGAAGGAAGTCGTTTGACACGACTAAGTGCAAGCTTACTTATTCTCAACCTTCAAAATCATTTTGGATGGAGTAATGTATCTGTTTTGACACTATTAAGGTATAATTTTCAATTTTCTATCTATTTATATATATATATACATATACATATATATACATATATATATATATATATATATATATATATATATATATATATATATATATATATATATATATATATACATGCAGGTTTTTACTCCTACTTTAGATAAGATAAGAAGAAGAACTTGAATTGAATGGATACGATTGTTCGGATGGCAGGATACGATTGTTTGTTTTGGAGGATATGAATGATTTGTCGATTCACACATATGTTCAGTTTGAAAGTGTGAATCGACAAATCATTCAATGAAGGTACATACTTCATGTGTCCAAAACAAACAAATCGTATCCTGCTATCCAAAACAATCAAATTTTGTGTAAATATTTTGAAAGATGCATTAATAGTTTTAAAAGATGCACGGACAAAAAGTGTCCATTCGATTCAAGTTCTTGTTCTTACCTTATCTAAAGTAAGAATAAAAACCTACATGTATATATGTAAATTTATTTATTTATCTTTTTTAATATATCTTTTTTTGATAAACTTACAGGTTATTATCTGAAAAGTTTTTACCAAGTCAGAATATTCTTCCTACCTCACATGATGAAATGAAGAAGATAATCAACAATCTTGGTATAGATTATCAATGTATACATGCATTTCCTAACGATTGTATTTTATATAGAGGTGAATATGCAGACTCTTTGACATGTCCCAAATGTCAATCGCCTCGATATAAGGGTGAAGAAGGTAAAATCCCAAAAAAGGTATTGAGACATTTTCCATTGGCTCCACGGTTAGACATATGTTTCAAAGCCCCGAATTATCAAAGCTTTTGACTTGGGGACATGATCACAAAAGTACTGATGTAATAATGAGAATTCCTCATGATAGTGTTGCTTTTCAACATATTGATTCTACATGGCCTGAATTTGCACAAAATCCACAGAATCTAAAGTTAGGAGTTGCATTAGATGGGGTTAATCCATTCTCCATGAAATCCAATAAATGGTCAACATGGCCAGTGGTAGTCATAAACTACAATCTTCCACCATATCTTAGCATTAAAAAGGAACATTTAATGCTTTCACTTTTAATCCCAGGCAGAAGACAAGTTAAAGATATGAATGTATATCTTTCTCCTCTCATTGATGATCTTCAAGAGTTATGGAGAGGTATAAATGGCATTGATGTATCGAAAAGCATCAATGAAAGACATATTACGGTTCGTGGTATTGTGGCTTGGACTATTCACGATTTTCCTGGATATGGCGTTTGTTCAGGTATTGATGTAATTTTTTTACTCAATATGCATGTAAATAAATATGATTTAATCTAATTATATTTTTATCATTTTTCGTGATGCAAGAATATCTACTAAGGGTTATAAAGCTTGTCCATATTGTGGTGATTGGTTGAGATCAATCTATAGTAAGAATCTCAACAAAAATATTTATCTTTGACATAGACGATTCTTGCCTGATGATCATCCATTAAGATATAAAAGAGAAGCGATACATTTTAATGGAAAGCTTGAAACAGGCCAGTATCCAAAACCTATGAAGCCTATGGATTGGTATAAAAAATGGACAGATGGACCTCTGATAGATCCAGAAGCAAAAATCTTAAGTGATGATTTAGATAATGAGTATGTGAACAGAGGTAAAGGAAAATTGGCACTCACAGAGAACATATCAATATGGTATTCTTTGGAGTATTGGAAAGAGTTAAAAGTATGTCATCTTCGTGATCCTATGCATATATTCAAAAATATTGGTTATTCACTATGACAGCATCTTCTTGGACTAAAAGTTACCACAACATCAAGGAATGATTTGAAAGATAAAAAAATCCAAACCAAAGTTATGGCCAGTTTTTGATAGACATCAACAAGAAACGACTTATGCATCTGCTCCTTGGGTACTTACAACAAAAGAGATACAGACTATCAACAATAGAATTCAATTGATTAAGACTCCTACAGGATATGGAGCATCGTTTCAAAACATGTTTACTATGGATGATAAGAGCTTATGTGGGTTAAAGACCCATGACTGGCATAACTTTTTGAAACATATTTTACCTTTGGTTATCGATGGATGTACAACGAAAGGAGTAGGAGATGTGATCTATCGTCTTGGATCACTTATAAGGTAATGATGATACTTTTATATTTAATATGTATGAATATTGGATATCTTTTATTTTTTAATTAACTTCTTTATAAGTTTTTATGATATGTATAGGTGGATTACATCCAAAGAGATCGATAAAAAATCAATCCCACAAAAAAAACGTGAATGCAAAGAGCTACTATGTTTGATGGAAAAAGAACTTACTACTTCATTTTTTGATATTCAGGTTCATTTATTAGTCCATCTTGTAGATGAGATAGAGATTGCAGTGCTGGTGTTGTCAACACTCGATGGATTTGGGTCGAGCGATTTATGGGAATACTAAAAGGTTATGTGCGACAAAGAGCAAAACCAGAAGGATCCATGGCAAAGGGTTGGATGCTTGAAGAGCGCATGTATTACGTTAGTGAGTACCTTGAAAGAGTTCATGAAGAAGCTCCACGTGCATGGATCAACGAGTCTTCTTCAAAAATAACAGATGAGGTATTATCAGGTAAGGGGGTTCTATTCTTATTTACATTTCAAGAAAAAAATGATGTTGATACTTTTGTAGCATATAATAGCGAATGCATGCAAGCATTCCTTAGCGAGTACGAGGAACTTCAAAGTCTCCGAAGTAAAAGGCGAAAAAACAAAAGATCTAGATGTAATCTCGATAATAATGAGATTACAGATATACCTTCTTTCACGGATTGGCTATATAGTCGTTTGCAACGCGCCAACGCAAATAATGAAGAAATCTCAGATGAGCAAAGAGAGTTAAAGATAGGTTGTGAACGAAAGGTGATTTTATTAAAATAATATTTTATTTTTTTCATATATGTATGTTAGTTTCTATTTACTAATTGAATTTATTTTGCAGGCTCGAATGTTCACTAATATGTGAGCTTTTGGACAGCATATTAGAATCAAAGCCATTGATTCTTTACGTAAAAGAGAGGATTCTAGTATTGTTGCTTCTTTCAAGCAACTATCATGTGCTAGCTCAAAAGACACGAAAGCGAACTTGGTTACGTAGGAACTATTGTTGGTATCTACGAAATTTCATTTCGTACATTGAAACAAGTAGAAAAAAGTTTATATATTTTTTTTAGAGTAAGTTATTTTTTTAAGCACCTAATAATGGGTTTTTGTTGTTATATATTTTGATAGGTCATTTTGAAGGTTGACTGGTTTCGAGCGGAGTATAAAGGTAGTTTTTCTACATTAAGAAAGGAATTATCTGGGTTTTGGGCAATTGATTCTTCCAAGGTAATGCGATCTACTAAAGAACCATATATTCTTCCTAGGCATATTGAACAATTATTTTTTTATAAAAACCCAGACGCTCATCCTTGGTGGCAAGTCATTCATGTGCAACCTAGAGGTAGGTCATTGTTAGAACAGTTTATTGTTAAAGAGATGGAAGAAAGTCCTCTTGATGATTCAGCATCAGATACTGATACATCAACATCTAAAATAGAAATTAGAATCATTATACATGATAATGATACTAATCTTTTTTATGAAGAGGATAATTCTCTACATGTTGATTCTACTGATGAGGAAGAGGAATTACCAGAAATAGATATTAATCCATCAATAGATGATGTGATTCATGAGAACATAGATTTAACAATAGAAGAAATAAATGAAATCAATAAGGATAATGAAGATGAGACTATATTGATGTCTTACCAAAATGATAGCAATAATGAAAACATATGAGCAGATTAGATAGTAAATTCTACTCTAGTTATCGATCAATAACTTGAAGCTTCTGAATGGATATCAGATAATAGGTTTTTTTTATTAACTTGAATAACGATGAATCCTATTAGAGAGATGAAATCATGTTCTTCTAAGTTAGAACATGAAGCTCGGGGGTATGCCTAATTATTTTATATATAGCTTTATCTTCGAGGAAAAAATTTTTATCATGTATGTATGCATATGTGTGTGTATTCATGTGTATTATATGTATACATATGTTAGTATGCATATATATATATATGTATTTCATGTATATGTATGTGTTTGCATGTGTGTGATATATGTATACATGTGTTAAATATGCATATGTGTATATATGCATATGCATTTATGTAAAATATTCATGTATTCATGTAATATATGCAAGTGTTTGTAATTGTGTACATGTATATATGTATATGTGTCTATGTGTAAATATGTACATGTAAATATGTATGCATGTATATATATGTTTATGTGTGCATGTAGGCATGTATATGTAAAGTGTACATGTATATATGTATATATGTCTATGTGTAAATGTGTACATGTAAATATGTTAGTATGTATATATATATATATATTTATGTGTGCATATAGGCATGTGTGTGCACTGTGATGCATAATATATCTACTCCATTTTTTATTTATGTATCCTATCTACATGATGTGTATATATCTTTACATATATTATGATCCTCGTTGATTCGAGTAGCTATATATAGAGGCATAAGGTTGGGAGGAGAGACATCTCTCTAGTAGGACGTAGGAGGTGTACATATACTTCAAACATATGGCTAAAAGGTTGAATTAGAGTTTTTAACTTAGGGATTTGGTGTATCTATGTGTATGTGTGTGTGTCTATGAGTGTGTATGTGTTTATGTGTATGTATGTATCTATGTGTATGTATGTGTCTATGTGTGTATGTGTATGCATGTATGTATGCATATGTGTGTGTATGCATATGTATGTGTGTGTATGCATCATTATGTGTGTCTATGTATGCATGTGTATGTGTGTATGCGTCATTACGTGTGTATGTGTCTATGTATGTGTGTGTATATGTGTGTGTGTTTCTATGTGTATGTGGGTGTGTCTATGAGTGTGTATGTGTTTATGTGTATGTATGTATCTATGTGTGTGTATGTGTCTATGTGTGTATGTGTATGCATGTATGTATGCATATGTGTGTGTATGCATATGTATGTGTGTGTATGCATCATTATGTGTGTCTATGTATGCATGTGTATGTGTGTATGCATCATTACGTGTGTATGTGTCTATGTGTGTGTATGTGTGTGTGTGTCTATGTGTATGTGTGTGTCTATGAGTGTGTATGTGTTTATGTGTATGTATGTATCTATGTGTGTGTATGTGTATGCATGTATGTATGCATATGTGTGTGTATGCATATGTATGTGTGTATATGCATCATTATGTGTGTATGTGTGTGTGTATGCATTATGTACATGTATGTAAGCATGTGCATTATGTATGCATATAAGTATGTATGTATGCATATGCATATGCATTATGTATGCATATGTGTATATGTGTGTGTATGCATTATGTATGTGTATGTAAGCATGTGCATTATATATGCATGAAGTATGTATGTATGCATATGCATATGCAATATGTATGCATGTATGTGTATGTGTGTGTATGTCTCTCTATGTGTGTGTATGCATATATGTGTGTGAATGTGTGTGTACATGTGTCTGTATGTGTGTATGCATGTGTATGTGTGTGTATGCATCATTATGTGTGTATCTGTGTGTGTATGTGTGTGTGTCTATGTGTATGTGTGTGTATCTGTGAGTATGTATGTGTTTATGTGTGTGTATGTGTCTGTGTGTGTGTATGTATCTATGCATGTGCATTATGTATGCATGTAAGTATGTATGTACATTGTATGCATATGCATTATGTATATATATGTATGCATGTATGTGTTCATGTGTGTATGTCTCTCTATGTGTGTGTGTATGCATATATGTGTGTGTATGTGTGTATGTGTGTGTATATGTGTCTGTATGTGTGTATGCATGTGTATGTGTGTGTATGCATGTGTATGTGTGTATGTGTGCATGTGTGTGTATATGTGTGTGTATGTGTGTGCGTCTATGTGTATGTGTGTGTATCTATGAGTGTGTATGTGTCTATGTGTCTATGTGTGTGTATGTGTTTATGTGTGTATGTGTATGCATGTATGTATGCATCATTATGTGTGTATTTGTCTATGTGTGTATGTGTCTATGTGTGTATGTGTTTGTGTATATGTGTGTGTATGTGTGTGTGTCTATGTGTATGTGTCGCTACGCGTCTATGAGTGTGTATGTGTTTATGTGTGTGTATGTGTCTGTGTGTGTATGTGCATATGCATTATGTATGCATATCTATGCATGTATGTGTATGTGTGTGTATGTCTCTCTATGTGTGTGTGTATGCATATATGTGTGTGTATGTGTGTGTGTATATGTGTGTCTATGTGTGCATGCATGTGTATGTGTGTGAATGCATCATTATGTGTGTATGTGTCTATGTGTGTATGTGTCTATGTGTGTATGTGTGTGTGTATATGTGTGTGTATGTGTGTGCACGTCTGTGTGTATGTGTGTGTGTCTATGAGTGTGTATGTTTGGATGTGTGTGTGTGTATGGATGTGTGTCTATGAGTGTGTATGTTTGGATGTGTAAGTGTATATGTGTGTCTATGTGTGTATGCATGTGTATGTGTGTGAATGCATCATTATGTGTGTCTATGAGTGTGTATGTATATGTGTATATGTGTATATGTGTGTGTATATGTGTGTCTATGTGTGTGTGTATATGTGTGTCTATGTGTGTATGCATGTGTATGTGTGTGAATGCATCATTATGTGTGTATGTGTGTGTGTGTATGTGTGTGTATATGTGTGCACGTCTATGTGTATGTGTGTGTGTCTATGAGTGTGTATGTGTTTATGTGTGTGTATGTTTCTATGTGTGTGTATGTGTCTATGTGTGTATGTGGCTATGTGTGTATGTATGCATATGTGTGTATGCATTATGTATGCATATGTGTGTGTATGCATTATGTATGTATATGTCTGCATATGCATTATGTATGTGTATGTATGCATGTGAATTATGCATGCATATGTGTGTGTATGCATGTAAGTATGTATGTATGTACGCATATGCATATGCATTATGTATGCATATATGTGTGTATGCATGTAAGTATGTATGGATGTACGCATATGCATATGCATTATGTATGCATGTATGTGTATGTGTGTGCATGTCTTTCTCTATGTGTGTGTGTATGCATATATGTGTGTGTATGTGTGTATGTGTGTGTATGTGTGTGTATGTGTGTGTGTATGTGTGTGTGTATGTGTGTGTGTGTATGTGTCTATGTATGTGTGTGTATATGTATGTGTATATGTGTGTGCATGTGTATGCTTTATGTGTGCATGTGTGTATGCAACCTTATTTGTGTATGTGTGTGTATTTGTATGTATGTATGTGTGTGTGTCTATGTGTATGTGTGTGTGTGTGTGTCTATGTGTGTATATGTGTGTGTGTACATATGTACGTGTGTGTAAGTGTGTGTGTGTGCGCATACCTGCTTGCTGTTAGTTTGTGCGGCCCTCTCTCTCTCTCGCACGCTCTCTCTCTCTCTCACTCTCTCTCTCTCTCTTGGTCTCTTCTTGCTCTCTCTCTCTCTCTCTTGGTCTCTCTCTCTCTCTTGGTCTCTCTCTTGGCCTTACGGATTTTGGTGAAAGGTTGGAAAATGATAATAGTGATTATAGATGGCGAGGTCTATTCATTGCGAGAGGGGCGGCCCCATCGAGGAATGATGCTCTGAGCAATGTAGCTTCTATCCAATCTAGCTTTCCTTGGGTCCTCGTGAGCTTGGAGATTTGACCACAAAAAGCCAATCGAATCTTTGAATTTGGCTAGGTCCAAGTGCAGCTTGGTTTTCTCCCACCTTTCTTTCTCCCGACCATCAATGACTCGGCCCTTTCTGTTCCATCAGTAAGCAAGATCCTCCACCATATTGAAGTGGCACAAATTAACACGTGGGAGAGCAAGTCCAAGGAGGCCCATGTGTTCACTCTCTCCATCTCCCTGTTAGGGGCATACATAGAAACTAAAGTAAATCGAGCTGGGGCACCAAGAGAAATGGCAATACATCGATGACTCTGGTCCTCAACGAAGCTCCCAAGCTTTTCATACCAGGTTTGATCTATACCAATTGCCATCCCACCAGACCCCCGGGTGTGTGATGTTGAAATCCAAACATGAGTCGTGGAGACAAGTCTAAGCCGTTTCTCGAGGTCTGCTCCATCAATTTTAGTCTCTTGAATGCAAATAAATTTAGGGTTTAGGCTAATGTCATGAAGTCATTGACCAATGATGGCCACTCTTGAGGGGTTGGTTAGCCCTCTAGCATTTAATGATATGATGATCATTGTCGTAAGTTCCCCTCTTTGTGGGAGGGGGCCTTATCCTTTCTCTTCTTGGATTCATCTTTCTTTTCCGGTGGGAGGGAGTCCTGACCTAGCAATTTGATCTTGTGAGGGCTTTTCCATGGTAGCTCAATGGGTTGCTTTCCTTTGCGGGAGGCATCCTATTGAAATGAACAGGAGACCTTTCCGGAATAGTTGATCAAATCATGGAACTTTGACTATCCATATTATCTTCGTTGCGAGTGGTAAAGCCGTCTTCTTTGCTTGTAGTGTAACCGTCCTGGTTCTGTAGAGCTTTGTCATTGGTGTCCACCTCGAATTGGCTCCTACCTAGGTAATCTAGCTTATTCATCTCCTTTTCCAAGTTGCAATACAAGTTGTTTGGGGTGGGGGAGGGGGGGGGGGGGTATATGGCAAGTGGTTTCGCTCAAATGTTGCCCTTGGGCTTCTTTTCCTTCTTCTTCTTAGATGACCCTCGTTTAGACGCGAGTAACTCCTTGGGAAAAGCAAACAAATGTGAGCGCCAATTTTTCAAAGAACGAAGGGAAAAGGGCCACGCAATTGTATGCAACAAGAAAACAACGAGGCACGAGAGCTATTAAATGAAGGACAGGGCACTCAAGAGTCCAAGCCACGAAGGTGGGAGTGCCAATGAATTGAAAAGGAAGGACTCAAAAGCACTTCACGCAAGGACGAGGGGCAGCACTAGAGGAGAGAAACACCACTAAACCATTGAGAGGAGAGAAACACCACTAAACCATTGAGAGAGAGAGAAAGAGAAATGATGGCATCCAAAGAAGCTCGAATTGCCATGTGGCCATCGCGAAGGTGTGGTAGCCCTTCATAGTCGCAAAGAGCTGACCCTTCATCGCCGTGATGTGCTAATCCTGAGCATCACGATGAACTAACCCTTCAACGTCCCGATGAAGCCTCTTGAACGTCACAATGGAGCAATCTTGAACGTCGCCAAGATGCCTCCTTGAACGTCGTGATGAAGTCTAGTTGATCGTCCTGAAGACGACTAGAATGTCGCAATGGAGCTAACCCTTCAACGATGCGACAAAGCCTTTTCAGCATCGTGATGTAGCATTCTTGATCGTGGCGAAGAAGACTTCTTGAATGTCATGATGGAGAGGGAGAGCTGAGGCACAGAGCCACTGCTAAACTGTTGAGCATTGCCGTCTGAGCAATGAAGTGTGTGGCCATCTCAATGATTGTAGATGGTGATTTTCCAAAGATTCAGTGACGACAGCAGCAACAACACATAGAGCTCCAATGATTTTCAAAAAGTTGATGACGATAGCTCGAATTCCGTGACGATGATATCAGCAACTCTGATGTTGTTGAGGACGATAGCTGCTGCTGAACTACTGGGCGTTGCCATCACGTATTCTCATTCAACTATTCTTCGTATTTTGCACAGACTTTTTCCATTCTTATCATTAATCTATCTCTTTTGGTTATCAAATTGACTTTTAGTTTGTATTTTTCTTTTGTTTATTTATTAAATATTTTATCACAAAGAAACGATTTTCTATTTGTTATCATATATCATTAAAATTTTAATATGTGTATGCTTTTCTTTTCCATTATTTACTTTTTATTTCCTCATTTAATCATAATTTTACTAATTATTTAATGTTAGTCTTACTTCTTTATTTTTTTCACAAAATGTGTTTATTACTTTCTTATTTTGGATTTCTTTTTCCATTTTTAACATTATGAAGGTATATAACTCTCTACTATAGCCTTAGGTCCATCCTTTTCTAGTTCCTATCCTTAGCAGGCCTTCAAGATCTATCCATTTCTAGTAGGTGCTAGGCTTCTACCTTTACATATGTGGGATTTTATGGCTCCCATGGATACTATTTCATTCATTATAAAGTCACAAGTTCAGTTAGTTTAAGCTTTTGGGGAAGTAGATTTTAAGATCAGATTCACTTTAGAAAACATACCGAGAAATGATAACTAGAAAACGTGATTATATCCAACAAATTCGATTACCTAACAACATTATCATATATATTCTGGTCTATCAATATTGGCATTTTGTTAAAACGTTGAGATGAGATGTTTTATTAGATATTCATGGATACAATCTAGACAAAATATAATCCAAGTTTTTGAAATATAATGAGGTAATTGTCATATCATTGATGTTAAATTGTATTTTGCGCATATGCAAGTATGATAAAAAAACAAAAAAAAAAAAAGAAACTCTTGTTCCTAAGCAAAAATTAGTAGACTTGCTAGCACTATAAAGGAATCCAAGTTTGATTTTTTTTTTTTGGAGATTGATTGGGTACTAAAAGTTTGAGGGAATAAGTTGTTGCCCACACAAAAAAAAAGAAAGGTTGTTTCGATAAATAACAAGAGATTAAAGAGAACTAAAATAGATGCATGGAAATCAATCAAAGTACCACCACATGTTATGAAGCTAAATATTTTGATACGAATACATGGAATACATCTTATTCATATTGATTTTAGTACTTTTCTTGTTTCTTGTGTTGTTCACGTGCTTCCACATACCTCAAACTCCAGCAATTTGTATTAGAGTAGGTTGGCGCTTCATCTGCGACATTGTCAACACCCCTCCGATCACAATCTCAAAATCATTCAAAAATTTGTGAGCATACTCAAGGCGATTAGAAGTTCAAAAATACTTTGCTCTATGGTGTTGAAATCTTGGTCCCAATTTGTTTTGACCTCCAAACACACTATCATAACACCTGCATGTGCATAAAATTTATTCATTTGTGCCAAACATATATTCAAGATTTGATTCACTAGTAAAAGCGTGTCAAATTTTTCTATAGGTTTAGCACAGTGCGTCAAGGCCGTTTTATTGAACGTTTTATATACAACCATTTTTCTACATGAAGATATTTAGTCAGTGGCGGTGGATGAAAGTAGATGTATTCAATATGTTGGCTATTGAGGACAAGATGGATAGTACTAATAACCCATTATGGGCATATATGATGCTTCATGTACTGGTAACAAAATGGGTATGGAATATTGTGCAGGGTATTGAGAAATGCACTACTCCACTTACAAATATATGTATTAAAGGTGATGTAGATGGTGTTGAAGATGATGATCTTCATATTCATGTTTATGTTGCGGTTCCCACTATACAAATACTTTGATGGGATGGTAAAGATTCTTCGTCACACACATTTATAGCTTTTTATGTCAGACACATCATTATCCCTCACATTCACTCTTACAAAATAGAAAAGGATGCTTGGGATACACTTACCACTTTATACAAGGCAAGAAATGAGGCTCCTCTTGTTTACCTTTGAAAACAGTTGGAGAGTGAGCATATGGATGAAGAAGATTCTTTGGATGATTTTTTGACAAAGATCAAAGATATCAAGGAGAAGTTGATTTCTGTTGATGAAGTCTTTCTAGATAGTTCACTCGTGAGACCATTCTTAAAGGTCTTCCACATTCATATCAGCATTTTTCTTCCACTCTTTGATTGAAGATGAAAGGAAATCCAAATGCCTTAAAATTTGATGAGTAAATCTTCTTTTTTTGTTGTAGAAAGATTATTCCAGGCAGAAGAGGTCCATTATGCATGTTCTAGATCAACCTCCCTTATCTAGTGATAAGGACAAAGGTAAATGGATTTTATCTACTAGTAAGCATAAATTCGCTAATGTTGCATAGTCAAAGAAGGAAGAAAAAGATTAGAAGAGAACAAAAAATCAAAAATAGTTTTGCAAATATTGTAAAGGAAATGATCAAGCCATAAAGAGTTTTCCAAAACTCCTTGCAATGGAGGCAAAGAAGAAAGAGACTTGAATGGTTTTTGCAAAGACATCTACACCTAAAAGAGATTTTGGTAATCTTGTGTGAAATAGTGAAGGAATGGGTGTTTTCTACTCTATGCAGTTGTGACCCATGTTTTCAAGAGTAGTGTATGTGTGCAGTAGACTTAGATGTCTGGTACTTTGATAGTGGGGCAACCAAACATTCTACCTGGCCACACAACTTCTTCTATTCACTGGAATCTACCCCTACAGGGAATACTATCACATGTGCTAACAACTCATGTTCTTGTAATGGGAGTTGTTAAGATCATTTTGACTACTATTGATGGTACTTCTTTCACATTGTTAGATGCATTGTTTGTTCTAAGGATCAAGAAAAATCTACTCTCGGTTTCAGCATTAGCTAGGATCAGCTTAGTTTTCAAATCTGTTGATGACAAATACACGACTCATGATCTATCAAATGGGGATGTTATTATTGCTTTTGGTATTTTATTTCATGGGGTAGGTAAGCTCATAGACTACGCACAATATGTGAATGATTTAGCATGTGTAGTTAAAGATTCTTAAGCTATCTTATATGCAAAGCCTTGACATGCATTCTTTGATCATCTAAATTATGCTAGTCTACTATGCTTGCAGAAATCTGAAATGATGTCCTCTCTACCTAAACTTGATGCACCTTGTAAACATGTCTATGAAGGCTATATTTTGGGAGAAATGTAGTTGTCTTCGTTGGCTAAAGATTGTGGGTGCACTTGTTGATGAGAGGGGTGATATAGAGGAGGCAAAAACTATGCCTAAATTATCGGCATACACTTTGCGAGATAGCAAATTAGATGCACCTCTATCATATCATACATGTTCAAGATCTGATAATGCTTCTTTTTCATCAGATTGCTATGCAATGGCTACCTCTAGTCTTTGTGATGAGAATGAGCCTGTTTGTTTTGATGAAGCACAAAGTTCAAAAAATTGGATGCATTTTATGAAATCAGAATATGACACAATTGTTTCATCATGGTTGGAATGTGCATCAATTCGACATTAAAAGTGCATTTTTGAATGGTGTTTTACATGAAGAAGTGTATGTGTTTCAACCTTGTGATTTTGTGGAGATTGGGCATGAAAACAAAGTGTGTAGGTTGAAAAAGTCATTATATATATATGAAGCGTGCACCACGTGCTGGGTATGAAAAGATACATGGCTACTTTATTGCACATGATTTTGAGGGAAGTCCAATTGAGAACACCTTATATGTTAAGCATGTAGATGATACTTCTGATCATTGTTGTCTATCTTCATGACATGTTGCTCACTGGTCCTAATTACAAGCATGTTTTTTAATTAAAGCCTGATTTGCATGCCACTTTTGAGATGTCATATTTGGGTCATTTGCATCATTATTTGGGCATTCAATTTATGCAAGTTCGTGGGAGAATATCGTTCTATCCAGACATATCATTTCAACATTTTGGAGTTGAAAATTGCAAACCTATTTCCACTCCCATGCAAACAGTTTTATAGTTGAGTCTTCATGATGATGGACATGCATTTGATGTTGTTCTCTATTAGGAGGTACTTGGATGCTTGATTTACTTATGAATAACTCAGACTAATATCTGATTTGATGTCTTAGAGATGAGTAATTTTATGTATTGCCCTAGGTGTGAGGCATTGGAAAGAAGTTAATTGCATCTCTTTCTATTTGAGTGGTACCTGACTTCTTGGATTTTTATATCCGAAGGGGATCACTACCACTAGACTTGCATGCTTTTTCTGACATGTGTCCACTAGTGCTTTTTGCTTCATTCTTGATAGCTCATGCATATCTTGGTTGAACAAGAAGTAGACTACTTTGGCCACTTCTAGACTATGCCCAATTCTAGTTGTGAGGCTAAGTATAGGGCAAGTTTTAGAAAAATTGTTGATTGTTTGTGGCTCAGATGCATTTTGGCTGATTTAGGTGTTTGTTAGTCTTGTACTACCACCATCTTCACTGAGAGTCAAAGTGCACTAGCAGATGCACCTAGTTGTCTTTGGGACATCCACAAGAGTCCGGTTGTCGGACATGGGCTCACAAGGTAGAGCATAGAGGCTGAAGATGAGGTCGTTTGACATATGTAGGTAAGTACTAACAACTATTTGTGCAAGAGAGAGAGAGGGAGAGAGAGAGAGAGAGAGAGAGAGAGAGAGAAAGAAAGAAAGATAGAGAGAGAAGGAGCCTAGATAGAGAGAGAGAGAGAGAGGGAACCTCGAGGGAGCCCTTGAAGGTTTTGTGCCCCAACTCTATTGTATTTTAATAGTTTATTTGTATGGATTCAGATATTATTATCATACATTCAACATGCGAATAATAATTCATTTCTAAAGTATGGACGTTGCAGTAGGTACGTATGGAAACTGTGGGAGCATTGTTACTCTTCCATTCATGTATGTCATGGTAAAAAGGTTACAAAAAAACCCCCAAAAAGTTAGACAAAAAAAAAATGAAAGGCGGGAAAAGGTTTTTGGTTTGTTAATGTTTGAGCGTGATTCCCATAAGTCCCTACTTAATCCCATGTAACAAATATACAATTGATCAAATGATAGGTAACTATATTACTTGAAGTATGATATAGATGTCTTTTCGTATTTTTGTTGATTTGGGGTAAATTTCAGTAAGGATCTTAACAAAATTGTCTTATTATCTCTGAAAAAAATGGGAATATTACAAATACTACCACTATTTTAGGTGGGACATATTGTTGATGATATCATGGTTCCAAGTTTAGGTATGGAATAAAGAACATGGCAATAGTTTCACACCTAGTAGAATCAGTTTTAAAGCTAAGAATGTTAATGGATATATGAATATATGTTCGTACTTTGTATTGCTATTTCTCTTTCTTATCAATGCAATTTTGTACTTTACCTATTTAAAAAACATAGCATTTGGTGAGAAAAAATAGTAAGATCTAGTCTTTGCGATATTTCTCTTGCTGACTAAATCTAGAGTCATTTTAAACACATGATGCTGAATTTCATTGCTGAGTAATTTGAAAGCAGTTATGGATGCATGCTGCTATATGGTAACTAGAATTATATCAAGTTTTTAAGAATGTAGCATACAAAACTATAACATACATATATAGAGTATATGCAATATATATACAATACACACACCCATATACAGTACACGTATAGATTATATACACTATCTATATAGTACACACACAAATATATATACAGTACACGTATAGATTATATACGCTATATATACAATAAAATATATATAGAGTATAATATATATATATATATATATATATATATATATATATATATATATATATATATACACTACACACACATATACAATATATATAGAGATTGTATATATATACATTACATATATACAGTATATAGAATGTATACTCAGTACAGACATATACAATATATATACAATACATATATAGAGTATATACAGTATATATACAGTACACATGCATACATACATACATACATATATATATATATATATATATATATATATATATATATATATATATATATATATATATATATATAGTACATATAGAGTACACACACACATATACAATATATATACATTACATATATAGAGTATATACAATATGTGTTTTTTTTTCTCTCTCTCTCTCTTTATATGTATATAGTGCACACACATATACAATATATATAGAGTATATATATAGTACATATATATCGTATGATTTATCAAGTATAATTTATTTAAATAAACATTTTCCAATTATGATAATATCCTCTTTAATAGTATTTTGTTGCCATTTTGGTCCTTTGATGTGTGACAATATATAATTTATAAGAGTTTATCTCCAAGGTTTTTTTTTCATAATACATACATACATAGATACACACACACACACATATATATATATATATATATATACATATATATATATATATATATATATATATATATATATATATATATATATATATATATATATATATGTATATATATATATATATATATATATATATGTGTGTGTGTGTGTGTGTTGGGAAATTCTTAAGTTAAAAGGTGCTTGAGTGTTTGTAGCAGAACAATGTAGAAGAAGAAGAAAGAAAATTGCACTACCAGCCTCTGTGTCTTGATTAACAATAAAGAATACAATAGCTTTGTTTAGAATGAAACAAAATCTTCTCTTTGCATAGCAATTAAGCAAAAGAAACACACACAAAAGTATACAAAATATCAAAATTAATTGTGCAATCAAAGTCTTCTATGTCGATCCTCTAGCTTGTTTAGTAGCTTGCCCTTGTGCACTTCTTGCGCTAAAGCTTCCAATAAGGTTGAAGGATAGGTCAATGTGTTCTTGGGGAAATACCAACCGTTGTTGAGAGGCATAGATGTGCATCCAATTCCATGATGGCAATGATAAGGGCTGCAAGCAAAGGATCATTGTCAAACTTGATACAATAGTGTGCATGCTTAGGTTTACAGTCTCTAAACAGAGAGGAGTTGTTCTTTTCTGGCTTTCATGATGGTTTGGCAATAATTCATTGTTGCTTTTTAGATGGTTTAACCTCCAAAGAATTCCTTTATCATTTAGTGTCTTCCCGAAAACCTGGAAAAGGGTATGGAGCTGAGGGGCCTGGAGAACTTTTTCGAAAATGTATGTATGGGTTAAGGGAAGTGTATTTGGCATATGATGGTTCTGCTCGGACACGAACATACAATCATGTAATACAATTCAATTATGAAGTTTTGGAGAACATCGAAGAGGCAGACTGGAAATCAAAGGATTTGTAGAGTCCTGGCCTTGGTTTAGAGCCTGTTGATGTACTGGCCGTGACATCATTTATTGAACTAGCTTATAGTTATGCATTTCGCCAATTTGCACCAACAAAGAGTAATCCCATTGAATTTCTAATAGTAATCTTTGACAATTATGATCTCTTCTTATAGTTTTGATTTTAATGTAATGTTGTTAGAACATAATTGGTTTTTGAGGTAAGAGAAAACAAAGAAAACTCTGGGAAGTTCGATCATCATGAATTGTTTTCCCTTCTCATTTTCTAGGAGACCCTTCTAAGATGCTCCAGCACATCTTTGAAATGCATAGATCACAAATCCATTCTTGCCATTTCTTTGAACACAATAAAGAGGAAAACTGATCCAGCAAGGGTAGCACTGAAAAAAAAAGTTTGATTTCTCGTGGCACATTTGTGCCATGCTTTACACGTGAGAGCAAGAAGAGATAGAGAGAGAGAGAGAGAGAGAGAGAGAGAGAGAGAGAGAGAGAGAGAGAGAGAGCGACAGAGAGAGAAGGCTGAGATTTTTGAATTGTTGGATTTAAGTCATTAGTTAATATCTACCCAAGGAGGCCAAGCTTTACTGAAATTATCTTAGGATGGCATCCTTTCAAGCCATTTGATTTTAGAAAATCATTTTTGGCTGCTAAAACATGAAATTCAAATGTTAATATGTATTGTGACTCTCCTTCTCCCAGGCCTACAATAATTAAGGCACCGGGTATAAAAGCTCCTTTGTGGACAGGGATACAGGTCTTAAATATGACCTTTCCCCCTAGTGTACACTACACATACTTAAACAGTGTAGTTGTGCATGACAGCGAGATAATGGAGTTTCCTGTTGGCAATAAATGGTTTATAGATTGCCATACGGGAATTGTCCTACCAAAATGGGACTGAAACTGCTCTTGAGTTCCTAACATGCCTTCAAACTGTTCTGCATGAATGGCTTTTCCAAACAAGGTTCGGTGTTGCCTTGAAAGACATGTACTTAATAGATGAAATTAGAACATATAAAAAACTTCTTGAAGAAGTTCATATTGCTTAAAATATATATAACAACAAAAACCCATTATTAGGGGCTTAAAAAAAATAACTAACTCTATCATAAAAAATATAAACTTTTGTTCTACCTATTTGAATGTACGAAATGAAATTTTGTAGATACCAACAATAGTTCCTACGTAACCAAGTTCGCTATCTATAAGGTTCGTGTCTTTTGAGCTAGCACGTGATACTTGCTTGAAAGAAACAACAATACTAGAATCCTCTGTTTTATGTAAAGAATAAATGGCTTTGATTTTAATATGCTTTCCAAGAGCCCACATATTAGTGAACATTCGAGCTTGCAAACGTCAACATCTTCTCCTTTGTCCCCTGACATGGACCCATGTTTCAAACCCACAACCTGTCTACTGACACTCAATGCGTTTCTCAAGAAAAGGGATATAATCTTATCTATCTACACATGATTTAACTCAAATAGGATTTTCTCCTATGAATAATTCACATAATTCGCTGCTCATGCTCCCTTGTATATGCTTTCTGTCAATGATGCACACTGACATCTAACCAGTAAGCATGCCTACATGTAAACAAAACCTCATTAGGTCTCAGACACTGACCTGATGTAATATTAGAGATTATTAGATGTAAGCAAAGAACGTGAGCTCGAAACTGTGTCTTCTGCTTCCCATCAGTCCAGGCATATGGATTGATGTTCATCTCTCCATAGTTGTCTGCCTCAAAAATACCATGCAACTTTTTATCAATGTAATTAAACAAAAATAGTGGCATCCTGTTCGGACATTCTTTACATAGCTGATATGAGAAGCTCGAAGGCCTGGACATGCACAAAAGATAATGATCAAGCTACTGTTCATGCATAAGGACGTCCCTAAAATAAAACCAAGCCCATGATTCCAGGTAAGCTTTAGATTCAGCATTCTTCTCTGCGTTCGCATGAAATCCATACCAAAAACATGCACACACATGACCATGCAGTAATATGTGGAGGGAGGGAGGGAGAGAGAGAGAGAGAGAGAGAGAGAGAGAGAGATAAGGGCACAGAAGGAAATGGTGTACATATGACCAAGGCGTGAAAAAACATACTATTGAAAGCACAGTGGAATCTCAAAATGAGAAATCCAAACCATGATATGATGCATCATGGTTTAAATGGAGAGATGTATATCTGTGATAGAAAGTAAGAGGATAGATAAAGTATACCAAACAGAAGTTGTGTGACGCATTCTTTGTAAGTCGCATGGTCAGAGCCAAAAATCACAGCAGCAAGCACCTTCGTCGGAAGGTTCAAGAACGGGAGCGGTGATGAAGGAGGACGGCAAGCCCTAGAGGACGGAGAATGCAGGCCTTTGTATGCAACCGTCAACATCTTCTCCTTTGTCCCCTGACATGGACCCATGTTGTAAACCCACAACCTGTCTACTGACACTCAATGAGTTTCTCATGAAAAGAGATATAAGCTTATCTGTCTACACATGATTTAACTCAAATAATATTTTCTCCTGTGAATAATTCACATAATTCGCTGCTAATGCTCCCTTGTATATGCTTTTTGTCAATGGTGCACACTGAGATCTCAACCGTACGCGTACCTACATGTAAACAAAACCTCATTATGCATCAGATAGTGACCTAATGTAATATCAAAGATTATTAAATCTAAGCAAAGAACTTGAGCTAGAAACTGTGTCTTTTGCTTCCCATCAGTCTACGCATATGGAAAGATGTTCATCTCTCCATAGTTGTCTGCCTCAAAAATACGATGCAACTTTTTATCAATGTAATTAAACAAAAATAGTGGCATCCCTGGTCGGACATTCTTTACATAGCTGATATGAGAAGCTCGAAAGCCTGGACATGCACAAAAGCGAGTGATCAAGCTATTGTTCATGCCTAAGGACGTCCGTAAAATAAAACCAAGCCCAGGATTCCAAGTAAGCTTTAGATTGAGCATTCTTCTCTGCGTTCACACGAAAGCCATACCAAAAACATGCACACACATGAACATGTAGTAGTATGTGGAGGGAGGGAGAGAGAGAGAGAGAAAGAGAGAGGGAGAGAGAGAGAGAGAAATAAGGGCACAGAAGGAAATGGTGTCCATATGACCAGGATATGGAAAAACATACTATCGAAAGCACAGTAAAATTTCAAAATGAGAAATCCAAACCATGATATGATGTATTATGGTTGAAAGTATACCAAAGAGAAGCTGTGTTACGCATTCATTGTAAGTCGCATTGTCACAGCCAAAAACCATAGCAGCAAGCTCCTCCGTCGGAAGGTTCAAGAATGGGAGCGGTGATGAAGGAGGATGGCTAGCCCTAGAGGAAGGAGAATGAAGGCCTTTGTATGTTTCGGTCTTACGTCCAGCTCCCATGACAGAAGCACTCCGCTGGCAATGAGACTTGTAAGAGTAATTTTAAAGTTTGTTGTAAACTGTTAATTACAAATTTATGTAATGAGATCATATGCTACATGTGCATTAATTACAATAATACTTTCATAATAACATTTTTTATGAATGAAGGCATTCTGTGGCTACTGCTCATGCATAAGGACGTCCGTAAAATAAAACTAAGCCCAGGATTCCAAGTAAGCTTTAGAATCAGCATTCTTCTCTATGTGTATATGTATGTATGTGCATGTGTATGTGTGTGTATCTGTATGTATGTGCATGTGCATGTGTAAGTGTATATGTGTGTATGAGTATGTGCATGTGCATGTGTATATGTGTGTATATGTATGTGCATGTATATGTGTAACTCTATGTGTATATGTGTGTATGTATATATGTGTATAATATATGTATATGCATGTGTATATGTATGAAACATGCATGTGTATGTGGATGCATTTCCATTTGCATCCATGTGCATGCATGGGGATGTGCATATACATGTATTTGCGTATATGTTAATGTGTGTGTATATATATATATATATATATATATATATATATATATATATATATATATATATATATATATATATATGTGCAATAATGCATGCATGTAAGTCTTTTTATGTGGTTTGCTTGGTTAGCTTCTCGAATAACGTGCAATAAAGAGAGAGGGAGAGAGAGAGAGATAGAGAATTCAAAGAGAGAAAGATGTAGAAAGAGAGAAACAGAGACAGAGGGAGACAATAAGAGAGAGCTTAGGCAAAACAACAATTCTGCATATACTTTCTTTAGCTCGTAAGCGCAGCGCAATTGTGAACATTTGAGAGCTCTTCGATCACATGCGTGAAAATGCCGATCAAAGAGGCTCCAATTTTTAATTTTTTTCGTCAACATACCATCGTGTAAGCGATGCTATGCGTCCAGTTATCGTAGCATAAGCGACATGTTTTGGCATCGCTTATGCCACGCCAACAAGCGTCGCTTATGCGACGTAAACAAGCATCCCTTAGGCGACGTTTTTTAAGACCGTCGTTTAGTGACAATCTATGTGAGCGTCACAGACCTCGTCGTGCCACAAGTCGCAAAAAATTTTGTTTTCGTCATCCGCGTGCGACGCTCAGTATGACGCATTTTGCAATTTTATAGTGACGAAATTGTGTCGCCTTAACCGTCGCTATACACCCATATTCCTTGTAGTGTGTGTACCATCTCCACTTCTTATATTTTCCACTTCTGATCTTTATTTTTACAAAATGTGCACATAAGGGAGGGTTCACCTAGCCTTCAATAGCACTTTAAAAGCCCTAAAATCCATTCAAAAAAGACCTTTTTAACTTGCATTCAATGTTTCTACAAGACTATTGTGAACAACAGTTAATGCACTACATATGCACCCATATGCACCCATATGCTTGGCCAACTCTGCACCATCTCTGCACCACATTGCCAAGTCACCACTTTGACTGGCTCAATAGTTTTCCATCAGCTCATGGGCCTCCATCCTAGAGAGCAAATAGCAAAACCACAAGCAAAGATGTGCCACTGCAACACCATAGTGGCTAAAACCTTCAAAATATATTATGAGCAATCTAGTGGGACAAGGAAAGAAATAGTCACAGAGAACCATCAGAAACGGAAAAATGGAGAAAGAAGAGGGGTAAGAGGGAAAGGGTAGGTAGGATTGATAGGTTAATGAGGAAAAGGCATGGAGGATTAAGGGTTAGGGAGGGGTTTAGGGCTAGTTCTATGTATAAAGGAAGGGGCAGGGACTTTGATGGGAGGGCTAATAACAAGTTAGAATTGTCAAAATGTGGAAGCAACATTTAATGCATATGAAAAATGTGAAAATGTGGAAAAATAGAGATGGAATAGACCATGTGGAACATGTGCAAGTAAGAAATCACATGGAAAATGTGAACAAAACATATGGATTTTGACATAAATAAAGGAAATCTGAAGGGTTTTAGTGAAACTAATGGGAAAAATGAGCCCAAGGCTTTTGATAACCACGAAAATGAGTCCAATTTTGAAAAAAATGGCGAATAAATGTGCAATCTAGAGCCTTAACGTATATGCAACTAAAAATAATAAAAAAAGCAGGCAAAATCATAGGTTTTCTTTTTTTTTTTTTTGGGGGGGGGAGGGGAGAGGGGGCAGTTAGCTATGAGGGGGGAGAGGGTGGACAATGGCGAAACGAGGGGAGGGGGGCGAGAGAGAGAGAAAGAGAGGGAAGGAAGAGGTAGAGAGAGAGAGAGAGGGAAGAAATAGGTATAGAGAGACTGAGAGGAATATAGAAAAGGTAGAAAGAGAAATGTTTTTTAATAAAATCAAATAGCAATAGGGTCATTTTTTGGAAAACATATACCAAAAAATAGAAAAATTCAAATAAAATACTAAAAAGTCTTAAAAAGTACCAAGAAATTAAGAAAAAGTGCTTTTCAAATTTCCTCAACTTCCCACGCTCAAAACGTCATAGAAATTCCTTTTTTCTTCTATTCTAGTAAGAAGAGGAGCCCGTAAAAAAGAAAACGAATTTAAGAAATTTCCTTAAAAAATTCAACAAATTCAATAAAATTTCCTAAAACATTCCAGCAAGATTCCCATGAGTTGTGAAATGAAATGAACTCCAAATTACAAGAAAATCTTAAAGAAAATTCATGATAATTGATGAAAATAAGAAAACTAAGCAAAATCAATGGTACTAGAAGAGCTTTGTACAATGTAGATAGATTTTGCAACTTTGAGGTGATCCAAAAAACCTCCAGTTTTGTTGATAATGATAGGCCTTGAGTCTAGAGATATTGTCTAGTGGAAGCACCTCTCCATTTAGATCCTCTAATGATCAATGCAGAACTTATGATCTATCAAATGGCAATTTTATTATTGCTTCTAGAATTTTATGTCATGGTCCAAATGAGCTTATAGACTTTGCAAAATCTACGAATCATTCAACATGTGTAGTTCAAGATTCTCAAGCTACCTTAGATGCAAAGCTTTGGCATGCACACATTGGTCATCTAAATTATGCCAATCTACTATTCTTGTAGAAATATGAAATGGTGTCCTTTGCCGAAACTTGGGGCACCTTGTAACCATGTCTCAAAGGATATATTTTGGGATAAATTTAGCATTCCTCCCTCCCTAGAGATGGTTCAGTTCGAGCTGCTCATGAATTGTAGCTTGTTCATAGTGATGTCTATGGTCTTATGCAAATGCCTTTATTTGGGAACTACCTTTACTTTGTAACTTATATTGATGATTTTTTGAGGCATGCATGGGTGTATCCATTGAAAGCAAAGTCAGAAGTGTTTATCTACTTGAAATACTAAGGAGACATCAGTTAGCTCCAAAGATGTGTATGAAACTTTGCTACCTCCTTTAGAGTGGATACTCAAGTGCTAGTCCAATTGAGGAAATTTCTTAGCCTTTAGAGGTTCCACATGATGATGTAGATCATTCCATTTTTTATGCAAATTTACATGATCCACTTGTTGATGAGAGAGTTGATATAGAGGTGGCAAAAACTATGGCTAAATGATTTGTGCAAACTTTGCGAGATAAAAAACTAGATGCACCTCTATCGTATCATACTCATTGAGGATCTCATAGTGCTTCTTTTGCATCAAATGGCTATGCAATGGCTGCCTCTAGTGTTTGTGATGAGAATGAGCCTGTTTCTTTTGATAAAACACAAAATTCAAAAAATTGGATGGCTCCTATGTAAGTAAAATATGATCTTATTACGAGGAATTGTACCTCATCTTTATGTGATTTGCCTCCTTGCAAAAAGGCCATTGGCACTAGATGGGCATAGAAGCTGAAGTGTAAGCGGGATGGAGCAATTGGTAGGTATAATTCTAGGGTTGTTGCAAAAGGTTATGCTCAAGAGAGAGGCATTGATTTTGATGAGACCTTTGCACCCACATGCCAATTGACTACCATTCCTAGCATTTGTGAGCTTACAACTCATCGTGTTTGGAATGTACATCAATTGGAAATTAAAATTGCATTTCTGAATGGTGCTTTACATGAAGAAGTGTATGTATTTCAACCCTATGGTTTTGTGCGAAAAGGTCATGAAAAGAAAGTTTGTAGGCCGAAAAGCGCATTATATGATTTCAAGTTTGTACCACGTGCTTCGTATGAAGAGATACATGCCTACTTGATTGCACATGGTTTTCAAGGAATTCCAATTGAGAGAACTGTATATGTTAAGCCTGCAAATGATTTAGTTTTGATCATTGTTGTGTATATTGATGACATGCTATTCAGTGGTACTAATGAGAAGCATATTTCTTAATTTAAGTCTGATTTGCATGCCTCTTTTGAGATGTCAAATTTGGGGTGATTTTATCATTATTTTTGCATTCAATTAATGCAAGTGTATGGGGGAATAACTTTGTGTCAAACTAAATATATTACATATTATTGCAGCATTTTGGCCTTAAAGATTTAAAACCTATTGCCAGTCCTATGGAAACAAGTTTACAATTGAGTCTTCATGACCTTGAAGATGCATTTGATGCTGCTCTCTATCACCACACATTTTTATTCTTGCTTAATTAATGCATAACTTGGCGTGATTTTTTTTTTGTCTCACAAATTAGTAGGTTTATGCATTGCCCAGGTGTCAAGCAATGGTAGTAGTTAAGTGCATCTTTTGCTATTTGAGTTGTACCAGATAGCACTGACACGTTTATTGCAAGGGGGATCACTACTGCCAAATTTACATGCTTTTTTTTTTTTACTTTGATTCGGCTAGTTGATATGGCAATCATGTGTGCACTAATAGTTTTTGCTTCATGCTTGGTAGCTCATGCATATCTTGGTTGAGGAAGAAGCAGCCTACTTTGGCCACTTCTAGGTTGTGGCCACTTATAGCTTTAATGTTGATTATAGGGCAACCTTCATAGCAATTGTGAAGTGTGTGCGCCTCATATGCTTTTTGGCTGATTTGCATGTTTGTTACTCTTCTACCACCACCATCTTCAATGGCAATCAGAGTCCACTGGCACTTTTAAGGAATCCTATGTTCCATGCTCACACAAAGCACAATGAGGTGCATTACCATTATGTCAAGGAGAGGTTCTCTATTAGAGAGATCAATTTGGTGAATGTGCCCACATAGCATAACATTGTAGATCTTTTCACAACGGCTTCTCCTTGGGAGAAGTTTGAAGCTTTTCGCAAAGCCTCATGCTTACTTCCTTTTGTGGATTGATCTCTTTCCACATAGCTTGGCACTTCCCTATACATGAGTGCCAACTCCTTCTTCACCATATGACTTTCACGTGGGATTTGTTGATGTATTTTGATAGTGATGTGTGTGAACACACTTAGGACTATCGGGGGACTTTCCCTCTTTAGGAGGGTTTTTTCCCTTGTCTTGAATATATGTCGATAATCCTAATGGGTTACTAATATTTGTACATTCACTTGGTAATAGATTCACTATTTTTTGTTGTGCTCCAAGGTTCTTCTTCTTCCTTGTGTTGTTTGCTTGCTTCCATAGACGTCAAACTCCAACACTTCTCAAATTTTTCCTTTAGCTCTCCTAGTTGTCTTGGGGGACATCCACACCAGGCATGTTGTTGGAGGATGGATCACAGGGTAAGCCTATAGGTGGAGGTTGAGGTCGAGGTCATTTGACAGGGGTAAGTACTTACAAGTGTTTGTACGATTATGATAAATGTATAGATTCACATATGATTACAACCACATTGGCAACGAATCTTTGCACAATGGGAGCAGAATGATACAGCTATGGAGTAAGCTCTTCAATCTCTACAAAATGACATGAAGTGGTCACATACAAGGCTTGCTAATCGCCTCTTGCTTCTTGCTCTTTTTATAGCTATTCTTGGAGGGAGTTTTGAAATTTGAATTCAAATGGCTCCACCTAAAAGTGATCCCCAAAGTTAGGCGATATTCTCTCAGCTCAAAAATTCATGGTTTTAGGTAGTTAGAGCCACGAATTTGCTTTTACATCATGGATGAGGTAAGCCATCCTTTTTCTTTCTTTTTCAATTACAAGAGATAAAATGTACTCTTTTACAAGAGGTGTTCACATGACTACAAATTTGACTTACAAATGATCATAGTATCAAGCATATCAAGCATGTAGGCTTCGGTAAAATGCACCAACATGTACGATATAGCTGTGTATGCTATATTCATAAAATCCTGGTATGAAACCATATACCATCATGCATCCATAACTGCTTTTGTATTACTCAACAATGAAGTTCACCACTCTATCATAGAGACTAGATTTTACTTTGTTTTCTCACCAAATGCCATGATTTATAAATAGGTGAGATCACAATTACATTGATAAAAAAGAGAAGTACCAAGTAGGTGAACATAAACTAATACATCCATTAACATTATTAGCGTTAAAGTTGATTCTACTAAGTGTGAAAAATCGTCACATTGTTTATTCCATACTTGAACTTGGAACCATGATATCATAAAAAATATATTCCATATAAAGTAGAGGTAATATCTGTTATATTCTCATTTGTTCAGAGAGAATAAGATAGCTTTGCTAAGATCCTTATCGAAATAGAACCCAAAATATCCAGGTGACAAAAGAACATCTATATGATACTCCAATTACTAAAGTTACCTATCATTTCGGTCAACTATATATTTGTTACATGGGATTAAGGTCGGACTTAGTGGAATCACAATCAAACACTAACAAACTAAAAACCCTTTCTTGCCTTTCACTTTTCCGTCTACTTTTTGGGGGGCTTTTGTAACCGTTTTACCATGATATGCATGAATGGAAGTCTAACATTTCTGCTACAGTTTCCATACCTACTCCAACATTCATATTTTGAAAATGAGATATTATTCACATTTTGAATTTATAATATAATCTCTAAATCCATACAAACAAACTATTAAACTACAATAGTGTTGGGGCAAACAACTTTCAAGGGCTCCCTCCAAGTTCCCCCCTCCCCCCTCTCTCATTCCCTCCAGGATCAATCTCTCTCTCTCCTCTGTTTTGTTCTCTATTATACTCACTCAGAGCAGTAACTTCAGAAGCTCATATCTCCAATTCTAAGCAATGTTTTTCAGTGTTTTAACATGCGTTGAATAGCTCGTACTATTTACATTCAGCATATAAAGTTTCATTGTCATTGGCTTTACAGTTTGGGAGAAATCTGCATTTTACTGCTCACTGGTCTATCTCTATAGAGCCCCGAGAATTGTGGGCATGTTCCAAAAATTGATAAATCTTGTTCTCAGTGCTCAATCCATCATTTGAAGTGTTTTAACTTGTATTGGGAAGCTTGCTAAGTCTATGTGCTATGCCCAAAAGGAATATTTCTAATTCCTACCAAGTTGAGAAGACTTTTCATTACTTCCGGTAGTGTATGTCCAAAAATAGCAAGTTTTGGGAGCTAGTCATTTCGCAACTAGTCGTTCTTGACTTAAACTTTGGGATAGATGTTCCAAAGTACTTGGCTGATATTTTGGTGGATTTAGGAAGCTCAAAGGTTCTACTAGTCAACTCTGAAGTCTCAGTTGGCTGGTGTGAAGCTGGTTGTAGCAGCACCAACTCATCTTTGGATTGCATCCACCATCTCTCTTTACAGTGGTATCAAAGCATAGTCAAGCAACATGGGAGATGGATTTCCATCAACAATTGACAAATTGGATCGAAAAAACTACCCGGCATGGTCTCTAAGGAGGGAGTCTTACCTTCAAGGGAGGAATCTATATGGATTCATATCCGGAGATGAAGCAATGCCAACCATGAGGAACAAAGGGCAACCATCACATGAAGAAGTGGAAGGACTTTCGAATTTGTGTTTGAAGGATGCACTTGCAAGGTCCTATATTCTAAACTCAATCTCTGATTTTCTTTTAGCCCATGTCAAAGGATGCAAGACATCAAGAGAGACCTATAATGCACTTGGTTCTTTCTTCTCTTCCAACACTCGAGCAAGGAAGAACCAATTGTGGATGGAGTTCACAACAATGAAGAAAAGCCCAAAGCAAAATGTGATTGATTATGTCACAAAGATGAAGGAGATTTCCGACCAACTTGGAAGCATTGGAGAGGTTATTGAAGAGGAGCAAATCATTAGACAAGTCATAAATGGAATCAAAGCAGACGACAAGTGGGAGTCATTCACAACAGCCATGGATTTATACATGGATATGCATGTACCCAACCTCAACACACTCATGGGCCAACTCTTCCCTCATGAAGCAAAGATTATCAAAGGTGGTGAATCCTCAAGAGGTAATCAAACTTTTGCCTTATATTCTGATAAAGCTAAGGTCAAGGACAAGTCAAAGAATAGGAAGAACGAAGATGAAGGTAGCTCTTTCCAAGCAAACTTTGCAAGTAGAGGAAGAGCTAGAGGAAGAGGCAGAGGTGGAAAGCAAGGTAGGGGGAAATTCCAATCATCTCAACCTTGCAATATATGTGGCTTATCTAATCATACTACTAAAGAATGTTTCACGAACCCAAGGCACTCAAGAAGAAGAGGATTTAATAGAGGTGGCTATGGATCAAATAGAGGCAGGTACAATGGAGGCTACAACAACAACTACTACTACAACAACAACAACTATCACAGTGGTCATAGAGGAAGAAGAGATTACAATAACTATGCAGAGGACCAAGGTCAAGAAGATTCATTATTGATTATGAATCTATCAGTGAAGAAGGGTAAGGATGATGATCACATATTTTACATTGATTCGGGATGCTCAAACCATGTAGCAGGAAATGTGGCTTTACTTTTTGATTTGGAAGATCCTCATAACAAGCATGAAGTGGAGACACGAGATTACACAAGGCACTCAGTGGAGAAGATAGGTAATGTGAAGACATCAGATGGGAATATGAACCTCTTAAGCAAAGTCTTGTATGTCCCTACAATTACCAAAAATTTAATAAGTGTTGGACAGATTGTTGAAAAAGGATTGCAGGTTAGATTCAACCGATTTGAAGCATATGTTGAAGACCCAAGGCAAGGCTTTCGAAGAATTGCCAAAGGAGAAAAGACAAGAAGGCTTTTCACTTTTGAAGTGGAAGATACAAAGAACATAGCTTTTTTTAGCTATGGATCTCAAACTCTAACAGAGTTGGAGATATGGCAAAAAAGGCTTGCTCACATTGGTGAGAGGACACACAAACAAATTTGCAGGGACCAAAGTGTACTTGGTTTGCCTAATATCACGAGGCAACACATGACTTATAAGTGTGAAACTTGTCAACTCGGCAAGGCTCATAGACAACCTTTCAATAAGAAGGGATATATGTATCAAAATCTTTTGGATCTAGTGCACACGGATGTGTGGGGTCCAAGTAAGGAGACATCTATAACAAGCTCAAGATATTATGTGTCTTTCATAGATGATTGTAGCAGGTGGACCATCTGTTTTTCATGAAGCACAAGAATGAAGTGTTTAATTGCTTTAAGAAGTATATTGCTCTTGTTGAAAACCAAACAGGTAGGACTTTGAAAAGACTCAGATCAGATGGTGGAGGAGAATACTTCTACTCTGAATTTGATGCCTTCTTGCATGAAAGAGGCATTAAAAGGGAAGTCACTACAAGGTATACACCCGAACTCAATGGTGTAGCAGAGAGGAGGAACAGAGCTATTGTCGAAGCTGCAAAGTCCATGCTCAATGAAAAGGGATTGCCAAACTACCTATGGGCAGAGGCTGTGTCTACAGCCACATATCTCATAAATAGACTTCCATCTAAGTCACTAGATGGAACCACTCCATATGAAGTGTGGAATGGAAGAAGACCTAGTCTAGAGCATTGTAAAATCTTTGGATGCTTAGCCTATGCTCACATTCCTTCTCAAGTAAGAGGGAAATTGGATCCCAAGGCAGAGAAGTGCATATCTATTGGTTATGACCAAAACCAAAAAGGATATAGACTGTACAATCCAACCAATAAATGATTTTCTATGAGTAGAGATGTAAATTTTCATGAAAACAAATCATGGTTTGATGATGACAGGATAGTGAAGCTGCCATATGACTTGGATGAAGGTTTTCCATCACTTTAACCAAAGGAGCCAAAGCAGATTGAAGAAAGTGATTCAGAGATTGACCTAGAAGACTTGGAAAGACTAAAGTTATGGAAGAACAAAGGTAAAGCAAAGATGCAGGATGCTACAAATGGACCTGAGAGCTCCCATCAACCACTTAGAAGGTCTTCAAGGGAGAAGAAGAAACCTGAGAAGTTTGGTTATGATACTTCTTTGGTCATCAAGCACTCAATCTACATTGCAAAGGATTCAACCAATGAAGAACCTACCACATTTGAAGAAGCACAAGGCAAGAAAGCTTGGAGAGATGCAATGGATGAAGAAAAAGAAGCCCTAAAGGAAAACAACACTTGGGAGCTTGTACCTAACAAGCCATCTATGAAGGTAATTGGATCTCGATGGATATACAAAATCAAGAGGAATCCAGATGGAAGCATAAATAGACACAAAGCAAGTTTAGTTGCTAAATGGTTTGCTCAAACCCATGGTATTGATTATGAGGAGACTTTCTATCCTGTTGCAAAAATGCCTACGATTAGGGTTCTCATTAGTCTTGCTGCTTCTAGAAATTGGAAGCTCTATCAACTTGATGTAAAGAATGCTTTCTTGAATGGATGGATTTCTGAGGAAGTGTATATGGCACAACCTCCTGGATATGAGGATGCACATCATCCTAGCTATGTATGCAAACTAAAGAAAGCTTTGTATGGATTGAAGCAAGCTCCAAGAGCTTGGAATTTCAGATTGGTGACTTATTTGCATGACCAAGGATTCAAAGCTAGCAAGGTGGATACATCTTTGTTCATAAAGAGGAATGGATCTGAAGTGATCTATTTATGTGTGTATGTTGATGATATTATTATCACAGGCAATGATCTTGAAGGAATCAAACAGGTAAAAAGAGTCAAATGAAGGAGGAGTTCAAAATAAGTGACCTCGGACCACTCACTTATTTTCTTGGATTGGAGTTGATCTACTCAGATTCAGGTATATACATCACACAAAGGAAGTATGTGCATGACATGCTCATCAAGTTCAAGATGGAAAATACCAAGTGTGCAGGTGCACCTATGGAGCAAAATCATAACCTTAGTGCTTATGAAGGAGAGCCAATTGAAGACATCAGAAGCTATCAAAGCTTGGTTGGAAGTTTGAACTATGCAACACTCAAAAGGGTGGATCTATGCTATAGTGTCAGCCAAGAGAGTCCTCAAGTACCTAAAGGGGACCATGAATGAAGGTTTTTTTTATTCATTTACTTCAGATATTGAGCTAAAGGTCTACTCAGATGCAGATTGGTCCGGATCTAGAGATGATAGAAGAAGCACATCCGGGTATATATCATTTGCAGGTTCAAAAATCATTTCTTGGTCATCCAAGAAGCAACCAACTCTGGCATTATCTTCTATTGAAGCTGAATATAGAGGTTTGGCTAATGTAACTCAAGAAATCATGTGGTTAAAGTCTTTGTATGCAGATCTTGGACTTCATTCTTCAACACCTCACATTTTTGGTGACAACACAAGCTCACTACATCTTGTAGCTAATCCGGTATACCATGCTAGAACCAATCATATTGAAGTCCACTACCATTATGTAAGGGAGAAGCTAATGAGCAAGGATATTCAACCATCCTATGTCTCTATAGATGTGCAATGTGCATACATGTTGACTAAAGCTCTTGATGGTACAAAGTTAAGTAGATTCAAGTTGATGATTGGCTTGCAGGAAATCAAGGACACTTGAAGACTTATTTGGAGGCCAAGCATGTTAGGCTTGACGGGGAGCTGTTGGTGCATTTTACCCAAGCCTACATGCTTGATATGCTTGATACTATGATCATTTGTAAGTCAAATTTGTAGTCATGTGAACACCTCTTGTAAAAGAGTACATTTTACCTCTTGTAATTGAAAAAAGAAAAAAGAAAAAGGATGGCTTACCTCATCCATGATGTAAAAGCAAATTCATAGCTCTAACTACCTAAAACCATGAATTTTTGAGCTGAGAGAATATCTCCTAACTTTGGGATCGCTTTTAGGTGGAGCCATTCGAATTCGAATTCAAAACTCCCTCCAAGAATAGCTATAAAAAGAGCAAGAAGGAAGAGGCAATTAGCAAGCCTTGTACATGACCATTTCATGTCATTTTGTAGAGATTGAAGAGCTTACTCCATAGCTCTATCATTTTGCTCCCATTATGTAAAGATTCATTGCCAATGTGGTTGTAATCATATGTGAATCTATACATTTATCAACATCTACTTCTCTATTTTGTTCTCTGCTATACTCACTTAGAGTAGTAACTTTAGAATGTCATATCTCGAGTTCCACACAACCGTTTTCAGTGTGTTAATGTGTGTTGGATATATCGTTCTGTCTTTTTTTTTGCATATAAATTTTCATGGTCATTGGCTTTATAGTTGTGGAGATATCTGCATTTTACTTCTCACTGGTCTATCTCTGTAGAGCCTCGAGAATTGTGGGCATGTTCCAGAAATTGATAAATCTTGTCCTCAGTGCTCCGTCCATCATTTGAAGTGTTTTAACTTGTATTGGGAAGCTTGCTAAGCCTATTTTCTATGCCCAAAGGGAATGTTTCTAATTCCTACCAAGTTGAGAGCACTGTTCAATTTCTCCACCAGGTGTATGTCAAAAAATAGCAAGTTCTGGGAGCTAGTCATTTCGCAACTAGTCTGTCTTGACTTAAAATTTTGGGATACATGTTCCAAAGTACTTGGCTGATATTTTGGTGGATTTAGGAAGATCAAAGGGTCTACTGGTCAACTCGGAAGTCTTACTTGGTTGGTGTGAAGCTGGTTGTAGCAGCACCAACTCATCTTTGGATTGCATCCACCATCTCTCTTCACAGTACATGTATAGAGAATTTACAATATACATACAATACACACACATATATATAGTACACGTATAGAATATATACAACATGTATAGAGTACATATATAAAGTATATTTAATATGCATACATTACATACACCTATCCTCTCTCTCTCTCTATGCATATATATATATGTGTGTGTGTATGTATATATATATATATATATATATATATATATATATATATATATATATATATATATATATATATATATAGAGAGAGAGAGAGAGAGAGAGATTCTATACAATATTTATATAGTACACACACACACACACACACACACACACATATATATATATATATATATATATATATATATATATATATATATATATATAGTAGATAGATAGAGAGAGATAGTAAATACAATATATATATATATATATAGTAGATAGATAGTAAATACAATATATATAGAGTACACACACATATAAAATATATATAAAATACACACACACACACACACACATATATATATATATATATATATATATATATATATATATATATATAGAGAGAGAGAGATAGAGTACAAACATATATACAATACATAGACACATAGACAATATATATAAAGTACATATATAGAGTATATACAATATATATATATATATATATATATATATATATATATATATATATATATATATATATATATATATATATATATATATATATATATATATATATATGTATATATGTGTGTGTGTGTATGTATGAGTGTGTGTGTATAGTTCACACACACACATAGAGTATATATATACAATACACACACATAGAATATATATGATATATATACAATGCACTATATATGCAATATATATGGAGTATATGTATACAGTACACACACATAGTGTATATATACAATACATTATGATTTATTGATTCTAATTTGTTTAAATAAAATATTTCTTATTATGGTTTTACATTTTTTAATTATATTTTGCAGTCATTTTGGTTTCTGAGTGTGACAATATATATTTTATAATAGTTTATCTCTAGGGTGATTCAATAATACATACATACATTCATAGATACTTACATACATACATACACACACGCATATATATATATATATATATATATATATATATATATATATATATATATATATATATATATATATATATATATGGGGGATTCTTTAGTTGAAAGGTGCTTGTGTGTATTTAGGAGAAGAATGGAAAAGAAGAAGAAAGACAATTGTACTTGAAACCTTTGAAGGTGGTATTTTGCTTTCGCTCTGATACCACTTGTCGGTGTATAAAACTCCACATGAAGTAAGTTAATGTGATATTATAACACTTCTCTAATCACCAATATCTCACCAATACTAAAACGCAATCTTTACTGATTATAGCTTCATTCCGATGTGTTTACAGTGTCTTTATGGTGGTTTATGGTTATGTTCCGATGACATTGTTTTCTTCTAGTGACTTTTTGGTGACTCTCTGGTGACTTTCCGTTGGTTTAGAGTCTCATTTTGATGGCTTTCTAGTGTCAAAACTTCTCACACATCACACTCTAGGATGTCTTTCTGTTGCTTTACCTTCTGCACCTGCACTTGTACAAAAATTTGAATACTTAACTTCATCAACTTGACATACATTGCAGGTTGAACTTAAACTTCTGAGTACTTGTTTGGGTTGCAAAAGAACTATGTTCATATGTAGTAAAGCATGATAACTTCATTGTAACCTATCACTTATGAAATCTTTACACTATTCATCAAAAATATCTCTAATATGATCAAGAAAAATGCACCAAAAGACTTGTAACTGTAATTGACATTCATATAGTTATGAAAACAACTAGATTTCTTCGTACAAAAAGAGTTGACTCTACTCTATTCCACAAATATGTGTTTTCTATTAGAGAAGATGTGTATAGAATGGTATGGCCTTCTTTTGCTCATAACCATAGAATGTTCTCCTACTTTGAATAACTTTCCACCAACATCTCTCTCAGAACTTTAGGCTGCCTCTCTCACATGTTGGACTTACACTCTGAGTTCTCTACTCTCTCTCTTGTATATGTCTAGCTCTTTCTTTGGCACTCTTTGCTGCGACACTAAGTTCTCTGTTCTATTTACTTTATTTATAACTAGTCTATATGTACTACAGTCTTTATTCGGCGTAGTCTATATGTCTCTTTCTTTCTTCATTCTCCACTTCATCATCCTCTTCATTTTTCCACCTCCCTGCTTCATCAAGTGAGCATTATATACAACTGATTATATACGACTGCTTTATATGCTCCTACAATGGGTTTTTGAACCTTTGTCTTTTAGTTCTTCATCCTTCTTTTTCTCGTTGACGTCTTCTTATCTTCATGTCTAATTAGTGAGTGAAGCCCCAAAAACATTTGTGTCCTGATTAACAATAAAGCATACACAAACTTTGTGCAAAATGAGAAAAAATGTTCTTTGTGCCTACCAAGTAGCCAAAGAAGCACATACAAAAGTACACAAAATATCAAAATTACTTGTGCAATCAACCTCCTCTATGCGAGTCCTCCACCTTGTCTAGTAGCTTGTTGTTGTGCACTCCTTCCACTCATGCTTCCAATAATATTTGAAGTATGAGTAACTTCTTTATCGATGTAAAGAACCTCCTTGATGACATTTTGTCTCACCCTAGTTGCTCTCTTGTCTATGCACTCTCTCTACATACCTTAATTGTCACCCTCTTTGCACTTTTTTCTCTCTTTTTGCACACTTTCCTTCTCTTTGCATGCACTATTCAAGTGTCTTGCTCTCTCCTTACACCCACATTCACTATGTTAATCATCACATTCACCATGCTAATAAGCACAATAACTATCATAATTAGCCTAATAATTATGCTAACAAACACCTTCATTATGTTAATTAGCAAAATAACTATAAGAATACACACACACACACATACATACATACATACACACACACACACACATATATATATATGTGTGTGTGTGGCTTTGTTTATGTGTATATATATGTATATATATGTGTAGAGGAGGTACTGGGGTATCCGCTTTTAACAAAAGTAGAGAATGAAAATTAAACACGTCCAGTACATCACCTACTCAAGGGGGGTTCTCTTTAGGGAAGTATACCCTTTAACATTTCTGTGAGCAGGTAGATAACACGGATTGCACAGTGGTAAATACTTCAGAAAATATGGACAACCAATGACCAAGGAAGACCATACACTTCTTGATTCGAATCAGACGATTACACGGTTGGGCAGAGTGATGCTAGAAAGTGCAAGCTTAGGGCTGACAAGCCACCCTAAAAGTATTAGCTCCAATACAATAGATCAGCATAAGGGGGCCACTAATATGCAGGCTAACTCAGAGCAATACAAATGGTTGAATTTCTCAAGTGAATAGAGATTAATCAACACACTGACTCACAGAAAAGAACTACTCTCTTACACTATAGTGCTCATAGCCCTCCACTGAGAAGCCTACCCTCTGTATACACACTACAGAGTAGCTCCTACAATAGACTTGAAACCACCATGTGTAAGAGAGGACTTCTGCACGTACGCACGAACCACTGTATCTCTAAAATTGTTGTTGTACTAGCACCCAAAATCCTCCAAATGAACACAAATCCATTGTTTTTATAGGCCCCAATAAGTCAAGAGGGCCTTGCTTCACGTCCACTGATCACGCGCCGGTGGATTGCCCAAAATTGGGGGGTAGGTCAAATATTCCACTTGATTTGAGTTGGTTCCACAAAAATAGGTAGTCGCCGTGAATGGTTGGCGGCAACATTTGTTTATCCATTTTTACTTTTAACAATTCAATTTTACCTTATCCGAGTTTCTCATTTTGTGTTGCTTTGTTTCCTCACTGGTTTAATTCCGGGAAATTCAATTTGACCAGCTTTAACTGTCTCCATTACTCCCAAACCCAGCAGACTGTAGTCGTCCTCCTCATCGCCTCATTGCCAATGATCACTGTTAACTAACGTTGCTCTTGATTCCTCCTCTCTTATTATCTGATTGCAGCTGTGAAGACGAACTATCAATTATCCCGCTAGGTTCTTTAACCTCGTCTAGAGTACTTTCTGAGTTTATGGTTGCCTGTGGATGTACACCAGTCTCTATTTGATCTTCCGTTTTTGTAACAGAGTGTTGGGGATCATTATCAAGGAGACTTGTACAAGCGGGTGTGTGTGTATAGTTGTGTATGTGTGTGAGTGTGGATGTATGCATGGAGATGCACGTGTGATAGTGTGGGTATGTGTATATGAATGGGGATGCATGTGATAGTGTGGGGTGTGTGTGCATATGAATGTGCATATGTGCATGCATGAGTGAGGGTGCGTATGCATGCATGTGTGTGTGATTGTGTGTGAATATGCCTTTGTGTGAGAGAGAGGGGGCGGGGGTGGTGTGAGGGGGTTGTGTGAAGGGGCGGGGTTGGGGTTGAGGGTGAGGGGCGGGGGTTGGAGATGAGAGGAAGGGGCGGGGTTGGAGGTGGGGGCGGGGTTGGAGGTGAGGGGGTGCGGTTGGGGTTTGAGGGAGGAGACGGGGTTGGGGTTGAGGGTGAGTGGAGGGGGCGCGGTGGTGAGTGGAGGTGGCAGGGGTTGGAGATGGGGGCAGGGTTGGAGATGAGAGGAAGGGGCGGGGGTTGGAGATGGGGGCGGGGTTGGAGGTTGGGGCGGGGTTGGAGGTGAGGGGGTGGGGTTGGGGTTTGAGGGAGGAGACGGGGTTGGGGTTGAGGGTGAGTGGAGGGGGCGCGGTGGTGAGTGGAGGTGGCAGGGGTTGGAGATGGGGGCGGGGTTGGAGATGAGAGGAAGGGGCGGGGGTTGGAGATGGGGGCAGGGTTGGAGGTGAGGGGGTGGGGGTGGTGTGAGTGGGTGGGGGTGGTGCGAGGGGACGGGGGTGGTGTGAGTGGGTGGGGGTGGTGTGAGGGGGTTGTGTGAAGGGGCGGGGTTGGAGATGGGGTCGGGGTTGGAGGTGAGGGGGTGGGGTTGGGGTTTGAGGGAGGAGACGGGGTTGGGGTTGAGGGTGAGTGGAGGGGGCGCGGTGGTGAGTGGAGGTGGCAGGGGTTGGAGATGGGGGCAGAGTTGGAGATGAGAGGAAGGGGCGGGGGTTGGAGATGGGGGCGGGGTTGGAGGTGAGGGGGTGGGGGTGGTGTGAGGGGACGGGGGTGGTGTGAGTGGGTGGGGGTGGTGCGAGGGGACGGGGGTGGTGTGAGTGGGTGGGGGTGGTGTGAGGGGGTTGTGTGAGGGGGCGGGGTTGGAGATGGGGGCGGGGTTGGAGGTGAGGGGGTGGGGTTGGGGTTTGAGGGAGGAGACGGGGTTGGGGTTGAGGGTGAGTGGAGGGGGCGCGGTGGTGAGTGGAGGTGGCAGGGGTTGGAGATGGGGGCGGGGTTGGAGATGAGAGGAAGGGGCGGGGGTTGGAGATGGGGGCGGGGTTGGAGGTGAGGGGGTGGGGGTGGTGTGAGGGGACGGGGGTGGTGTGAGTGGGTGGGGGTGGTGCGAGGGGACGGGGGTGGTGTGAGTGGGTGGGGGTGGTGTGAGGGGGTTGTGTGAAGGGGCGGGGTTGGAGATGGGGGCGGGTTTGGAGGTGAGGGGGTGGGGTTGGGGTTTGAGGGAGGAGACGGGGTTGGGGTTGAGGGTGAGTGGAGGGGGCACGGTGGTGAGTGGAGGTGGCAGGGGTTGGAGATGGGGGCGGGGTTGGAGGTGAGAGGAGGGGGCGCGGTGGAGGTGAGAGGAGGGGGTGGGAAGTGGGGGTGCGGGGTGGGGCTGGTGCGCGGGGTGGGATGGGGGAGGGAAGTGGGGGTGCGGGATGGGGCTGGCGGGGAGGGGAGAGAGAGGAAGGGGCGGGGGTTGGAGATGGGGGCGGGGTTGGAGGTGAGGGGGTGGGGGTGGTGTGAGGGGACGGGGGTGGTGTGAGTGGGTGGGGGTGGTGCGAGGGGACAGGGGTGGTGTGAGGGGGTTGTGTGAAGGGGCGGGGTTGGAGACGGGGGCGGGGTTGGAGGTGAGAGGAGGGGGCGCGTTGGAGGTGAGAGGAGGAGGTGGGAAGTGGGGGGTGCGGGGTGGGGCTGGTGCGCGGGGTGGGATGGGGGAGGGAAGTGGGGGTGCAGGATGGGGCTGGCGGGGAGGGGAGAGAGAGAGAGAGAGAGAGAGAGAGAGAGAGAGAGAGAGAGAGAGAGAGAGAGAGAGAGAGAGAGAGAGAGAGAGAGAGAGGATAGGGAGAGAGAGAGAAAGAGAGAGGGAGAGAGAGAGAGAGGGAGAGAGAGAAAGAGAGAGAGAGAAAAAGAGCCTCTTAATCATAGAGAAAAGACTAAGAGGAACCTTTCCGAGCTCTGTCCTTGGGGTTCAGACAAGCATAAAGGGAAAAAGCCCCTCTACATCACAGCCGTGTCACCATATCCGTAGAAGCTCAAGGGAGGGTGCCAACTTTCAGAGAGAGAGAGGTGCTCTACAGACCCCCACATCAAGCTTTTGCACCGTCCCTGGTGCAATTCCTTTATTTGCTTATTCCTTCAAAATGAACTGCAGAAAATGAAAGACTATGGTATGTATAGTGAGTGAATTTCATCTGCTTGCCTCAATTCAAATAACTCTTCACCCTGGAGATATTGACCAGGGGAATCCTTTTACCCTGCAAATCTTCCAGATGTACTGCGCCATGTGGCAATACCTTGAGTACCTTATAAGGTCCTATCCACTTGGGTGCCAATTTAGTTTGAATTGGTGGAACCTGATGCACTAAAACCATAGACCCTTCCTGAACTTTGTTGGATCTCAGATACCTGTCATGCAATCTCTTGCGCTCTTCTTGTGTCACCAGAAGTTTCTGCATTGCCCCTTCTCTATACTCTTCTAATGCCACCAATCTCTGAATGGGGGGTTCAATTTCAATGGTTTTGATTCCTATTTGTTTTCTGATGATAAACTCAAATGGTGCCAATGCCTCTTTCCCATAAACTAAGCAAAACGGAGTCTCACCTGTGGTTCCCCTCTTCGTGGTTCTGAAAGCCCAAATCGCACCAATTAGTGCTAATGGCCAAGAGCTTTGATGATCAAAAGATAATTTGCGAAGTAGTCCAATCAAAATCTTATTGGAACTCTCTGCTTGGCCATTTTCCCTTGGGTAATAGGCACAAGACTTTTTATGGAAGATTTTGTACTTGTCAAATATAATCTGGAGCAATTGATTTACAAAATGTGTGCCCCTATCACTAGTAATCTCCAGTGGGCAACCAAATCTTGAGAAAATACGTTTATACAAAAATTTAGCTACTGTCAAAGCCGTGCAGTCCACAGTAGCTTTAGCCTCTATCCATTTCGTGGCATAACATGTGACCATCAAAATATACTTTTTACCTCCTGGTTGCCCAGTTGGGCTAATTAGCCCTATGAAATCAAGACCCCATCGTTCAAATGGAAGCCATCCGGTAGATATGACTAATGGTTGGAAATTCAATCTGGTTGGCGTGGGAGCACACCTCTAGCAGATGTGGCATTTTTTAGCAAATTTGATTGCATCTTTGAAAATATGAGGCCACCATAAACCCTTGTGGATGATTCTATGAGCTAATTCTTCCCCCTTTAGGTGTCCTTCACTGTGTGCTGCCTCTAGCAAAGATTTACCTCCTCTGGATAGACACACCTTCTCAAGATATCATCCTGACAGTATTTATATAAATTACCATCTATAAGAGAATAGGCTTTGGTTTTCAAAAGTAATCTTCTTTTTTCTACAGGTGTCAAGTGTTCTGGGATCTTTCCAGTAGTGAGAACATGAAGAATTTCATCATACCAACCTGTCCGAATTGCTACTAGAAAAAGATTGCTATCCACCAGTTCATCATTAATACCTGTTGCCTTTTCGCTCATTGCCGTCCTGGACACTTGATCTGCCATGTAGTGCTCTTTTCCTGGCTTAATATGAATATCAAAACTAAATTCTTGAAATAGGAGTAACCATCTCCAAATCCTTCCACCTACTCTAGGCTTGTTTATCAAATATTTCAAGGGCTGATGATCAGAAATGACAATGAAATGTACACCAAGGAGATAATGTCGGAACTTCTGAAGAGCAAATACGATAGCCAAACCTTCTCTTTCCGTTGCACTGTAATTTCTTTCAGCTTGATTGAGTAGTCTGCTCGCATAAGAGATAGGTCTATCCACTTTGTGAGATGATGGTTGAGCTAGAACTGCACCAACAGCATGAAGACTAGCATCTGTATGCACATGAAATTCCAATGACCAATCAGGAACACTTAAAAGTGGAGCAGTACATAGCCTCAACTTTAGTTCACAAAATGCTTTATCGGCTTCAGCACTCCATGAGAAGGGGATTTTTTTACTGGTAAGCCTTGACAAGGGCTTAGCAATTTCTGAATACATCCTAATGAATCTTTTGTGATACCCAGCATGGCCCAAGAAACTTTGCACTTCCTTTGGGCTTTGTGGAATTGGCATGGAAAGAATAGCAGTAACCTTTGTAGGGTCGACAGTTATACCTTCAGCAGATACTATGTGACCAAGAAGAGTACCCTTGGTGACCAAAAAGTGACATTTATCAGGATTCAATTTCAAACCTGTTTTGAGACATTGCTCAAAAATTTCTTTTAAATTTTCCAAATGGTCATGGAAATCTTGAACTGCTGCTCTTTTATCTGTACCTGAAAATACTGAAAAGTCATCCATGAAAATGCGTAGAAATGTTGTTAACCATTTGCCCAATATCAGATACATCGTTCTATTAAATGAAGCTGGCGCATTCTTCAAACCAAAAGCCATACGAGTATAGACATAAGTGCCCCAGGGAGTAACAAAGGCTGTTTTGTCCCTATCATCAGGGTGAATTACTATCTGGTTGTAGCCACTAAAACCATCCAAGAAACTATACAAAGTGTGACCAGCTACTTCCTCAAGCACTTGCTCTGTGAAGGGCTGAGGAAATCCATCTTGGATAGTCACTTTATTCAAAGCACGGAAATCAACACATACTCTTATTTTTCCACTATTTTTCTTGGGCACAATAACCATAGAGGAAAGCCACCTCGAATGTTCTACTGGAACAATTATACCCGCTTCTTCTAGTTTTGTAATCTCTGCTTTTACTGCCTCTGCATACTTCGGATTCAGTCGATATGGTCTACTTCTTACAGGCGCGGCTCCCTCAACTAAGGGTATCCGATGTAACCCAAGCTCTTCTGGTATCCCTGTTAGATCTTTGTAGGACCATGCGAAGACACTTCTATAAGTAAAAAGCAAAGAAGTTACCTTCTGTAGCAAGAGAGGATAATGCCACAACCAGGATGCCAAATGGACCATTTGAGGGTTCTCTTCATCCCCTAAATTTACTTCTTGAACCAATGTTTCAGGACTGGTCTTGCTTGAGAAATCATCTCCACTATATGCAGGAGTGGATTTTAATTTATATTCTGCAACCTGTTCTTTCATCCATCCTTGAGGTATATGTGTAAAAGGAAGATCTTCTCTGCTCTTAGGTTCATACTCTTCCCTCCCTAATACTTTTATATTGGTTGCCTCCTCAAAGCTTGTATTTTCCTTCAATTGCTCATTCTCCAACACCTTGTGGTCTTCATTGCCCTTTTCTGTAATTTCCTTATCTGCAACTTCTTCCTCAATTTCATTGATCTCCACTGTGCAACACTCTGCACTTCCCATCATCCAATTTAACAATGTATCATCTTCTTGGGGTAGAGAGGGCATTACCTGAGTATCCACAGTATATCCAATGGTTTTTCCTGAATCAAATCCTTCTTCCAAATGTAGTTGCAGTTGGCTATTGGTGCTTGTTGAAATCCATAGTTTATTTTTCCCCCAATCTTGCAAAGCTTTTGCTTGTCTCAGCCAAGGTCTCCCCAAGAGCAAAGGATAGGAAGTCTCCTGTGGAAGTGCAATAACAACAAAATCCAACACAAAGTGGCAACCCTGTACTATCATCCGTACCTTTTCAATAATGCCAAGAGGCGCAATCTGATGTTGATCTGCTAGTGTAACAGTAAATGGTGCCATTTTGGTGGGGTTCAAATTTAGCTTCTTCATGGTAAAATCTGGCATCAAATTGATACCAGAGCCTCCATCTATGATCACACCTGTAAGAGCTTCATCCTTTATACAAACTGATAATCTTGAACTTTGATAGTCTACTAAGGGTGCAGGGGGAAAATCAACCATGAATCCATCTATACTAGGTGATTGGACTAAGTGAGCAGAGTGTATAATCTTCAGTAAGTCACTTCTTATTTTTGAATCCATCCTTATAAGTTCATACAGACTAACCTTGTGATGAATACCTTTCAAGATCTGTTCAATGTTTACCTCCTGAGTGTTTTCTTGCAGACTTGTTGGCTGGCCCTTTAAAGAAGTAGTCATGTTATTATAAGCTCCTTCAATTTGTGCTTGGTCCTTCCATCCAGACTCCTTTTCTTCCTCTTTATCCTGAAATTCTTGTTGTTCATCTCTCTGGGTTGCAGCTGCTTGCCTAGCTCTAGTCATCATGGGCATTGCAGAGGATGAAACAGCATAAATCTGAGTGGTTTTTCCTTCTTCATGTGGAGAGACTGCAATCATATGAATTGGAGCAGGACGACCTCTCGGGCAATCTTTGGTATAATGATCCTTGGCCTCTGGACAATGTTGACAAGGAGGTGCATCTTCTGGGAGGGAACACCGATTTTGCATGTGGCCATACTCACCACAACGATAGCACATCAAAGGTCTATTGTATCTAGGCTTTACAGGCGGATTCTCCTCCCTATTAGATGTATTTGAAGTACTAGCATAATATGAATCCAAATTTTGAGGGTTACCTCTCTGTTGTGTACCCTTGAGGTAGTAGCAATCTCTAGCTTCATGACCATCCTTTCCACAAAATTGACAGCTTACCTTAATAGGGCAATTAGCATTGGAGTGTCCATTGTTATTACAGATTGTACACCAAATTTGTCTCCTTATATCCTGAGTGGTCTTCAAATCTTCTAACTCTCGGCGAAGTTGGGTTACTTCATCATCAGTGCGACGTAGTGGTGGCAAGACCTTCTCTTCTTGTTGATTTTGTTGCATTTTCAATGCTTCCAATTCCCTCCTCAATTGCTCAATAGGATCCAGATCTGCAGCATACTTTGGTTGTGTATCCCCTTCAAAATGTTGCCTTGCTTCTTCAATGCGTGATGCAGCTGCAACAAAATCATTGAGGGTAGCATCCAATCTAAGAGACTCACGAAGCTTCTGTTGAGATGACCTGGGCAGAGCCTTCTCAATCCATTTTTTAACCAAAAAATCACCTGGAGCATGAGGCAGACGGGCAACAAGTGCTTTTGTTCTAGTATGAAGTTCATGAAAAGATTCACCTGATCTTAGCTTCAAATTCTCTAACTGATCTAGAGCTCTTTCCGAGGAATCACTTGGTCGGAATGTCTGTGAGAACGCCGCCTTCAAAGCCTCCCATGTAGTGAAATGGCCATCTGCATATTGACTATACCATTTATCTGCAAGACCCTCCAATGTGGATGGAAAAAGTGCCAACATTGCATCCTCTCTATTTTGTAGACCTCTTCCACGGCATAAAGAAATGAATCTTCTCACATGATCATCAGCATCCTCATAGGCTTGTCCCTTGAAAGTAGGGAATTTGATGTTTAATCTGGAGAGTAAATGAGAGAGATCCTCCATCTGTACTGGTGTTTCTTCGGACGTATCTGAGGAGAAGTCTAGGGTTCTCCTATACCTCTCTTTTGACAATGGTGTCGTACCCAAATCAATAGATAAATTTAGGGAAGGCAGAGGGGAGGTGGACTCACTAGCCGTGGTTATTGCTAACTTGTTAAGGCTCCTCCGAACACGAAGAGACTCCTTATCTGCTCGTGTATGGGTCATGTACCTATTCGCAATTTGCAATAGGGCAAAACACCTCTCACAGAAATGCAAAGGTCCCACCGGTCGTGCCAAACTGTAGAGGAGGTACTGGGGTATCCGCTTTTAACAAAAGTAGAGAATGAAAATTAAACACGTCCAGTACATCACCTACTCAAGGGGGGTTCTCTTTAGGGAAGTATACCCTTTAACATTTCTGTGAGCAGGTAGATAACACGGATTGCACAGTGGTAAATACTTCAGAAAATATGGACAACCAATGACCAAGGAAGACCATACACTTCTTGATTCGAATCAGACGATTACACGGTTGGGCAGAGTGATGCTAGAAAGTGCAAGCTTAGGGCTGACAAGCCACCCTAAAAGTATTAGCTCCAATACAATAGATCAGCATAAGGGGGCCACTAATATGCAGGCTAACTCAGAGCAATACAAATGGTTGAATTTCTCAAGTGAATAGAGATTAATCAACACACTGACTCACAGAAAAGAACTACTCTCTTACACTATAGTGCTCATAGCCCTCCACTGAGAAGCCTACCCTCTGTATACACACTACAGAG
>CM035424.1:166025079-166060079 GCA_020310875.1 Ceratopteris richardii | reverse complement strand
TGATCATCTTGGTTGAGATTAGCTTGGGAACAACAATCAAATCTTAAAATTTAATTTTGCTTCACCAAGCTAATATTGATCATGTGTAATATCTTTTTTTTTAAATAAAGGATGTTTTGCCTTAGCCCACTCTCCCGGACTTGAATTGATTAAAAGAAAAGTACAAATGAAGGGGACTAGTGCCCACGGCATCCCCCGAATCCCACATAGCAGGGGAAGCTTTAACAGATTTTAGACGGCATTACAAAGAAGGTTGATCACCCTCTCATTGCCCTCATGCGGGGCCCACTTGGGTTTAAGCTTTTTGTTGATCAAAAGGAGCACTTGATGATGCCTGAAGGGGGGGGGGGGTGGATTTCTTACAATTACTGATTCTTTTTCTAAGGAGGATGTTTCCATTTTCTAAAGCCTTTGTTCCATAGCCTCTTGGCATTTCGAATGTTCCAAGTTTGGACAGTTCGGATGCCATGGATCGAGAACCAGATAGACTTGTTTTGTCTGATACCCTCCACCCACTTCCAATCTTCACTGATTCTTGTGAAGCTTTTGACTTTATTCCAACTCTTCCATAGGGAGCACACAAGATTCGAGCCTTTCAGGAAGACCGACATCGGGGAAAACAAGAGGGTTAGAATGTCTAGATTCTTCCAATCTGGGAATCCCACAAAAGATAACTCGTTCTTATTTATGAAGATCAACTTGGCCCATGAAGGGCAAGGGAATCCCAAGCAGCTGGAAGATTTGACCCTACCTAATCTTTTGATAGACATGATCAAAGAGGAGGTCTGACTAGATCCCCACAATAGCTCTGAAAGCGGTCTTAGAGTGGTTGATTTTGGATCCAAAGGCTTTGCAAAAAGTGTTCAGGCACCTCCAAAATGTCTCCAGGCTGTTACGATCGTTGTGCAAAAACACGTTCATATCATCGACAAAATGTCTCATAGTGATTTGGCCATGCTCATGAGGCAAACGGAGGCCTTTGATATTACCCGCTTCCACTTGTTGTTCCACCAGCCAACAAAGCCCTTCAATGGCAATGGCAAAGAGAAGGGGAGCCAACAAGCACCCTTGTCTAATTGATCTTCTTAGTTTGATCACCTTCGATAGTTGTCCATTAACATTAATTTGGGTGGACACATTTTCGAAAAGGTTCGAGATTATCTTGGTGAATTTTTGGTAGCATCCAAGATCTTTAAGTGACTGTAGAATATAGTCCCATTCTAGTCTGTCGTAGGCTTTGTCAAAGTCAATCTTGAGGAAAACCACGTCTTGTCTTGACTCGTTTGCGAAGTTGATCTCTTCCTATATATCTATAATGGCTTCCAAAATTGACGTGCCTTTGACGAAACCTTTTTGGTCCTTGCTTAACCACGCTCTTAGGTGGCTGGATATTTTATTGGCTATGACTTTGGCAATGATCTTATATCCTGTTTGGAGCATTGTAATTGGGTGCTAGTTCTCAATTCTATTCTTTTCTCCTTTTTTGTGGATTAAATTGATGATGCCATTGTTGAGACACGTCGGAAGCACACCAAACTCGAGTGCCTATTGCCAAACGAAACAAAGAGGGGTAGCAACCACCAACTTGAAGGACTTAAAGAACTCATTAGTGAGCCTATTTGGCCCTGGACTTTTACCACAAGGGAGGGCATGAATGACTTCAATGATTTCTTCTTCTAAGATAGGGGCATCTAGTAGGGAACAAATGTTATGTGGGATCCTATGGGAGGATACCCGAGAAGTGGCACCCATGGAGTCCCGTCTATGGTGGGAGAGGGCGGTCGATATCCTCAAGGGCCTCGAAAAGTGCTCTTCAATGATCCATAAATTTTCTTCTACTGTATTGAAACAACTCCATTTGACTCTAGCAATAGGGGGATCGAGTCTCTATTTTTTTTCCTATTAAGGATGCGACACATCTCTTTGTTGGGTTTGTCGGCCTTGCTAGCCCACCATTCCTTCAAGAAAATTTACAAATTTTTCCTTTGTAGTTCTTCCTCAAATCTCGAGAGTGCTCTGATTTTTTGAAGACTTTTCTGGGATTGAGCTTTTCCTTTGTTCACTTCCTCCTCAAGACTCCAGATTCTATGGTATAGAGCTTCTCTACATGCCCCCCATACAGTATCAAGCACCTTCTTGGTTCTTATCATGATCTGTTGTGACTTTGACTGCATGTCTCCAACACTTGGCTAGGGATGAGCAGGAGGCGAACACCTTCTCCCATACTTCAACAATTTCTTGATGGATGGAGGGGAGAGATAAGGAGGTCGAGCAGGCATGGAACCAGGGAGCCTTACGGATTTTGGTGAAAGGTTGGAAAATGATAATAGTGATTATAGATGGCGAGGTCTGTTCATTGCGAGAGGGGAGGCCCCATCGATGGATGATGCTCTGAGCAATGTAGCTTCTATCTAATCTAGCTTTCCTTGGGTCCTCACGAGCTTGGAGATTTGACCACAAAAAGCCAATCGAATCTTTGAATTTGGCTAGGTCCAAGTGCAGCTTGGTTTTCTCCCACCTTTCTTTCTCCCGACCATCAATGACCCGGCCCTTGCTGTTCCATCAGTAAGCAAGATCCTCCACCATATTGAAGTGGCACAAATTAACACGTGGGAGAGCAAGTCCAAGGAGGCCCACGTGTTCACTCTCTCCATCTCCCCGTTAGGGGCATACATAGAAACTAAAGTAAATCGAGCGGGGGCACCAAGAGAAAAGGCAATACATCGATGACTCTGGTCCTCAACGAAGCTCCCAAGCTTTTCATACCAGGTTTGATCTATACCAATTGCCATCCCACCAGACCCCCGGGTGTGTGATGTTGAAATCCAAACATGAGTCGTGGAGATAAGTGTAAGCCGTTTCTGGAGGTCTGCTCCATCAATTTTAGTCTCTTGAATGCAAATAAATTCAGGGTGTGGGCTAATTTCATGAAGTCATTGACCAATGATGGCCACTCTTGAGGGGTTGGTTAGCCCTCTAGCGTTTAATGATATGATGATCATTGTCATAAGTTCCCCTCTTTGTGGGAGGGGGCCTTATCCTTTCTCTTCTTGGATTCATCTTTCTTTTCCGGTGGGAGGGAGTCCTGACTTAGAAATTTGATCTTGTGAGGGCTTTTCCATGGTAGCTCAATGGGTTGCTTTCCTTTGCGGGAGGCATCCTATTGAAATGAACAGGAGACCTTTCCGGAATAGTTGATCCAATCATGGAACTTTGACTATCCATATTATCTTCATTGCCAGTGGTAAAGCCGTCTTCTTTGCTTGTAGTGTAACCCTCCTGGTTCTCTAGAGCTTTGTCATTGGTGTCCACCTCGAATTGGCTCCTACCTAGGTAATCTAGCTTATTCATCTCCTTTTCCAAGTTGCAATACAAGTTGTTTGGGGTGGGGGAGGGGGGGGTATATGGCAAGTGGTTTCGCTCAAATGTTGCCCTTGGGCTTCTTTTCCTTCTTCTTCTTAGATCACCCTCGTTTAGACGTGAGTAACTCCTTGGGAAAAGCAAACAAATGTGAGCGCCAATTTTTCAAAGAACGAAGGGAAAAGGGCCACGCAATTGTATGCAACAAGAAAACAACGAGGCACAAGAGCTATTAAATGAAGGACAGGGCACTCAAGAGTGCAAGCCACGAAGGTGGGAGCACCAATGAAACACCACTCAACGATTGAGAGAGAGAGAAAGAGAAACGATGGCATCCAAAGAAGCTCGAATTGCCATGTGGCCATCGTGAAGGTGTGCTAGCCCTTCATAGTCGCAAAGAGCTGACCCTTCATCGCCGTGATGTGCTAATCCTGAGCATCTTGATGTTCTAACCGTTCAACGTCCCGATGAAGCCTCTTGAACGTCACAATGGAGCAATCTTGAACGTCGCCAAGATGCCTCCTTGAACGTCGTGATGAAGTCTAGCTGATCATCCTGAAGACGACTAGAATGTCGCAATGGAGCTAACCCTTCAACGACGCGACAAAGCCTTTTCAGCATTCTGATGTAGCATTCTTGATCGTGGCGAAGAAGCATTCTTGAAGGTCGCGATGGAGAGGGAGAGCTGAGGTGCGGAGCCGCTGCTAAACTGTTGAGCGTTGCCGTCTGAGCAATGAAGTGTGTTGCCATCTCAATGATTGTAGATGGTGATTTTCCAAAGATTCAGTGACGACGGCAGCAACAACACATAGAGCTCCAATGATTTTCAAAAAGTTGATGACGATAGTTCCAATTCCGTGACGATGATATCAGCAACTCTGATGTTGTTGTTGTTTGTCTAGTGTTGTTGAGGACGATAGCTGCTGCTGAACTACTGGGCTTTGCCATCACGTATTCTCATTCAACTATTCTTCGTGTTTTGCACAGACTTTTTCCATTCTTATCATTAATCTATCTCTTTTGGTTATCAAATTGACTTTTAGTTTGTATTTTTCTTTTGTTTATTTATTAAATATTTTATCACAAAGAAATGATTTTCTATTTGTTATCATATATCATTAAAATTTTAATATGTGTATGCTTTTCTTTTCCATTATTTACTTTTTATTTCCTCATTTAATCATAATTTTACTAATTATTTAATGTTAGTCTTACTTCTTTATTTTTTTCACAAAATGTGTTTATTACTTTCTTATTTTGGATTTTTTTTTTCCATTTTAACATTATGAAGGTATATAACTCTCTACTCTAGCCTTAGGTCCATCCTTTTCTAGTTCCTATCCTTAGCAGGCCTTCAAGATCTGTTCATTTCTAGTAGGTGCTAGGCTTCTACCTTTACTTATGTGGGATTTTATGGCTCCCATGGATACTATTTCATTCATTATAAAGTCACAAGTTCAGTTAATTTAAGCTTTTGGGGAAGTAGATTTTAAGATCAGATTCACTTTAGAAAACATACCGAGAAATGATAACTACAAAATGTGATTATATCCAACAAATTTGATTACCTAACAACATTATCATATATTCTGGTCTATCAATGTTGGCATTTTGTTAAAACGTCGAGATGAGATGTTTTATTAGATATTCATGGATACAATCTAGACAAAATATAATCCAAATTTTTGAAATATAATGAGGTAATTATCATATCATTGATGTTAAATTGTATTTTGTGCATATGCAAGTATGATAAAAAAACCAAAAAAAAAAAGAAACTCTTGTTCCTAAGCAAAAATTAGTAGACTTGTTGGCACTATAAAGGAATCCAAGTTTGAATATTTTTTTTTGGAGATTGATTGGGTACTAAAAGTTTGAGGGAATAAGTTGTTGCCCACACAAAAAAAAGAAAGGTTTTTTCGATAAATAACAAGAGATTAAAGAGAACTGAAATAGATGCATGGAAATCAATCAAAGTACCACCACATGTTATGAAGCTAAATATTTTGATACGAATACATGGAATACATCTTATTCATATTGATTTTAGTACTTTTCTTGTTTCTTGTGTTGTTCACGTGCTTCCACATACCTCAAACTCCAGCAATTTGTATTAGAGTAGGTTGGTGCTTCATCTGCGACATCGTCAACACCCCTCCGATCACAATCTGAAAATCATTCAAGAATTTGTGAGCATACTCAAGGCGATTAGAAGTTCAAAAATACTTTGCTCTATGGTGTTGAAATCTTGGTCCCAATTTGTTTTGACCTCCAAACACACTATCATAACACCTGCATGTGCATAAAATTTATTCATTTGTGCCAAACATATATTCAAGTTTTGATTCACTAGTAAAAGCGTGTCAAATTTTTCTATAGGTTTAGCACAGTGCGTGAAGGCCATTTTATTGAAAGTTTTATATACAACCATTTTTCTACATGAAGATATTTAGTCAGTGGCGGTGGATGAAAGTAGATGTATTCAATATGTTGGCTATTGAGGACAAGATGGATAGTACTAATAACCCATTATGGGCATATATGATGCTTCATGTACTGGTAACAAAAGGGGTGTGGAATATTGTGCAGGGTATTGAGAAATGCACTACTCCACTTACAAATATATGTATTAAAGGTGATGTAGATGGTGTTGAAGATGCTGATCTTCATATTCATGTTTATGTTGCGGTTCCTACTATACAAATACTTTGATGGGATGGTAAAGATTCTTCGTCACACACATTTATAGCTATTTAAGTCAGACACATCATTATCCCTTACATTCACTCTTACAAAATAGAAAAGGATGCTTGGGATACACTTACCACTTTATACAAGGCAAGAAATGAGGCTCCTCTTGCTTACCTTTGAAAACAGTTGGAGAGTGAGCATATGGATGAAGAAGATTCTTTGGATGATTTTTTGACAAAGATCAAAGATATCAAAAAGAAGTTGATTTCTATTGATGAAGTCTTTCTAGATAGTTCACTTGTGAGACCATTCTTAAAGGTCTTCCACATTCATATCAACATTTTTCTTCCACTCTTTTATTGAAGATGAAAGGAAATCCAAATGCCTTAAAATTTGATGAGTAAATCTTTTTTTTTTGTTGTAGAAAGATTATTCCAAGCAGAAGAGGTCCATTATGCATGTTCTAGATCAACCTCCCTTATCTAGTGATAAGGACAAAGGTAAATGGATTTTATCTACGAGTAAGCATAAATTTGCTAATGTTGCATAGTCAAAGAAGGAAACAAAAGATTAGAAGAGAACAAAAAATCAAAAATAGTTTTGCAAATATTGTAAAGGAAATGATCAAGCCATAAAGAGTTTTCCAAAATTCCTTGCAATGGAGGCAAAGAAGAAAGAGACTGGAATGGTTTTTGCAAAGACATCTACACCTAAAAGAGATTTTGGTAATCTTGTGTGAAATAGTGAAGGAATGGGTGTTTTCTACTCTATGCAGCTGTGACCCATGTTTTCAAGAGTAGTGTATGTGTGCAGTAGACTTAGATGTCTGGTACTTTGATACTGGGGCAACCAAACATTTTACCTGGCCACACAGCTTCTTCTATTCACTGGAATCTACCCCTAAAGGGAATACTATCACATGTGCTAACAACTCATGTTCTTGTAATGGGATTTGTTAAGATCATTTTGACTACTACTGATGGTACTTCTTTCACATTGTTAGATGCATTGTTTGTTCTACGGATCAAGAAAAATCTACTCTCGGTTTCAACATTAGCTAGGATCAGCTTAGTTTTCAAATTTGTTGATGATAAATACACGACTCATGATCTATCAAATGGGGATGTTATTATTGCTTTTGGTATTTTATTTCATGGGGTAGGTAAGCTCATAGACTACGCACAATATGTGAATGATTTAGCATGTGTAGTTAAAGATTCTTAAGCTATCTTATATGCAAAGCCTTGACATGCATGCTTTGATCATCTAAATTATGCTAGTCTACTATGCTTGCAGAAATCTGAAATGATGTCCTCTCTACCTAAACTTGATGCACCTTGTAAACATGTCTATGAAGGCTATATTTTGGGAGAAATGTAGTTGTCTTCGTTGGCTAAAGATTGTGGATGCACTTGTTGATGAGAGGGGTGATATAGAGGAGGCAAAAACTATGCCTAAATTATCGGCCTACACTTTGCGAGATAGCAAATTAGATGCACCTCTATCATATCATACATGTTCAAGATCTGATAATGCTTCTTTTTCATCAGATTGCTATGCAATGGCTACCTCTAGTCTTTGTGATGAGAATGAGCCTGTTTGTTTTGATGAAGCACAAAGTTTGAAAAATTGGATGCATTTTATGAAATCAGAATATGACACAATTGTATCATCATGGTTGGAATGTGCATCAATTGGACATTAAAAGTGCATTTTTGAATGGTGTTTTACATGAAGAAGTGTATGTGTTTCATGAAGTATATCAATGGCGATGCACCACAGTCCGCTCTCCTTCTTGAGAGCTCCACGACGATATGATCGGAGTAGAAAACCGACCTCCTGAGGCCACACACAACACTCCGCAAGAGAGGCTGTAGATACGTAGAAAACACAGTACACAGGAAGCACGAAGACAGACTTCTTAGGTCTTGCAAATGCAGTCGAACTTACAGACTGTGACTGACCAGGCCACTATATGTTTTATTAAAGAACATATACAAAGAAGTGTCCGGTGGCCATTTGGCCTTTCACATGGACACTAACGGTAACAATCTCCCACTAAAGGCCAATATGGCCAGAGTAACTATGGGAGAAAAATAAAGAATGATAAAGAATACCTGAGTGTAAGTATACAAACTATACCTCCCACCTGATGGGCATGTTACACAGTATACAAGTGACTGCGTAAGATGAAGAATCAAGTAACCCCCATCAAGTGACAACAGTGTCGAAAGCTATCATGTGGTAGAGCTTAAGTCAAAGCATCTGCACCATTATTGAGAGTGTGAACCTTCTCAAGAATAATGCGTTCAGTGGCTAAGCAATCTCTAATGAAGTGATGCCTCACCTCAATGTGCTTGGTCTTTGCATGATAGACCGGATTCTTAGCCAAAGCAATGGCACTCTGACTATCGCTAAGCAAGTGAGGTACATGCTGAGGTAAACTCATATCACAAGCAAGACGAGAAAGCCACAATGCTTCCTTACAGGCCTCACTTGCTGTGACATACTCTGCTTCTGTGGTGGAAACAGCTGTACATTCTTGAAGACGAGATCTCCAAGAGATAGCACCTCCAGCAAAATGAAAAATGTACCCTGATGTAGACTTACGATTGTCTACACAACCAGCATAGTCAGAATCTGTGTAACCAATAATGGATGCTTTCCCTCTACCTAAGCATAGACACTTGTCCTTAGTGCCACTCAGATATCTCAAAATCATCTTGACCGCTTCCCAATGTTTCTTGCCAGGATTAGACATATATCTGCTCACAACTCCCGATGCAAATGCAATGCCTGGTCTCATAGCTACCATAGTGTACATGAGACTACCAATAGCAGACTGATAAGGAATTTTGGGCATGAATTCCTTTTCCTCATGTGATTTGGGGCAGTCATCCTTGCTCAATTTCACATATGTGGGTAAAGGTGTACTCAATGCCTTACCACCCTGCATATTGAACCGGTGAAGTACTTTGGATATGTACTCACTTTGAGACAAGTATATGCATCTTTTACTCCTATCACGAGTAATGCGCATGCCAAGAATATGTTTGGCATCCCCCAAATCCTTCATATCAAATGTCTGCCTCAACTTTGTTTTGAGAATTGACAAATAATAAGAGGACTTCCGAGCAATCAACATATCATCGACGTAAAGTATCAAGCATATCAAGCTCCCATCAGAGCATCTCTTTGTGTAGAGACAATGATCCTCATTGCTCCGAGAATAGCCTTGGGACTTCATAAAAGCATCAAACTTTTGGTACCATTGTCTAGGAGACTGTTTAAGTCCATACAAGCTCTTCTTGAGCTTACAAACTAGACTTTCCTTGCCAGGAACTACATAACCCTCTGGTTGTTCCATATAGATCTCATCTCTAAGATCTCCATGCAAGAAAGCTGTTTTCACATCCATTTGGACTAGCTCTAGGTCCTCCATTGCAACGAATCCAAGTAACATGCGCAAAGTAGTCATCTTGACCACTGGAGAGAAGATTTCCTCAAAATCAACACCATGTTGTTGCTTAAAACCCTTTGCAACAAGTCGTGCTTTATATTTTGGAGAAGCACTATCTGATGTGAATTTCAGCTTATATACCCATTTACATGGTAAATCTTTCCTGCCCTTTAACAAAGGTACTAAGTCCCAAGTACCATTCTTGTGAATAGAATCCAACTCACTCTTCATGGCACGCTCCCACTTGACGTGATCTTCTGTCTGCATAGCCTCTTTGTAGCAAGAAGGCTCACCGGCATCTGTTAGCATAACAAAATCTAAACCTGGAACATATCTATCAGGTGGATATGAGACACGTGCAGAACGTCTCAATGGTTGCTGAACAGGAACATGTGCAGACTGATCTGAATGGACATTCTCTTGAACATCCATATGTGCAGCATTTTTATGCATGCTAACTAGAGGACTAGTATCCTCAAACACCACTCTTCTCACTTCAACCTCCTTAATGGGTTGTTTATGCATCTTAGACTCATTAAAAATGACATCACTACTTCTGATCACTGACCGTGTTTCAGGATCCCATAAGCGATATCCAAATTGTCCTTCTCGACCATATCCAAGAAAAATGCATTTCTTTGACTTATGGTCCAACTTTTGTCTAAGATTCTTGGGTATATGAACATATGCTTCACACCCAAAAACTCGAAGATGATCATAATATGGTGGTTTCCCTGTCCATAACTCTTGTGCCACTTTCAGACCTTTGGCAGTACTAGGTGAAAGGTTAATCACATGAACTGCAGTCAATATTGCTTCTGCCCAAAAACCTTGTGAGAGGTTTGCATGATGCAACATAGAGACTACTCTATCTTGAATAGTTCTATTCATCCTCTCAGCTACACCATTCTGTACTGGGGTATAAGGAGCTGTAAACTCTCTACGAATCCCTCTAGACTGACAAAAAAGGCTAAATTCATGTGAGGTATACTCACCCCCATTATCTGAACGTAAAGCCTTAAGCTTAGTTCCTTTTTCAGTCTCAGCTGAAGCAAGCCATTTTTTGAAAGTAGGGAATACATAATCCTTTGATTTGATAGGATATACCCAGACTTTTCTAGTAGCATCATCTATGAAAGTGACAAAGTAAAGAGAACCACCTAAGGACCTAGTGGGCATAGGACCACACACATCTGTATGAACGAGATCCAAAGGCTGAATTGAAGAGTCAATGTGCGTTCTATGCACATTTCTAGTTTGCTTTCCATATTGACAATGCTCACAAAATGAAAAATCAGAGAAAGATAACACAGGTAAGTAGCCAGAACGAGAAAGATTTTCCATTCCACTACGAGATATATGGCCCAAACGACCATGCCAAATACAAGCCATAGGCTGTTCAGTAACAGCTAACAAGTGTTCTTTGTATGATACAAATAAAGGATAAAGTGAGCCAACTTTGCTTCCTTTTGCAATAACCATATTGCCCTTTGATATACGAAAGGACTGAGCATAGAAGACCACCTTGTAACCAAGGTCATCAAGTTGACCAACTGACATCAAACTGCGTGATAACTGAGGTACATGGCGTACATTATGCATAGTAAATTTTGAACCATCAATGAACTGCACAACCACATCTACAATCCCCACAACATCACACTGGTAAGAGTCACCAAGTCTCACGGAACCAAGAGACTTTGCTGCATAATTAGAGAACCATTCTCTATGTGGTGTCACATGGAAAGAAGCACCAGAATCTAGTAGCCAAGTGTGGGAAAGAGAATCAGCCATAAGTGCCTCAGATGGCACAATACTATCAAGTGTCAACACATCAGCATCATCAGAAATAACATTAATTTCTTCAATCTTCATAGTCGAAGTAGATGGTGCACGTAATTGTTTAACATGCCCATCAACATTCTGTCCTTTACCTTTAACATTCTTTAATGCATAACAGTCTTTCTTCATGTGTCCTTTCTTATGACAATAATGGCATTCGATATCCCTCTTCCTTGATTTACTTCTACTCTTATTCCGTTGACCATTCTTTTCCTTGTTCTTGCTCCTGCCACGTTGTTGATTCTTTCCTTGGTAAGAATCACGAACATTATATGCATCTCCACTCTGAGTGCCAACCATGGATTTTCTACGAATCTCCTCACTCAAGAGTGCTCCACATATGTCATCATAGACGAGTTTACCACCAGGTGCACTGTTGCTAATAGCTGTGCAAAACGTATCCCATGATGATGGCAGGGTGCATAATAGCAATACTGCTTTCATTTCATTATCCATATCCATGTTTTGAGCTTGTAACTGGGAGAATATAGCATCAAACTCATTTAGATGAGCAGCAACACTATCTGTGTCCTTCATACGAAGGTCATATAATTTTCTCATCAGATACACTTTATTTGATGCCGTCTCTTTTTCATATGTATTGCATAACTTCTTCCAAAGCTCCTCTGCACTTTCACAGTCTAGTACTGTAAAGTAAACATTATCTGCCAGGTGCAAGTGAATGGTAGACCTGGCCATTTCATCTAACTCATCCCAATCATCTTCATCCATGTCAGCAGGCTTCTTTGAAATCCCATTTACTGGCTTCCATTGCCTCCTTTGAATCAGCACATCTTTAATCTGATTCTTCCATAGAGCAAAGTTTGTGCCATCAAATTTTCAGATCTCAAAATGGTCTTTGCCCTGCAAGTTATAGCTCCTCCTCGGAACATTAGCACTAGACCCTGATCCACCGGATGTGCCTGAGACCTCTGATGTCATGATCATAGAGAACTGAATAGAATGATAATGGAGCTAGAAGAGTCCAAACACCAACAAATAATTGTATCAAGGAGTAAATCGACCACTGTATAGTTGGCTAAACCAGAAGTCTCGAAAAATTTTGCCAGAGTATCCTCTACAAAATAAGCATATGACTAGTGTCAAAGTATCATAAAACTGCAAGTACTGACATGTCTACCTGCATAGTGAATCACTGACTCCACTGCATATAATCAGTTACCCAATAGAAGCCAACTAGGCTTATCGAGCACCTATGAACAACTGTCATACATCTCCTATGGCGAGGCTGGGTAAGTCTTCCACCTGCATCATCGAAGAGACCCCGACATCTGGGTGTCTCCCAGTTAAGAAAACCTCACCACGACCCTCTTTATCAAACGTAAAAGGCTTTATGCAAAGAACGTAACCGCTATATCAATGACCGCATGGACGTACATAAGCAGTATCCACAGAAGCGTACATGGTGTGTATGTGCTCAATATATGCAATAAAATGACACTAAAAGGCTGAATACACAGCCCAATAACTAGCCAATAGCACCTGCAAGTGTCTGTCAACTCTGATGTTTTAGGCTTTAAAAACCTGCATAAATTTGCAGCGACTGCTCCCACCAAAACTGAAAACCTCTTGAGAAACCTGTAGTTTTACGAGTGTGGCTGAAAATACAACCCCAAAGGTTGATATTTATTTTCTGAGAAGTACAAAGAACACTCTTCTTGATGTTCTTGGACCTGTGTGAAGAGAACTATGTGCGAAAGTACTCCAAAATGGCTCCAAAAGACACCCCAAAATTGCTTCAGAAAATAGGCTTTGAAAGAAAAAATGAAGCTTTGAGGCACCAAACTTGTTCAAGGTAATTTCAACCTTAGTCTTTCCCCTTATTCAAACACCACAAGAGTGTAGCTTAGTGGCAAGAGATTGCCACGGTTAAGCGAGCTCTGGGGGGAACACTACTGGGATGGGTGACCTCCCGGGAAGTACCGGGAACCTCTATATTCCTTGATCGTTGAGGTCCTCCCTCACGCGCAGCCAACGGAGACTTCGGTGACTCGGATGACAAGGTATGCCAAGGTCTATGCCTTGGTCGCCGCCTTAGACGTAAGCCTTGGATGAAGCTCGCACAAAAGGAACAAAGCTTTTGCCTCAAACTACTCTGATACCAGTTAAGTATTTCGATGGCGATGCACCACAGTGCGCTCTCCTTCTCGAGAGCTCCACGACGATATGATCGGAGTAGAAAACCGAGCTCCTGAGGCCGCACACAACACTCCGCAAGAGAGACTGTAGATACGCAGAAAACACAGTACATAGGAAGCACGAAGACAGACTTCTTAGGTCTTGCAAATGCGGTCAAACTTACAGAATGTGACTGACCAGGCCACTATATGTTTTATTAAAGAATATATACAAAGAAGTGTCCGGTGGCCATTTGGCCTTTCACATGGACACTAATGTTAACATTTCAACCTTGTGATTTTGTGGAGATTGGGCATGAAAACAAAGTGTGTAGGTTGAAAAAGTCATTATATATATATGAAGCATGCACCACGTGCTGGGTATGAAAAGATATATGGCTACTTTATTGCACATGATTTTGAGGGAATTCCAATTGAGAGCACCTTATATGTTAAGCATGTAGATGATATACTTCTGATCATTGTTGTCTATCTTCATGACATGCTGCTCACTAGTCCTAATTACAAGCATGTTTTTTAATTTAAGGCTGATTTGCATGCCACTTTTGAGATGTCATATTTGGGTCATTTGCATCATTATTTGGGCATTCAATTTATGCAAGTTCATGGGAGAATATCGTTCTATCCAGACATATTATTTCAACATTTTGGAGTTGAAAATTGCAAACCTATTTCCACTCCCATGCAAACACTTTTATAGTTGAGTCTTCATGATGATGGACATGCATTTGATGTTGTTCTCTATTAGGAGGTACTTGGATGCTTGATTTACTTATGAATAACTCAGACTAATATTTGATTTGATGTCTCAGAGATGAGTAATTTTATGTATTGCCCTAGGTGTGAGGCATTGGAAACAAGTTAATTGCATCTCTTTCTATTTGAGTGGTACCTGACTTCTTGGATTTTTATATCCGAAGGGGGGATCACTACCACTAGACTTGCATGCTTTTTCTGACTCTGACTTGACTACTTTCTATGAGAGTCATGTGTCCACTAGTGCTTTTTGCTTCATTCTTGATAGCTCATGCATATCTTGGTTGAACAAGAAGTAGACTACTTTGGCCACTGCTAGACTATGCCCACTTCTAGTTGTGAGGCTAAGTATAGGGCAAGTTTTAGAAAATTTGTTGATTGTTTGTGGCTCAGATGCATTTTGGCTGATTTAGGTGTTTGTTAGTCTTGTACTACCACCATCTTCACTGAGAGTCAAAGTGCACTAGCAGATGCACCTAGTTGTCTTGGGGACATCCACAAGAGTTTGGTTGTCGGACATGGGCTCACAAGGTAGAGCATAGAGGCTGAAGATGAGGTCGTTTGACATATGTAGGTAAGTACTAACAACTATTTGTGCAAGAGAAAGAGAGAGAGAAAGAAAGAAAGATAGAGAGAGAAGGAGCCTAGATAGAGAGAGAGAGGGAACCTCGAGGGAGCCCTTGAAGGTTTTGTGCCCCAACTCTATTGTATTTTAATAGTTTATTTGTATGGATTCAGAGATTGTTATCATACATTCAACATGCGAATAATAATTCATTTCTAAAGTATGGACGTTCCAGTAGGTACGTATGGAAACTGTGGGAGCATTGTTACACTTCCATTCATGTATGTCATGGTAAAAAGGTTACAAAAAACCCCCCAAAAAGTTAGACAAAAAAAAAAATGAATGGCGGGAAAAGGTTTTTGGTTTGTTAATGTTTGAGCGTGATTCCCATAAGTCCCTACTTAATCCCATGTAACAAATATACAATTGATCAAATAATAGGTAACTATATTACTTGAAGTATGATATAGATTTCTTTTCGTATTTTTGTTGATTTGGGGTAAATTTCAGTAAGGATCTTAACAAAATTGTCTTATTATCTCTGAAAAAAATGAGAATATTACAAATACTACCACTATTTTAGGCGGCACATATTGTTGATGATATCATGGTTCCAAGTTTAGGTATGGAATAAAGAACATGGCAATAGTTTCACACCTAGTAGAATCAGTTTTAAAGCTAAGAATGTTAATGGATATATGAATTTATGTTCGTCCTTTGTATTGCTATTTCTCTTTCTTATCCATGCAATTTTGTACTTTACCTATTAAAAAATCATAGCATTTGGTGAGAAAAAATAGTAAGATCTAGTCTTTGCGATATTTCTCTTGCTGACTAAATCTAGAGTCATTTTAAACACATGATGCTGAATTTCATTGCTGAGTAATTTGAAAGCAGTTATGGATGCATGCTGCTATATGGTAACTAGAATTATATCAAGTTTTTAAGAATGTAGCATACAAAACTATAACATACATATATCGAGTATATGCAATATATATACAATACACACACCCATATACAGTACACGTATAGATTATATACACTATCTATATAGTACACACACAAAACGTATAGATTATATACACTATATATACATACAGTACACACAAAAATATATATAGAGTATAATATATGTATATATATATATATATATATATATATATATATATATATATATATATATGTATATATATATATATACACTACACACACATATACAATATATTTAGAGATTTTATATTTATACATTACATATATACAGTATATAGAATGTATACTCTGTGTATCATATACAATATATTTAGAGATTTTATATTTATACATTACATATATACAATATATAGAATGTATACTCAGTACACAGACATATACAATATATATACAATACGTATATAGAGTATATACAGTATCTATACAGTACACATGCATACATATATATATATATATATATATATATATATATATATATATATATATATATATATATATATATATGTGTATATATATATATATATATATATATATATATATATATATATATATATATATAGTACATATAGAGTACACACACACATATACAATATATATACATTACATATATAGAGTATATACAATGTGTTTTTTTTTCTCTCTCTCTCTTTATATGTATATAGTGCACACACATATACAATATATATAGAGTATATATATAGTACATATATATCGTATGATTTATCAAGTATAATTTATTTAAATAAACATTTTCCAATTACGATAATATCTTCTTTAATAGTATTTTGTTGCCATTTTGGTCCTTTGATGTGTGAAAATATATAATTTATAAGAGTTTATCTCCAAGGATTTTTTTTTCATAATACATACATACATAGATACACACACACACACACACACACACATATATATATATATATATATATATATATATATATATATATATATATATATATATATATATATATATATATATATATATATATATATATATATGTGTGTGTGTGTGTGTGTGTGTGTGTTGGGAAATTCTTTAGTTAAAAGGTGCTTGAGTGTTTGTAGCAGCCTCTGTGTCTTGATTAACAATAAAGAATACAATAGCTTTGTTTAGAATGAAACAAAATCTTCTCTGTGCATAGCAATTAAGCAAAAGAAACACACACAAAAGTATACAAAATATCAAAATTAATTGTGCAATTAAAGTCTTCTATGTCGATCCTCTAGCTTGTTTAGTAGCTTGCCCTTGTGCACTCCTTGCACTAAAGCTTCCAATAAGGTTGAAGGATAGGTCAACGTGTTCTTGGGGAAATACCAACCGTTGTTGAGAGGCATAGATGTGCATCCAATTCCATGATGGCAATGATAAGGGATGCAAGCAAAGGATCATTGTCAAACTTGATACAACAGTGTGCATGCTTAGGTTTACAGTCTCTAAACAGAGAGGAGTTGTTCTTTTCTGACTTTCATGATGGTTTGGCAATAATTCATTGTTGCTTTTTAGATGGTTTAACCTCCAAAGAATTCCTTTATCATTTAGTGTCTTCCCAAAAACCTGGAAAAGGGTATGGAGCTGAGGGGCCTGGAGAACTTTTTCGAAAATGTATGTATGGGTTAAGGGAAGTGTATTTGGCATAGGATGGTTCTGTTCGGACACGAACATACAATCATGTAATACAATTCAATTATGAAGTTTTGGAGAACATCGAAGAGGCAGACTGGAAATCAAAGGATTTGTAGAGTCCTGGCCTTGGTTCAGAGCCTGTTGATGTACTGGCCGTGACATCATTTATTGAACTAGATTATAGTTATGCATTTCGCCAGTTTGCACCAACAAAGAGTAATCCCATTGAATTTCTAATAGTAATCTTTGACAATTATGATCTCTTCTTATAGTTTTGATTTTAATGTAATGTTGTTAGAACATAATTGGGTCATGAATTGTTTTCCCTTCTCATTTTCTAGGAGACCCTTCTAAGATGCTCCAACACATCTTTGAAATGCATAGATCACAAATCCATTCTTGCCATTTCTTCGAACACAATAAAGAGGAAAACTGATCCAGCAAGGGTAGCACTGAAAAAAAGAGTTTGATTTCTCCTGGCACATTTGTGCCATGATTTACACGCGAGAGCAAGAAGAGATAGAGAGGGAGAGAGAGAGAGAGCGACAGAGAGAGAAGGATGAGATTTTTGAATTGTTGGATTTAAGTCATCAGTTAATATCTACCCAAGGAGGCCAAGCTTTACTGAAATTATCTTAGGATGGCATCCTTTCAAGCCATTTGATTTTAGAAAATCATTTTTGGCTGCTAAAACATGAAATTCAAATGTTAAATATGTATTGTGACTCTCCTTCTCCCAGACCTACAATAATTAAGGCACCGGGTATAAAAGCTCCTTTGTGGATAGGGATACAGGTCTTAAATATGACCTTTCCCCCGAGTGTACAATACACATACTTAAACAGTGTAGTTGTGCATGACAGCGAGATAATGGAGTTTCCTGTTGGCAATAAATGGTTTACAGATTTCCATACGGGAATCGTCCTACCAAAATGGGACTGAAACTGCTCTTGAGTTCCTAACATGCCTTCAAAATGTTCTGCATGAATGGCTTTTCCAAACAGGGTTCGGTGTTGGCTTGAAAGACATGTACTTAATAGATGAAATTAGAACATATAAAAAACTTCTTGAAGAAGTTCATATTGCTTAAAATATATATAACAACAAAAACGCATTATTAGGGGCTTAAAAAAAATAACTAACTCTATCATAAAAAATATAAACTTTTGTTCTACCTATTTGAATGTACGAAATGAAATTTTGTAGATACCAACAATAGTTCCTACGTAACCAAGTTCGCTATCTATAAGGTTTGTGTCTTTTGAGCTAGCACGTGATACTTGCTTGAAAGAAACAACAATACTAGAATCCTCTGTTTTACGTAAAGAATCAATGGCTTTGATTTTAATATGTTTTCCAACAGCCTACATATTAGTGAACATTCGAGCTTGCAACTGTCAACATCTTCTCCTTTGTCCACCGACATGGACCCATGTTTTAAACCCACAACCTGTCTATTGACACTCAACGAGTTTCTCATGAAAAGGGATATAATCTTATCTATCTGCACATGATTTAACTCAAATAGGATTTTCTCCTGTGAATAATTCACATAATTCGCTGCTCATGCTCCCTTGTATATGCTTTCTATCAATGCTGCACACTGACATCTCACCAGTATGCATGCCTACATGTAAAAAAAACCTCATTAGGTCTTAGACACTGACTTGATGTAATATTAGAGATTATTAAATCTAAGCAAAGAACGTGAGCTCGAAACTGTGTCTTCTGCTTCCCATCAGTCCAGGCATATGGATTGATGTTCATCTCTCCATAGCTGTCTGCCTCAAAAATACCATGCAACTTTTTATCAATGTAATTAAACAAAAATAGTGGCATCCTGGTCGGACATTCTTTACATAGCTGATATGAGAAGCTCGAAGGCCTAGAGATGCACAAAAGATAATAGTCAAGCTACTGTTCATGCATAAGGACGTCCCTAAAATAAAACCAAGCCGAGGATTCCAGGTAAGCTTTAGATTCAGCATTCTTCTCTGCAATTCGCATGAAAGCCATACCAAAAACATGCACACACATGACCATGCAGTAATATGTGGAGGGAGGGAGGGAGAGAGAGAGAGAGAGAGAGAGAGAGAGAGAGAGAGAGAGAGAGAGAGAGAGAGAGAGAGAGAGAGAAGGGCACAGAAGGAAATGGTGTCCTTATGACCAAGGCGTGAAAAAACATACTATTGAAAGCACAGTGGAATCTCAAAATGAGAAATCCAAACCATGATATGATGCATCATGGTTTAAATGGAGAGACGTATATCTATGATAGAAAGTAAGAGGATAGATAAAGTATACCAAACAGAAGTTGTGTGACGCATTCTTTGTAAGTCGCATGGTCACAGCCAAAAATCACAACAGCAAGCTCCTTCGTCAGAAGGTTCAAGAACGGGAGCGGTGATGAAGGAGGACGGCAAGCCCTAGAGGAAGGAGAATGCACGGCTTTGTATGCAACCGTCAACATCTTCTCCTTTGTCCCCTGACATGGATCCACGTTGTAAACCCACAACCTGTCTACTGACACTCAACGAGTTTCTCATGAAAAGAGATATAAGCTTATCTGTCTACACATGATTTAACTCAAATAATATTTTCTCCTGTGAATAATTCACATAATTCGCTGCTAATGCTCCCTTGTATATGCTTTCTGTCAATGGTGCACACTCAGATCTCAACCGTGCGCGTGCCTACATGTAAACAAAACCTCATTATGCATCAGATAGTGAACTAATGTAATATCAAAGATTATTAAATCTAAGCAAAGAACTTGAGCTGGAAGCTGTGTCTTTTGCTTCCCATAAGTCTAGGCATATGGATTGATGTTCATCTCTCCTTAGCTGTCTGCCTCGAAAATACCATGCAACTTTTTATCAATGTAATTAAACAAAAATAGTGGCATCCCTGGTCGGACATTCTTTACATAGCTGACATGAGAAGCTCAAAAGCCTGGACATGCACAAAAGTGAGTGATCAAGCTATTGTTCATGCCTAAGGACGTCCGTAAAATAAAACCAAGCCCAGGATTCCAAGTAAGCTTTAGATTCAGCATTCTTCTCTGCGTTCACACGAAAGCCATACCAAAAACATGCACACACATGAACATGTAGTAATATGTGGAGGGAGGGAGAGAGAGAGAGATAGATAGATAGAGAGAGAGAGAGAAAGAGAGAGAAAGAGAGAGAGAGAGAGAGAGAGAGAGAGAGATAAGGGCACAGAAGGAAATGGTGTCCATATGACCAGGACATGGAAAAACATACTATCAAAAGCACAATAAAATTTCAAAATGAGAAATCCAAACCATGATATGATGTATTATGGTTGAAAGTATACCAAACAGAAGCTGTGTGACGCATTCATTGTAAGTCGCATTGTCACAGCCAAAAACCATAGCAGCAAGCTCCTCCGTCAGAAGGTTCAAGAATGGGAGCGGTGATGAAGGAGGATGGCTAGCCCTAGAGGAAGGAGAATGAAGGCCTTTGTATGTTTCGGTCTTACGTCCAGCTCCCATGATAGAAGCACTCCGCTGGCAATGAGACTTGTAAGAGTAATTTTAAAGTTTGTTGTAAACCGTTAATTTCAAATTTATGTAATGAGATGATATGCTACATGTGCATTAATTACAATAATACTTTCATAATAACATTTTTTATGAATGAAGGCATTCTCTGGCTACTGTTCATGCATAAGGGCATCTGTAAAATAAAACCAAGCCCAGGATTCCAAGTAAGCTTTAGAATCAGCATTCTTCTCTGTGTGTATATGTATGTATGTGCATGTGTATGTGTGTGTATATGTATGTATGTGCATGTGCATGTGTAAGTGTATATGTGTGTATGAGTATGTGCATGTGCATGTGTATATGTGTGTATATGTATGTGCATGTATATGTGTAACTCTATGTGTATATGTGTATATGTGCATGTATATGTGTATATGTAGGTATGTGCATGTGTGTGTGCATGTGTATATGTGTGTGTATGTATGTGCATATATATGTGTATAATGTATGTATATGCATGTGTATATGTATGAAACATGCATGTGTATGTGGATGCATTTCCATTTGCATCCATGTGCATGCATGTGAATGTGCATGCATGTGGATGTGCATATACATGTATTTGGGTATATGTTAATGTGTGTCTGTATATATATATATATATATATATATATATATATATATATATATATATATATATATATATATATATATATATATATATATATATATATATATGCAATAATGCATGCATGTAAGTCTTTTTATGTGGTTGTTAGCTATACTTTTTGCTTGGTTAGCTTCTTGAATAACCTGCAATAAAGAGAGAGGGAGAAAGAGAGAGATAGAGAATTCAAAGAGAGAAAGATGTAGAAAGAGAGAAACAGAGACAGAGGGAGACAATAAGAGAGAGCTTAGGCAAAACAACAATTCTGCATATACTTTCTTCAGCTCGTAAGCGCAACGCAATTGTGAACATTTGAGAGCTCTTCAATCACATGCGTGAAAATGCCGATCAAAGAGCCTCCAATGTTTTAATTTTTTTCGTCAACATACCATCGTGTAAGCGATGCTATGCGTCCACTTATCGTCGCATAAGCGACATGTTTTGGCATCGCTTATGCCACGCCAACAAGCGTCGCTTATGCGATGTAAACAAGCATCACTTAGGTGATGTTTTTTAAGACCGTCGTTTAGTGACAATCTATGTCAGCGTCGTAGACCTCGTCGTGCCACAAGTCGCAAAAAATGTTGTTTTCGTCCTCCGCGTGTGATGCTCAGTACGACGCATTTTGCAATTTTATAGTGACGAAATTGTGTCGCCTTAACCGTCGCTATACGCCCATATTCCTTGTAGTGTGTGTACCATCTCCACTTCTTATATTTTCCACTTCCGATCTTTATTTTTACAAAATGTGCACATAAGGGAGGGTTCACCTAGCCTTCAATAGCACTTTAAAAGCCCTAAAATCCATTCAAAAAAGACCTTTTTAACTTGCATTCAATGTTTCTACAAGACTATTGTGAACAACAATTAATGCACTACATATGCTTGGCCAACTCTGCACCATCTCTGCACCACATTGCCAAGTCACCACTTTGACTGGCTCAATAGTTTTCCATCACCTCATGGGCTCTCCATCCTAGAGAGCAAATAGCCAAACCACAAGCAAAGATGTGCCACTGCAACACCATAGTGGCTAAAACTTTCAAAATATATTATGAGCAATCTAGTGGGACAAGGAAAGAAATAGTCACAGAGAACCATCAGAAACGGAAAAATGGAGAAAGAAGAGGGGTAAGAGGGAAAGGGTAGGTAGGATTGATAGGTTAATGAGGAAAAGGCATGGAGGATTAAGGGTTAGGGAGGGGTTTAGGGCTAGTTCTATGTACAAAGGAAGGGGAAGGGACTTTGATGGGGGGGCTAATAACAAGTTAGAATTGTCAAAATGTGGAAGCAACATTTAATGCATATGAAAAATGTGAAAATGTGGAAAAATAGAGATGGAATAGACCATGTGGAACATGTGCAAGTAAGAAATCACATGGAAAATGTGAAAAAAACATATGGATTTTGACCAAAATAAAGGAAATCTGAAGGGTTTTAGTGAAACTAATGGGAAAAATGAGCCCAAGGCTTTTGATAACCACGAAAATGAGTCCAATTTTGAAAAAAATGGCGAACAAATGTGCAATCTAGAGCCTTAACGTATATGCAACTAAAAATAATAAAAAAAGCGAGCAAAATCATAGGTTTTCTTTTTTTTTCGGGGGAGGGGGGGAGAGGGGGCAGTTAGCTATGAGGGGGGAGAGGGTGGACAACGGCGAAACAAGGGGAGGGGGGCAAGAGAGAGAGAGAGGGAAGGAAGAGGTAGAGAGAGAGAGAGAGGGAAGAAATAGGTATAGAGAGACTGAGAGGAATATAGAGAAGGTAGAAAGAGAAATGTTTTTTAATAAAATCAAATAGCAATAGGGTCATTTTTTGGAAAACATATACCCAAAAATAGAAAAATTCAAATAAAATACTAAAAAATCTAAAAAAGTACCAAGAAATTAAGAAAAAGTGCTTTTAAAATTTCCTCAACTTCCCACGCTCAAAACGTCATAGAAATTCCTTTTTTCTTCTATTCTAGTAAGAAGAGGAGCCTCTAAAAAAGAAAACGAATTTAAGAAATTTCCTTAAAAAATTCAACAAATTCAATAAAATTTCCTAAAACATTCCAGCAAGATTCCCATGAGTTGTGAAATGAAATGAACTCCAAATTACATGAAAATCTTAAAGAAAATTCATGATAATTAATGAAAATAAGAAAACTAACAAAATCAATGGTACTAGAAGAGCTATGTACAATGTAGATAGATTTTGCAACTTTGAGGTGATCCAAAAAACCTCCAGTTTTGTTGATAATGATAGGCCTTGAGTCTAGAGATATTGTCTAGTGGAAGCACCTCTCCATTTAGATCCTCTAATGATCGATGCAGAACTTATGATCTATCAAATGGCAATTTTATTATTGCTTCTAGAATTTTATGTCATGGTCCAAATGAGCTTATAGACTTTGCAAAATCTACGAATCATTCAGCATGTGTAGTTCAAGATTCTCAAGCTACCTTAGATGCAAAGCTTTGGCATGCACACATTGGTCATCTAAATTATGCCAATCTACTATTCTTGTCGAAATATGAAATGGTGTCCTTTGCCGAAACTTGGGGCACCTTGTAACCATGTCTCAAAGGCTATATTTTGGGATAAATTTAGCATTCCTCACTCCCTAGAGATGGTTCAGTTCGAGCTGCTCATGAATTGTAGCTTGTTCATAGTGATGTCTATGGTCTTATGCAAATGCCTTTATTTGGGAACTACCTTTACTTTGTAACTTATATTGATGATTTTTTGAGGCATGCATGGGTGTATCCATTGAAAGCAAAGTCAGAAGTGTTTATCTGCTTGAAATACTAAGGAGACATCAGTTAGCTCCAAAGATGTGTATGAAACTTTGCTACCTCCTTTACAGTGGATACTCAAGTGCTAGTCCAATTGAGGCAATTTCTTAGCCTTTAGAGGTTCCACATGATGATGTAGATCATTCCATTTTTTATGCAAATTTACATGACCCACTTGTTGATGAGAGAGTTGATATAGAGGTGGCAAAAACTATGGCTAAATGATTTGTGCACACTTTGCGAGATAAAAAACTAGATACACCTCTATCGTATCATACTCATTGAGGATCTCATAGTGCTTCTTTTGCATCAGATGGCAATGAAATGGCTACCTCTAGTGTTTGTGATGAGAATGAGCCTGTTTCTTTCGATGAAGCACAAAATTCAAAAAATTGGATGGCTCCTATGTAAGTAAAATATGATCTTATTACGAGGAATTGTACCTCATCTTTATGTGATTTGCCTCCTTGCAAAAAGGCCATTGGCACTAGATGGGCATAGAAGCTGAAGTGTAAGCGGGATGGAGCAGTTGGCAGGTATAATTCTAGGGTTGTTGCAAAAGGTTATGCTCAAGAGAGAGGCATTGATTTTGATGCGACCTTTGCACCCACATGCCAATTGACTACCATTCCTAGCATTTGTGAGCTTACAACTCATCCTGTTTGGAATGTACATCAATTGGACATTAAAATTGCATTTCTGAATGGTGCTTTCCATGAAGAAGTGTATGCATTTCAACTCTATGGTTTTGTGCAAAAGGGTCATGAAAAGAAAGTTTGTAGGCCGAAAAACGCATTATATGATTTCAAGTTTGTACCACGTGCTTCGTATGAAGAGATACATGCCTACTTGATTGCACATGGTTTTCAAGGAATTCCAATTCAGAGAACTGTATATGTTAAGCCTGCAAATGATGTAGTTTTGATCATTGTTGTGTATATTGATGACATGCTATTCATTGGTACTAATGAGAAGCATATTTCTTAATTTAAGTCTGATTTGCATGCCTCTTTTGAGATGTCATATTTGGGGTGATTGTATCATTATTTTTGCATTCACTTAATGCAAGTGTATGTTGGAATAACTTTGTGTCAAACTAAATATATTACATATTATTGCAGCATTTTGGCCTTAAAGATTTAAAACCTATTGCCAGTCCTATGGAAACAAGTTTACAATTGAGTCTTCATGATCTTGAAGATGCATTTGATATTGCTCTCTATCACCACACATTTTTATTCTTGCTTAATTTATGCATAACTTGGTGTGATATTTGTTTTTGTCTCACAAATTAGTAGGTTTATGCATTGCCCAGGTGTCAAGCAATGGTAGGTAGTTAAGTGCATCTTTTGCTATTTGAGTTGTACCAGATAGCACTGACACGTTTATTGCAAGGGGGATCACTACTGCCAAATTTACATGCTTTTTTTGTTTACTTTGATTCGGCTAGTTGCTATGGCAATCATGTGTCCACTAATAGTTTTTTGCTTCATGCTTGGTAGCTCATGCATATCTTGGTTGAGGAAGAAGCAGCCTACTTTGGCGACCTCTAGGTTGTGGCCACTTATAGCTTTAATGTTGATTATAGGGCAACCTTCATAGCAATTGTGAAGTGTGTGCGCCTCATATGCTTTTTGGCTGATTTGCATGTTTGTTAGTCTTCTACCACCACCATCTTCAATGGCAATCAGAGTCCACTGACACTTTTAAGGAATCCTATGTTCCATGCTCACACAAAGCACAATGAGGTGCATTACCATTATGTCAAGGAGAGGTTCTCTATTAGAGAGATCAATTTGGTGAATGTGCCCACATAGCATAACATTGTAGATCTTTTCACAACGGCTTTTCCTTGGGAGAAGTTTGAAGCTTTTCGCAAAGCCTCATGCTTACTTCCTTTTGTGGATTGATCTCTTTCCACATAGCTTGGCACTTCCCTATACATGAGTGCCAACTCCTTCTTCACCATATGACTTTCATGTGGGATTTGTTGATGTATTTTGATAGTGATGTGTGTGAACACACTTAGGACTATCGGGGGACTTTCCCTCTTTAGGAGGGTTTTTTCCCTTTTCTTGAATATATGTCGATAATCCTAATGGTTTACTAATATTTGTACATTCACTTGGTAATAGATTCACTATTTTGTGTTGTGCTCCAAGGTTCTTCTTCTTCCTTGTGTTGTTTGCTTGCTTCCATAGACGTCAAACTCCAACACTTCTCAAATTTTCCCTTTAGCTCTCGTATTTGTCTTGGGGGACATCCACATCAGGCATGTTGTTGGAGGATGGATCACAGGGTAAGCCTATAGGTGGAGGTTGAGGTCGAGGTCATTTGACAGGGGAAAGTACTTACAAGTGTTTGTACGATGATGATAAATGTATAGATTCACATATGATTACAACCACATTGGCAATGAATCTTTGCACAATGGGAGCAGAATGATACAGCTATGGAGTAAGCTCTTCAATCTCTACAAAATGACATGAAGTGGTCACATACAAGGCTTGCTAATTGCCTCTTCCTTCTTGCTCTTTTTATAGCTATTCTTGGAGGGAGTTTTGAAATTCGAATTCGAATGGCTCCACCTAAAAGTGATCCCCAAAGTTAGGCGTTATTCTCTCAGCTCAAAAATTCATGGTTTTAGGTAGTTAGAACCACGAATTTGCTTTTACATCATGGATGAGGTAAGCCATCCTTTTTCTTTCTTTTCCAATTACAAGAGATAAAATGTACTCTTTTACAAGAGGTGTTCACATGACTACAAATTTGACTTACAAATGATCATAGTATCAAGCATATCAAGCATGTAGGCTTCGGGAAAGTGCACTAACATGTACGATATAGCTGTGTATGCTATATTCATAAAAGCTTGGTATGATACCATATACCATCATGCATCCATAAGTGCTTTTGTATTACTCAACAATGAAGTTCACCACTCTATCATAGATACTAGATTTTACTTTGTTTTCTCACCAAATGCCATGACTTATAAATAGGTGAGATCACAATTACATTGATAAGAAAGAGAAGTACGAACTAGGTGAACATAAACTAATACATCCATTAACATTATTAGCGTTAAAGTTGATTCTACTAAGTGTGAAAAATCGTCACATTGTTTATTCCATACTTGAACTTGGAACCATGATATCATAAAAAATATATGCCATATAAAGTAAAGGTAATATTTGTTATATTCTCATTTCTTCAGAGAGAATAAGATAGCTTTGCTAAGATCCTTATCGAAATAGACCCCAAAATATCCAAGTGACAAAAGAACATCTATATGATACTCCAATTACTATAGTTACCTATCATTTCGGTCAACTATATATTTGTTACATGGGATTAAGTACGGACTTAGTGGAATCACAATCAAACACTAACAGACTAAAAACCCTTTCCTGCCTTTCACTTTTCCGTCTACTTTTTGGGGGGCTTTTGTAATCGTTTTACCATGATATGCATGAATGGAAGTCTAACATTTCTGCTACAGTTTCCATACCTACTTCAACATTCATATTTTGAAAATGAGATATTATTCACATTTTGAATTTATGATATAATCTCTAAATCCATACAAATAAACTATTAAACTACAATAGTGTTGGGGCAAACAACTTTCAAGGGCTCCCTCCAAGTTCCCTCCTCCCCCCTCTCTCATTCCCTCTAGGACCAATCTCTCTCTCTCTCCTCTGTTTTGTTCTCTGCTATACTCACTCAAAGCAGTAACTTCAGAAGCTCATATCTCGAATTCTAAGCAATGTTTTTCAGTGTTTTAACATGCGTTGGATAGCTCGTACTATTTACATTCTGCATATAAATTTCCATATCATTGGCTTTACAGTTTGGGAGATATCTGCATTTTACTGCTCACTGGTCTATCTCTATAGAGCCCCGAGAATTGTGGGCATGTTGCAAAAATTGATAAATCTTGTTCTCAGTGCTCAGTCCATCATTTGAAGTGTTTTAACTTGTATTGGGAAGCTTGCTAGGTCTATTTTCTATGCCCAAAAGGAATATTTCTAATTCCTACTAAGTTGAGAGCACTTTTCATTTTTTCTAGCAAGTGTATGTCCAAAAATAGCAAGTTTTGGGAGCTACTCATTCGGCAACTAGTCGTTCTTGACTTAAACTTTTGGGATACATGTTCCAAAGTACTTGGCTGATATTTTGGTGGATTTAGGAAGCTCAAAGGGTCTACTAGTCAACTCTGAAGTCTCAGTTGGCTGGTGTGAAGGTGGTTGTAGCAGCACCAACTCATCTTTGGATTGCATCCACCATCTCTCTTTACAGTGGTATCAAAGCATAGTCAAGCAACATGGGAGATGTTCATATCCGGAGATGAAGCAATGCCAACCATGAGGAACAAAGGGCAACCATCACATGAAGAAGTGGAAGGACTTTCGAATTGGTGTTTGAAGGATACACTTGCAAGGTCCTATATTCTAAACTCAATCTCTGATTTTCTTTTACCCCATGTCAAAGGATACAAGACATCAAGAGAGACCTTGAATGCACTTGGTTCTTTCTTCTCTTCCAACACTTGAGCAAGGAAGAACCAGTTGTGGATGGAGTTCACAACAATGAAGAAAAGCCCGAAGCAAAATGTGATTGATTATGTCACAAAGATGAAGGGGATTTCCGACCAACTTGGAAGCATTGGAGAGGTTATTGAAGAGGAGCAAATCATTAGACAAACCATAAATGGAATCAACGCAGACGACAAGTGGGAGTCATTCACAACAGCCATGGATTTATACATGGATATGCATGTACCCAACCTCAACACACTCATTGGCCAACTCTTCACTCATGAAGCAAAGATTATCAAACGTGGTGAGTCCTCAAGAGGTAATCAAACATCTGCCTTATATTCTGATAAAGCTAAGGTCAAGGAAAAGTCAAAGAATAGGAAGAATGAAGATGAAGGAAGCTCTTTCCAAGCAAACTTTGCAGGTAGAGGAAGAGGCAGAGGTGGAAAGCAAGGCAGGGGGAGATTCCAATCATCTCAACCTTGCAATATATGTGGCTTATCTAATCATACTACCAAAGAATGTTTTAGGAACTCAAGGCACTCAAGAGGAAGAGGATTTAATAGAGGTGGCTATGGATCAAATAGAGGCAGGTACAATGGAGGCTACAACAACAACTACTACTACAACAACAATTACAACAACAACAACAACTATCAGAGTGGTCATAGAGGAAGAAGAGATTACAATAACTATGCAGAGGACCAAGGTCAAGAAGATTCATTATTGATTATGAATCTATCAGTGAAGAAGGGTAAGGATGATGATCACATATTTTACATTGATTTGGGATGCTCAAACCATGTAGCATGAAATGTGGCTTTACTTTCTGATTTGGAAGATCCTCATAACAAGCATGAAGTGCAGACACCAGATGACACAAGGCACTCAGTGGAGAAGATAGGTAATGTGAAGACATCAGATAGGAATATGAACCTTTTAAGCAAAGTCTTGTATGTCCCTACAATTACCAAAAATTTAATAAGTGTTGGACAGATTGTTGAAAAAGGATTGCAGGTTAGATTCAACCGATTTGAAGCATATGTTGAAGACTCAAGGCAAGGCTTTCGAAGGATTTCCAAAGGAGAAAAGACAGGATGGCTTTTCACTTTTGAAGTGGAAGATACAAAGAACATAGCTTTGTTTAGCTATGGATCTCAAACTCTAACAGAGTTGGAGATATGGCAGAAAAGGCTTGCTGACATTGGTGAGAGGACACACAAACAAATTTGCAGGGACCAAAGTGTACTTGGTTTGCCTAATATCACGAGGCAACACATGATTTATAAGTGTGAAACTTGTCAACTCGGCAAAGCTCATAGACAACCTTTCAATAAGAAGGGATATATGTATCAAAATCTTTTGGATCTAGTGCACACGGATGTGTGGGGTCCAAGTAAGGAGCCATCTATATCAAGCTCAAGATATTATGTGTCTTTCATAGATGATTGTAGCAGGTGGACCATTCTGTTTTTCATGAAGCACAAGGATGAAGTGTTTAATTGCTTTAAGAAGTATATTGCTCTTGTTGAAAACCAAACAGGTAGGACTTTGAAAAGACTCAGATGCGATGGTGGAGGAGAATACTTCTGCTCTAAATATGATGCCTTCTTTCATGAAAGAGGCATTAAAAGGGAAGTCACTACAAGGTATACACCCGAACTCAATGGTGTAGCAGAGAGGAGGAACAGAGCTATTGTCGAAGCTGCAAAGTCCATGCTCAATGAAAAGGGATTGCCAAACTACCTATGGGCAGAGGCTTTGTCTACAACCACATATCTCATAAATAGACTTCCATCTAAGTCACTAGATGGAACCACTCCATATGAAGTGTGGAATGGAAGAAGACCTAGTCTAGAGCATTGTAAAATCTTTGGATGCTTAGCCTATGCTCACATTCCTTCTCAAGTAAGAGGGAAATTGGATCCCAAGGCAGAGAAGTGCATATCTATTGGTTATAACCAAAACCAAAAAGGATATAGACTGTACAATCCAACCAATAAATGATTTTCTATGAGTAGAGATGTAATTTTTCATGAAAAAAAATCATGGTTTGATGATGACAGGAAAGTGAAGCTGCCATATGACTTGGATGAAGATTGTCCATCACTTCAACCAAAGGAGCCAAAGCAGATTGAAGAAAGTGATTCAGAGATTGACCTAGAAGAATTGGAAAGACTAAAGCTATGGAAGAAAAAAGGTAAAGCAAAGATGCAGGATGCTACAAATGGACCTGAGAGCTCCCATCAACCACTCAAAGGTCTTCAAGGGAGAAGAAGAAACCTGAGAAGTTTGGTTATGATACTTCTTTGGTCACCAAGCACTCAATCTACATTGCAAAGGATTCAACCAATGAAGAACCTACCACATTTGAAGAAGCACAAGGCAAGAAAGCTTGGAGAGATGCAATGGATGAAGAAATAGAAGCCCTGAAGGAAAACGACACTTGGGAGCTTGTACCTAACAAGCCATCTATGAAGGTAATTGGATCTCGATGGATATAAAAATCAAGAGGAATCCAGATGGAAGCATAAATAGACACAAAGCAAGTTTAATTGCTAAATGGTTTGCTCAAACCCATGGTATTGATTATGAGGAGACTTTCTCTCCTGTTGCAAAAATGCCTACGATTAGGGTTCTCATTAGTCTTGCTGCTTCTAGAAATTGGAAGCTCTATCAACTTGATGTAAAGAATGCTTTCTTGAATGGATGGATTTCTGAGGAAGTATATATGGCACAACCTCCTGGATATGAGGATGCACATCATCCTAACTATGTATGCAAACTAAAGAAAGCTTTGTATGGATTGGAGCAAGCTCCAAGCGCTTGGAATTTAAGATTGGTGACTTATTTGCACGACCAAGGATTCAAAGCTAGCAAGGTGGATACCTCTTTGTTCATAAAGAGGAATGGATCTGAAGTGATCTATTTATGTGTGTATGTTGATGATATTATTACCACAGGCAATGATCTTGAAGGAATCAAACAGGTAAAGAGTCAAATGAAGGAGGAGTTCAAAATAAGTGACCTCGGACCACTCACTTATTTTCTTGGATTGGAGTTGATCTACTCAGATTCAGGTATATACATCACACAAAGGAAGTATGAGCATGACATGCTCATCAAGTTCAAGATGGAAAATACCAAGTGTGCAGGTACACCTATGGAGCAAAAGCATAAGCTTAGTGCTTATGAAGGAGAGCCAATTGAAGACATCAGAAGCTATCAAAGCTTGGTTGGAAGTTTGAACTATGCAACACTCACAAGGGTGGATATATGCTATAGTGTCAGCATATTGAGTCAGTTTATGCATAAGCCGAGAAGACCACATATGGAAGCAGCCAAGAGAGTCCTCAAGTACCTAAAGGGGACCATGAATGAAGGTTTTTTTATTCATTTACTTCAGATATTGAGCTAAAGGTCTACTCAGATGCAGATTGGGCCGGATCTAGAGATGATAGAAGAAGCACATCCGGGTATATATCATTTGCAGGTTCAAAAATCATTTCTTGGTCATCCAAGAAGCAACCAACTCTGGCATTATCTTCTACTTAAGCTGAATATAGAGGTTTGGCTAATGTAACTCAAGAAATCATGTGGTTAAAGTCTTTGTACGCAGATCTTGGACTTCATTCTTCAACACCTCACATTTTTTGTGACAACACAAGCTCACTACATCTTGTAGCTAATCTGGTATACCATGCTAGAACCAAGCATATTGAAGTCCACTACCATTATGTAAGGGAGAAGCTAATGAGCAAGGATATTCAACCATCCTATGTCTCTATAGATGTGCAATGTGCATACATGTTGACTAAAGCTCTTGATGGTACAAAGTTAAGTAGATTCAAGTTGATGATTGGCTTGCAGGAAATCAAGGACACTTGAAGACTTATTTGGAGGCCAAGCATGTTAGGCTTGAGGGGGAGCTGTTGGTGCATTTTACCCAAGCCTACATGCTTGATATGCTTGATACTATGATCATTTGTAAGTCAAATTTGTAGTCATGTGAACACCTCTTGTAAAAGAGTACATTTTATCTCTTGTAATTGAAAAAAGAAAAAAGAAAAAGGATGGCTTACCTCATCCATGATGTAAAAGCAAATTCATGGCTCTAACTACCTAAAACCACGAATTTTTGAGCTGAGAGAATATCTCCTAACTTTGGGATCACTTTTAGGTGGAGCCATTTTGAATTCGAATTCAAAACTCCCTCCAAGAATAGCTATAAAAACAGCAAGAAGGAAGAGGCGATTAGCAAGCCTTGTACATGACCACTTCATGTCATTTTGTAGAGATTGAAGAGTTTACTCCATAGCTCTATCATTTTGCTCCCATTATGCAAAGATTCATTGCCAATGTGGTTGTAATCATATGTGAATCTATACATTTATCATCATCTACTTCTCTATTTTGTTCTCTGCTATACTCACTCAAAGCAGTAACTTCAGAAGGTCATATCTCGAGTTCTACACAATGGTTTTCAGTGTTTTAATGTGTGTTGGATAGATCTTTTTGTCTACTTTTTGCATATAAATTTTCATGGTCATTGGCTTTAGATTTTTGGAGATATCTGCATTTTACTGCTCACTGGTGTATCTCTGTAGAGCCTCGAGAATTGTGGGCATGTTCCAGAAATTGATAAATCTTGTCCTCAGTGATCCGTCCATGATTTGAAGTGTTTTAACTTGACTTGGGAAGCTTGCTAAGCCTATTTGCTATGCCCAAAGGGAATATTTCTAATTCCTACCAAGTTGAGAGCACTGTTCATTTTTTCCAACAGGTGTATGTCAAAAAATAGCAAGTTTTGGGAGCTAGTCATTTCGCAACTAGTCTGTCTTGACTTAAACTTTTGGGATACATGTTCCAAAGTACTTGGCTGATATTTTGGTGGATTTAGGAAGCTCAAAGGGTCTACTAGTCAACTCGGAAGTCTTACTTGGCTGGTGTCAAGCTGGTTGTAGCAGCACCAACTCATCTTTGGATTGCATCCACCATCTCTCTTCACAGTACATGTATAGAGAATTTACAATATACATACAATACACACACATATATATAGTACAGGTATAGAATATATACAACATCTATAGAGTATATATATAAAGTATATTTAATATGCATACAGTACATACACCTATCCTCTCTCTCTCTATGCATATATCTATATATGTATATATATATATATATATATATATATATATATATATATATATATATATATATATATAAAAGAGATAGAGTGAGAGTATATATATACAGTACACAGTTACATATATAGTATATATATAGTACATATATAGAGTAAATACAATATATATAAAGTACACATATAAAATACACACACACACAAACACACACACACACACACACACACACATATATATATATATATATATATATATATATATATATATATATATATATATATATATATATATATATATATATATATATATATGTGTGTGTGTGTGTGTGTGTGTGTGTATAGTAGATAGAGAGAGAGAGAGTATATATATACACTACACAGTTACATATGTTGTATATATACATTACATATATAGAGTAAATACAATATATATAGAGTACACACACATATAAAATATATGTACAGTACACACACACATATATAAATACATATATATATATATAAATATATATATATATATATATATATATATATATATATATATATATATATAGAGAGAGAGAGAGAGAGAGATAGAGTACAAACATGTATACAATACATAGGCACATAGACAATATATATAAAGTACATATATAGAGTATATACAATATATATATATATATATATATATATATATATATATATATATATATATATATATATGTGTGTGTGTGTGTGTGTGTGTGTGTGTGTATGTATGTATGAGTGTGTGTGTATAGTTCACACACACACATACAGTATATATTTACATTACATACATAGAATATATATGATATATATACAATGCACTATATATGCAATATATATGGACTATATGTATACAATACACACACATAGTGTATATAGAACAATAAGTTATGATTTATTGATTCTAA
>CM035424.1:166005079-166010079 GCA_020310875.1 Ceratopteris richardii | reverse complement strand
ACAATTTCTTGATGAATGGAGGGGAGAGATAAGGAGGTCGAGCAGGCATGGAACGAGGGAGCCTTACGGATTTTGGTGAAAGGTTGGAAAATGATAATAGTGATTATAGATGGCGAGGTCTGTTCATTGCGAGAGGGGCGGCCCCATCGATGAATGATGCTCTGAGCAATGTAGCTTCTATCCAATCTAGCTTTCCTTGGGTCCTCGCGAGCTTGGAGATTGACCACAAAAAGCCAATCGAATCTTTGAATTTGGCTAGGTCGAAGTGCAGCTTGTTTTTCTCCCACCTTTCTTTCTCCCGACCATCAATGACCCGGCCCTTGCTATTCCATGAGTAAGCAAGATCCTCCACCATATTGAAGTGGCACAAATTAACACGTGGGAGAGCAAGTCCAAGGAGGCCCACGTGTTCACTCTCTCCCTCTCCCCGTTAGGGGCATACATAGAAACTAAAGTAAATCGAGCGGGGACACCAAGAGAAATGGCAATACATTGATGACTCTGGTCCTCAACGAAGCTCCCAAGCTTTTCATACCAGGTTTGATCTATACCAATTGCCATCCCACCAGACCCCCGGGTGTGTGATGTTCAGATCCAAACATGAGTCCTGGAGACAAGTCTAAGCCGTTTCTGGAGGTCTGCTCCATCAATTTTAGTCTCTTGAATGCAAATAAATTCAGGGTTTAGGCTAATGTCATGAAGTCATTGACCAATGATGGACACTCTTGAGGGGTTGGTTAGCCCTCTAGCGTTTAATGATATGATGATCATTGTCGTAAGTTCCCCTCTTTGTGGGAGGGGGCCTTATCCTTTCTCTTCTTGGATTCATCTTTCTTTTCCGGTGGGAGGGAGTCCTGACCTAGCAATTTGATCTTGTGAGGGCTTTTCCATGGTAGCTCAATGGGTTGCTTTCCTTTGCGGGAGGCATCCTATTGAAATGAACAAGAGACCTTTCCGGAATAGTTGATCCAATCATGGAACTTTGACTATCCATATTATCTTCGTTGCGAGTGGTAAAGCCGTCTTCTTTGCTTGTAGTGTAACCCTCCTGGTTCTCTAGAGCTTTGTCATTGGTGTCCACCTTGAATTGGCTCCTACCTAGGTAATCTAGCTTATTCGTCTCCTTTTCCAAGTTGCAATACAAGTTGTTTGGGATGGGGGAGGGGGGGGTATATGGCAAGTGGTTTCGCTCAAATGTTGCCCTTGGGCTTCTTTTCCTTCTTCTTCTTAGATGACCCTCATTTAGACGCGAGTAACTCCTTGGGAAAAGCAAACAAATGTGAGCGCCAATTTTTCAAAGAACGAAGGGAAAAGGGCCACGCAATTGTATGCAACAAGAAAACAACGAGGCACGAGAGCTATTAAATGAAGGACAGGGCACTCAAGAGTGCAAGCCACGAAGGTGGGAGCACCAATGAATTGAAAAGGAAGGACTCAAAAGCAGTTCACGCAAGGACAAGGGGCAGCACTAGAGGAGAGAAACACCACTGAACGATTGAGAGAGAGAGAAAGAGAAACGATGGCATCCAAAGAGGCTCGAATTGCCATGTGGCACGCGAAGGTGTGCTAGCCCTTAATAGTCGCAAAGAAGCTCGAATTGCCATGTGGCACGCGAAGGTGTGCTAGCCGTGATGTGCTAATCCTGAGCATCGCGATGAACTAACCCTTCAACGTCCCGATGAAGCCTCTTGAACGTCACAATGGAGCAATCTTGAACGTCACCAAGATGCCTCCTTGAACGTCGTGATGAAGTCTAGCTGATCATCCTGAAGACGACTAGAATGTCGCAATGGAGCTAACCCTTCAACGACGCGACAAAGCCTTTTCAGCATCGTGATGTAGCATTCTTGATCGTGGCGAAGAAGACTTCTTGAATGTCGCGATGGAGAGGGAGAGCTGAGGCGTGGAGCCGCTGCTAAACTGTTGACCGTTGCCATCTGAGCAATGAAGTGTGTGGCCATCTCAATGATTGTAGATGCTGATTTTCCAAAGATTCAGTGACGACGGCAGCAACAACACATAGAGCTCCAATGATTTTCAAAAAGTTGATAACGATAGCTCCAATTCCGTGACGATGATATCAGCAACTCTGATGTTGTTGTTGTTTGTCTAGTGTTGTTGAGGACGATAGCTGCTGCTGAACTACTGGGCGTTGCCATCACGTATTCTCAGTCAACTATTCTTCGTGTTTTGCGCAGACTTTTTCCATTCTTATTATTAATCTATCTCTTTTGGTTATCAAATTGACTTTTAGTTTGTATTTTTCTTTTGTTTATTTATTAAATATTTTATCACAAAGAAATGATTTTCTATTTGTTATCATATATCATTAAAATTTTAATATGTGTATGCTTTTCTTTTCCATTATTTACTTTTTATTTCCTCATTTAATCATAATTTTACTAATTATTTAATGTTAGTCTTACTTCTTTATTTTTTTCACAAAATGTGTTTATTACTTTCTTATTTTGGATTTTTTTATCCATTTTTAACATTATGAAGGTATATAACTCTCTACTCTAGCCTTAGGTCCATCCTTTTCTAGTTCCTATCCTTAGCAGGCCTTCAAGATCTGTTCATTTCTAGTAGGTGCTAGGCTTCTACCTTTACTTATGTGGGATTTTATGGCTCCCATGGATACTATTTCATTCATTATAAAGTCACAAGTTCAGTTAATTTAAGCTTTTGGGGAAGTAGATTTTAAGATCAGATTCACTTTAGAAAACATACCGAGAAATGATAACTAGAAAATGTGATTCTATCCAACAAATTTGATTATCTAACAACATTATCATATATTCTGGTCTATCAATATTGGCATTTTGTTAAAACGTCGAGATGAGATGTTTTATTAGATATTCATGGATACAATCTAGACAAAATATAATCCAAATTTTTGAAATATAATGAGGTAATTGTCATATCATTGATGTTAAATTGTATTTTGTGCATATGCAAGTATGATATAGAGATTAAAGAGAACTGGAATAGATGCATGGAAATCAATCAAAGTACCACCACATGTTATGAAGCTAAATATTTTGATACGAATACATGGAATACATCTTATGCATATTGATTTTAGTACTTTTCTTGTTTCTTGTGTTGTTCACGTGCTTCCACATACCTTAAACTCCAAGAATTTGTATTAGAGTAGGTTGGCGCTTCATCTGCGACATCGTCAACACCCCTCCGATCACAATCTCAAAATCATTCAAAAATTTGTGAGCATACTCAAGGCGATTAGAAGTTCAAAAATACTTTGCTCTATGGTGTTGAAATCTTGGTCCTAATTTGTTTTGACCTCCAAACACACTATCATAACACCTCCATGTGCATAAAATTTATTCATTTGTGCCAAACATATATTCAAGTTTTGATTCACTAGTAAAAGCGTGTCAAATTTTTCTATAGGTTTAGCACAGTGCGTCAAGGCTATTTTATTGAACGTTTTATATACAACCATTTTTCTACATGAAGATATTTAGTCAGTGGCGGTGGATGAAAGTAGATGTATTCAATATGTTGGCTATTGAGGACAAGATGGATAGTACTAATAACCCATTATGGGCATATATGATGCTTCATGTACTGGTAACAAAAGGGGTGTGGAATAATGTGCAGGGTATTGAGAAATGCACTACTCCACTTACAAATATATGTATTAAAGGTGATGTAGATGGTGTTGAAGATGATGATCTTACTATTCATGTTTATGTTGCGGTTCCTACTATACAAATACTTTGATGGGATGGTAAAGATTCTTAGTCACACACATTTATAGCTTTTTATGTCAGACACATCATTATCCCTCACATTCACTCTTACAAAATAGAAAAGGATGTTTGGGATACACTTACCACTTTATACAAGGCAAGAAATGAGGCTCCTCTTGCTTACCTTTGAAAACAGTTGGAGACTGAGCATATGGATGAAGAAGATTCTTTGGATGATTTTTTGACAAGGATCAAAGATATCAAGGAGAAGTTGATTTCTGCTGATAAAGTCTTTCTAGATAGTTCACTTGTGAGACCATTCTTAATGGTCTTCCACATTCATATCAGCATTTTTCTTCCACTCTTTGATTGAAGATGAAAGGAAATCCAAATGCCTTAAAATTTGATGAGTAAATCTTTTTTTTTGTTGTAGAAAGATTATTCCAGGTAGAAGAGGTCCATTATGCATGTTCTAGATCAACCTCTCTTATCTAGTGATAAGGGCAAAGGTAAATGGATTTTATCTACTAGTAAGCATAAATTTGCTAATGTTGCATAGTCAAAGAAGGAAGAAAAAGATTAGAAGAGAACAAAAAATCAAAAATATTTTTGCAAATATTGTAAAGGAAATGATCAAGCCATAAAGAGTTTTCCAAAACTCCTTGCAATGGAGGCAAAGAAGAAAGAGACTCGAATGGTTTTTGCAAAGACATCTACACCTAAAAGAGATTTTGGTAATCTTGTGTGAAATAGTGAAGGAATGGGTGTTTTCTACTCTATGCAGTTGTTACCCATGTTTTCAAGAGTAATGTATGTGTGCAGTAGACTTAGATGTCTGGTACTTTGATAGTGGGGCAACCAAACATTTTAACTGGCCACACAGCTTCTTCTATTCACTTGAATCTACCCCTACAGGGAATACTATCACATGTGCTAACAACTCATCTTCTTGTAATGGGAGTTGTTAAGATCATTTTGACTACTACTGATGGTACTTCTTTCACATTGTTAGATGCTTTGTTTGTTCTAAGGATCAAGAAAAATCTACTCTCGGTTTCAGCATTAGCTAGGATCAGCTTAATTTTCAAATCTGTTGATGAGAAATACATTACTCATGATCTATCAAATGGGAATGTTATTATTGCTTTTGGTATTTTATTTCATGGGGCAGGTAAGCTCATAGACTACGCACAATATGTGAATGATTTAGCATGTGTAGTTAAATATTCTTAAGCTATCTTATATGCAAAGCCTTGACATGCATGCTTTGATCATCTAAATTAT
>CM035424.1:165965079-166000079 GCA_020310875.1 Ceratopteris richardii | reverse complement strand
AAAATCATTTTTGGCTGCTAAAACATGAAAGTCAAATATTAAATATGTATTGTGACTCTCCTTCTCCCAAGCCTACAATAATTAAGGCACCGGGTATAAAAGCTCCTTTGTGGACAGGGATACAAGTCTTAAATATGACCTTTCCCCCTAGTGTACAGTACACATACTTAAACAGTGTAGTTGTGCATGACAGGGAGATGATGTAGTTTCCTGTTGGCAATAAATGGTTTACAGATTGCCATACGGGAATTGTCCTACCAAAATGGGACTGAAACTGCTCTTGAGTTCCTCACATGCCTTCAAAATGTTCTGCATGAATGGCTTTTCCAAACAGGGTTCAGTGTTGGCTTGAAAGACATGTACTTAACAAATGAAATTAGAACATATAAAAAACTTCTTGAAGAAGTTCATATTGCTTAAAATATATATAACAACAAAAACCCATTATTAGGGGCTTAAAAAACATAACTAACTCTATCATAAAAAATATAAACTTTTGTTCTACCTGTTTGAATGTACGAAATGAAATTTTGTAGATACCAACAATAGTTCCTACGTAACCAAGTTCGCTATCTATAAGGTTCGTGTCTTTTGAGCTAGCACATGATACTTGTTTGAAAGAAACAACAATACTAGAATCCTCTGTTTTACGTAAATAATCAATGGCTTTGATTTTAATATGTTGTCCAAAAGCCCACATATTAGTGAACATTCGAGCTTGCAACCGTCAACATCTTCTCCTTTGTCCCCTGACATGGACCCATGTTTTAAACCCACAACCTGTCTACTGACACTCAACGAGTTTCTCATGAAAAGGGATATAATCTTATCTATCTGCACATGATTTAACTCAAATAGGATTTTCTCCTATGAATAATTCACATAATTCGCTGCTCATGCTCCCTTGTATATGCTTTCTGTCAATGGTGCACACTAACATCTCACCAGTACGCATGCCTACATGTAAACAAAACCTCATTAGGTCTCAGACAGTGACCTGATGTAATATTAGAGATTATTAAATCTAAGCAAAGAACGTGAGCTCGAAACTGTGTCTTCTGCTTCCCATCAGTCCAGGCATATGGATTGATGTTCATCTCTCCATAGTTGTCTGCCTCAAAAATACCATGCGACTTTTTATCAAAGTAATTAAACAAAAATAGTGGCATCCTGGTCAGACATTCTTTACATAGCTGATATGAGAAGCTCGAAGGCCTAGACATGCACAAAAGATAATGATCAAGCTACTGTTCATGCATAAGGATGTCCCTAAAATAAAACCAAGCCCAGGATTCTAGGTAAGCTTTAGATTAAGCATTCTTCTCTACGTTCACACGAAAGCCATACCAAAAACATGCACACACATGACCATGCAGTAATATGTGGAGGGAGGGAGGGAGAGAGAGAGAGAGAGAGAGAGAGAGAGAGAGAGAGAGAGAGAGAGAGATAAGGGCACAGAAGGAAATGGTGTCCATATGACCAATACGTGGAAAAACATACTATCGAAAGCACAGTGGAATCTCAAAATGAGAAATCCAAACCATGATATGATGCATCATGGTTTAAATGTAGAGACGTATATCTGTGATAGAAAGTAAGAGGATAGATAAAGTATACCAAACAGAAGTTGTGTGACGCATTCTTTGTAAGTCGCATGGTCACATCCAAAAATCACAGCAGCAAGCTCCTCCGTCGGAAGGTTCAAGAACAGGAGTGGTGATGAAGGAGGATGGCTAGCCCTAGAGGAAGGAGAATGCAGGCCTTTGTATGCAACCGTCAACATCTTCTCCTTTGTCCCCTGACATGGACCCACGTTGTAAACCCACAACCTGTCTACTGACACTCAACGAGTTTCTCATGAAAAGAGATATAAGCTTATCTGTCTACACATGATTTAACTCAAATAATATTTTCTCTTGTGAATAATTCACATAATTCGCTACTAATGCTCCCTTGTATATGCTTTCTGTCAATGGTGCACATTGAGATCTCAACCGTACGCGTGCCTACATGTAAACAAAACCTCATTATGCCTCAGATAGTCACCTAATGTAATATGAAAGATTATTAAAATCTAAGCAAGGAACTTGAGCTGGAAACTCTGTCTTTTGCTTCCCATCAGTCTAGGCATATTGATTGATGTTCATCTCTCCATAGTTGTCTGCCTCAAAAATACCATGCAACTTCTTATCAATGTAATTAAACAAAAATAGTGGCATCCCTAGCCGGACATTCTTTACATAGCTGATATGAGAAGCTCGAAAGCCTGGACATGCACAAAAGCGAGTGATCAAGCTACTGTTCATGCCTAAGGACGTCCGTAAAATAAAACCAAGCCCAGGATTCCAAGTAAGCTTTAGATTTAGCATTCTTCTAAGCGTTCACACCAAAGCCATACCAAAAACATGCACACACATGAACATGCAGTAATATGTGGAGGGAGGGAGAGAGAGAGAGATAGAGAGAGAGAGAGAGAAAGAGAGAGAGAGAGAGAGAGAGAGAGAGAGAAATAAGGGCACAGAAGGAAATGGTGTCCATATGACCAGGACATGGAAAAACAGACTATCAAAAGCACAATAAAATTTCAAAATGAGAAATCCAAACCATGATATGATGTATTATGGTTGAAAGTATACCAAACAGAAGCTGTGTGACGCATTCATTGTAAGTCGCATTGTCACAGCCAAAAACCATAGCAGCAAGCTCCTCCGTCCGAAGGTTCAAGAATGGGAGCGGTGATGGAGGAGGATGGCTAGCCCTAGAGGAAGGAGAATGAAGGCCTTTGTATGTTTCGGTCTTATGTCCAGCTCCCATGACAGAAGCACTCCGCTGGCAATGAGACTTGTAAGAGTAATTTTAAATTTTGTTGTAAACTGTTAATTACAAATTTATGTAATGAGATCATATGCTACATGTGGCTACTGTTCATGCATAAGGACGTCCGTAAAATAAATCCAAGAGTAGTGTATGTGCGTAGAGAGAGAGAGAGGGAGGGAAGAAATATGTATAGAGAGACTGAGAGGAATATAGAGAAGGTAGAAAGAGAAATGTTTTTTAATAAAATCAAATAGCAATAGGGTCATTTTTTGGAAAACATATACCCAAAAATTCAAATAAAATACTAAAAAATCTTAAAAAGTACCAAGAAATTAAGAAAAAGTGCTTTTAAAATTTCCTCAACTTCCCACGCTCAAAACGTCATAGAAATTCCTTTTTTCTTCTATTCTAGTAAGAAGAGGAGCCTCTAAAAAAGAAAACAAATTTAAGAAATTTCCTTAAAAAATTTAACAAATTCAATAAAATTTCCTAAAACATTCCAGCAAGATTCCCATGAGTTGTGAAATGAAATGAACTCCAAATTACATGAAAATCTTAAAGAAAATTCATGATAATTGATGAAAATAAGAAAACTAAGCAAAAACAATGGTACTAGAAGAGCTATGTACAATGTAGATAGATTTTGCAACTTTGAGGTGATCCAAAAAACCTCCAGTTTTGTTGATAATGATAGGCCTTGAGTCTAGAGATATTGTCTAGTGGAAGCACCTCTCCATTCAGATCCTCTAATGATCAATGCAGAACTTATAATCTATCAAATGGCAATTTTATTATTGCTTCTAGAATTTTATGTCATGGTCCAAATGAGCTTATAGACTTTGCAAAATCTATGAATCATTCAGCATGTGTAGTTCAAGATTCTCAAGCTACCTTAGATGCAAAGCTTTGGCATGCACACATTGGTCATCTAAATTATGCCAATCTACTATTTCTGTAGAAATATGAAATGGTGTCCTTTGCCCAAACTTGGGGCACCTTGTAACCATGTCTCAAAGGCTATATTTTGGGATCAATTTAGCATTCCTCCCTCCCTAGAGATGGTTCGGTTCAAGCTGCTCATGAATTGTAGCTTGTTCATAGTGATGTCTATGGTCTTATGCAAATGCCTTTATTTGGGAACTACCTTTACTTTGTAAATTATATTGATAATTTTTTGAGGCATGCATGGGTGTATCCATTGAAAGCAAAGTCAAAAGTGTTTATATGCTTGAAATACTAAGGAGACATCAGTTAGCTCCAATGATGTGTATGAAACTTTGCTACCTTCTTTTACAGTGGATACTCAAGTGCTAGTCCAATTGAGGCAATTTCTTAGCCTTTAGAGGTTCTACATAGATCATTCCATTTTTGATGCAAACTTACATGATCCACTTGTTGATGAGAGAGTTGATATAGAGGTGGCAAAAACTATGGCTAAATGATTTGTGCACACTTTGCGAGATAGAAAACTAGATGCACCTCTATTGTATCATACTCATTGAGGATCTCATAGTGCTTCTTTTGCATCAGATGTCTATGCAATGGCTGCCTCTAGTGTTTGTGATGAGAATGAGCCTGTTTCTTTTGATGAAGCACAAAATTCAAAAAACTGGATGGCTCCTATGTAAGTAAAATATGATCTTATTACGAGGAATTGTACCTCATCTTTATGTGATTTGCCTCCTTGCAAAACGGCCATTGGCACTAGATGGGCATAGAAGCTGAAGTGTAAGCGGGATGGAGCAGTTGGCAGGTATAATTCTAGGGTTGTTGCAAAAGGTTATGCTCAAGAGAGAGGCATTGATTTTGATGAGACCTTTGCACCCACATGCCAATTGACTACCATTCCTAGCATTTGTGAGCTTACAACTCATCGTGTTTGGAATGTACATCAATTGGACATTAAAATTGCATTTATGAGTGGTGCTTTACATGAAGAAGTGTGTGTATTTCAACCCTATGGTTTTGTGCAAAAAGGTCATGAAAAGAAAGTTTGTAGGCCGAAAAAGGCATTATATGATTTCAAGTTTGTACCACGTGCTTCGTATGAAGAGATACATGCCTACTTGATTGCACATGGTTTTCAAGGAACTCCAATTGAGAGAACTGTATATGTTAAGCCTGCAAATGATGTAGTTTTGATCATTGTTGTGTATATTGATGACATTCTATTCAGTGGTACTAATGAGAAGCATATTTCTTAATTTAAGTCTGATTTTCATGCCTCTTTTGAGATGTCATATTTGGGGTGATTGTATCATTATTTTTGCATTCAATTAATGCAAGTGTATGGGGGAACAACTTTTTGTCAAACTAAATATATTACATATTATTGCAGCATTTTGGCCTTAAAGATTTAAAACCTATTGCCAGTCCTATGGAAACAAGTTTACAATTGAGTCTTCATGATCTTGAAGATGCATTTGATGCTGCTCTCTATCACCACACATTTTTATTCTTGCTTAATTTATGCATAACTTGGCGTGATATTTTTTTTGTCTCACAAATTAGTAGGTTTATGCATTGCCCAGGTGTCAAGCAATGGTAGGTAGTTAAGTGCATCTTTTGCTATTTGAGTTGTACCAGATAGCACTGACACGTTTATTGCAAGGGGGATCACTACTGCCAAATTTACATGCTTTTTTTTTTACTTTGATTCGGCTAGTTGATATGGCAATCATGTGTCCACTAATAGTTTTTGCTTCATGCTTGGTAGCTCATGCATATCTTGGTTGAGGAAGAAGCAGCCTACTTTGGCGACCTCTAGGTTGTTGCCACTTATAGCTTTAATGTTGATTATAGGGCAACCTTCATAGCAATTGTGAAGTGTGTGTGCCTCATATGCTTTTTGGCTGATTTGCATGTTTGTTAGTCTTCTACCACCACCATCTTCAATGGAAATCAGAGTCCACTGACACTTTTAAGGAATCCTATGTTCCATGCTCACACAAAGCACAATGAGGTGCATTACCATTATGTCAAGGAGAGGTTCTCTATTAGAGAGATCAATTTGGTGAATGTGCCCACATAGCATAACATTGTAGATCTTTTCACAACGGCTTTTCCTTGGGAGAAGTTTGAAGCTTTTCGCAAAGCCTCATGCTTACTTCCTTTTGTGGATTGATCTCTTTCCACATAGCTTGGCACTTCCCTATACATGAGTGCCAACTCCTTCTTCACCATATGAGTTTCACGTGGGATTTGTTGATGTATTTTGATAGTGATGTGTGTGAACACACTTAGGACTATCGGGGGACTTTCCCTCTTTAGGAGGGTTTTTTCCCTTGTCTTGAATATATGCCAATAATCCTAATGGGTTACTAATATTTGTACATTCACTTGGTAATAGATTCACTATTTTGTGTTGTGCTCCAAGGTTCTTCTTCTTCCTTGTGTTGTTTTCTTGCTTCCATAGACGTCAAACTCCAACACTTCTCAAATTTTCCCTTTAGCTCTCCTAGTTGTCTTGGGGGACATCCACATCAGGCATGTTGTTGGAGGATGGATCACAGGGTAAGCCTATAGGTGGAGGTTGAGGTCGAGGTCATTTGAGAGGGGTAAGTACTTACAAGTGTTTGTACGATGATGATAAATGTATAGATTCACATATGATTACAACCACATTGGCAATGAATCTTTGCACAATGGGAGCAGAATGATACAGCTATGGAGTAAGCTCTTCAATCTCTACAAAATGACATGAAGTGGTCACGTACAAGGCTTGCTAATCGCCTCTTCTTCTTGCTCTTTTTATAGCTATTCTTGGAGGGATTTTTGAATTCGAATTCGAATGGCTCCACCTAAAAGTGATCCCCAAAGTTAGGTGATATTCTCTCAGCTCAAAATTTCATGGTTTTAGGTAGTTAGAGCCACGAATTTTCTTTTACATCATGGATGAGGTAAGCCATCCTTTTCCTTTTTTTTTTTTTCAATTACAAGAGATAAAATGTACTCTTTTACAAGAGGTGTTCACATGACTACAAATTTGACTTACAAATGATCATAGTATCAAGCATATCAAGCATGTAGGCTTGGGTAAAATGCACCAACATGTACGATATAGCTGTGTATGCTATAATCATAAAAGCTTGGTATGATACCATATACCATCATGCATCCATAATTGCTTTTGTATTACTCAACAATTAAGTTCACCACTCTATCATAGAGACTAGATTTTACTTTGTTTTCTCACCAAATGCCATGATTTATAAATAGGTGAGGTCACAATTACATTGATAAAAAAGAGAAGTACCAACTAGGTGAACATAATCTAATACATCCATTAACATTATTAGCGTTAAAGTTGATTCTACTAAGTGTGAAAAAGCGTCACATTGTTTATTCCATACTTGAACTTGGAACCATGATATCATAAGAAATATATGCCATATAAAGTAGAGGCAATATCTGTTATATTCTCATTTCTTCAGAGAGAATAAGATAGTTTTGCTAAGATCCTTATCGAAATAGACCCCAAAATATCCAGGTGACAAAAGAACATCTATATGATACTCCAATTACTATAGTTACCTATCATTTCGGTCAACTATATATTTGTTACATGGGATTAAGTACGGACTTAGTAGAATGACAATCAAACACTAACAAACTAAAAACCCTTTCCTGCCTTTCACTTTTTCGTCTACTTTTTGGGGGGCTTTTGTAACCGTTTTACCATGATATGCATGAATGGAAGTCTAACATTTCTACTACAGTTTCCATACCTACTTCAACATTCATATTTTGAAAATGAGATATTATTCACATTTTGAATTTATGATATAATCTCTAAATCCATACAAATAAACTATTAAACTACAATAGTGTTGGGGGCAAACAACTTTCAAGGGCTCCCTCCAAGTTCCCCCCTCCCTCCTCTCTCTCTCCCTCTAGGATCAATCTCTCTCTCTCTCTCTCTCTCTCTCTCTCCTCTGTTTTGTTCTCAGCTATACTCACTTAGAGCAGTAACTTCAGAAGCTCATATCTCTAGTTCTAAGCAATGTTTTTCAGTGTTTTAACATGCGTTGGATAGCATGTACTGTCTACATTTTGCATATAAATTTTCATTGTCATGGGCTTTAGAGTTTTGGAGATATCTGCATTTTACTGCTAACTGGGCTATCTCTATAGAGCCCCGAGAATTGTGGGCATGTTCCAAAAATTGATAAATCTTGTTCTCAATGCTTAGTCCATCATTTGAAGTGTTTTAACTTGTATTGGGAAGCTTGCTAAGTCTATTTGCTATGCCCAAAAGGAATGTTTCTAATTCCTACCAAGTTGAGAGCACTTTTCATTTTTCCAGCAGGTGTATGTCCAAAAATAGCAAGTTTTGGGAGCTAGTCATTTCGCAACTAGTCGTTCTTGATCTAAACTTTTGGGATACATGTTCAAAAGTACTTGGCTGATATTTTGGCGGATTTAGGAAGCTCAAAGGGTCTACTAGTCAAATCTGAAGTCTCAGTTGGCTGATGTGAAGCTGGTTGTAGCAGCACCAACTCATCTTTGGATTGCATCCACCATCTCTCTTCACAGTGGTATCAAAGCATAGTCAAGCAACATGGGAGATGGATTTCCATCAACAATTGACAAATTGGATCGAAACAACTACCCGGCATGGTCTCTAAGGATGGAGGCTTACCTTCAAGGGAGGAGTCTATATGGATTCATATCTGGAGATGAAGCAATTCCAACCATGAGGAACAAAGGGCAACCATCACATGAAGAAGTGGAAGGACTTTCGAATTGGTGTTTGAAGGATGCAGTTGCAAGGTCCTATATTTTAAACTCAATCTTTGATTTTCTTTTATCCCATGTCAACGGATGCAAGACATCAAGAGAGACCTTGAATGCACTTGGTTATTTCTTCTCTTCCAACACTCGAGCAAGGAAGAACCAATTGTGGATGGAGTTCACAACAATGAAGAAAAGCGCGAAGCAAAATGTGATTGATTATGTCACAAAGATGAAGGAGATTTCCGACCAACTTGGAAGCATTGGAGAGGTTATTGAAGAGGACCAAATCATTACACAAATCATAAATGGAATCAAAGCAGACGACAAGTGGGAGTCATTCACAACAGCCATGGATTTATACATGGATATGCATGTACCCGACCTCAACACACTCATGGGCCAACTCTTCACTCATGAAGCAAAGATTATCAAAGGTGGTGAGTCGTCAAGAGGTAATCAAACTTCTGCCTTATATTCTGATAAATCTAAGGTCAAGGACAAGTCAAAGAATAGGAAGAATGAAGATGAAGGTAGCTCTTTCCAAGCAAACTTTGCAGGTAGAGGAAGAGCTAGAGGAAGAGGTAGAGGTGGAAAGCAAGGCAGGGGGAGATTCCAATCATCTCAACCTTGCAATATATGTGGCTTATCTAACCATACTACCAAAGAATGTTTCAGGAACCCAAGGAACTCAAGAGGAAGAGGATTTAATAGAGGTGGCTATGGATCAAATAGAGGCAGGTACAATGGAGGCTACAACAACAACTACTACTACAACAACAATTACAACAACAACAACAACTATCAAAGTGGCCATAGAGGAAGAAGAGAGTACAATAACTATGCAGAGGACCAAGGTCAAGAGGATTCATTATTGATTATGAATCTATCAGTGAAGAAGGGTAAGGATGATGATCACATATTTTACATTGATTCGGGATGCTCAAACCATGTAGCAGGAAATGTGGCTTTACTTTCTCATTTGGAAGATCCTCATAACAAGCATGAAGTGCAAAAATGAGATGACACAAGGCACTCAGTGGAGAAGATAGGTAATGTGAAGACATTAGATGGGAATATGAACCTCTTAAGCAAAGTCTTGTATGTCCCTACAATTACCAAAAATTTAATAAGTGTTGGACAGATTGTTGAAAAAGGATTGCAGGTTAGATTCAACCGATTTGAAGCATATGTTGAAGACCCAAGGCAAGGCTTTCGAAGGATTGCCAAAGGAGAAAAGACAGGAAGGCTTTTCACTTTTGAAATGGAAGATACAAAGAACATAGCTTTGTTTAGCTATGGATCTCAAACTCTAACAGAGTTGGAGATATGGCAGAAAAGGCTTGCTCACATTGGTGAGAGGACGCACAAACAAATTTGCAGGGACCAAAGTGTACTTGGTTTCCCTATTATCACGAGGCAACACATGATTTATAAGTGTGAAACTTGTCGACTCGGCAAGGCTCATAAACAACCATTCAATAAGAAGGGATATATGAATCAAAATCTTTTGGATCTAGTGCACATGGATGTGTGGGGTCCAAGTAAGGAGACATCTATATCAGGCTCAAGATATTATGTGTCTTTCATAGATGATTGTAGCAGGTGGACCATTCTGTTTTTCATGAAGCACAAGGATGAATTGTTTAATTGCTCTAAGAAATATATTTCTCTTGTTGAAAACCAAACAGGTAGGACTTTGAAAAGACTCAGATCAGATGGTGGAGGAGAATACTTCTCCTCTAAATTTGATGCCTTCTTGCATGAAAGAGGCATTAAAAGGGAAGTCACTACAAGGTATACACCCGAACTCAATGGTGTAGCAGAGAGGAGGAACAGAGCTATTGTCGAAGCTGCAAAGTCCATGCTCAATGAAAAGGGATTGCCAAACTAGCTATGGGCAGAGGCTGTGTCTACAACCACATATCTCATAAATAGACTTCCATCTAAGTCACTAGATGGAACCACTCCATATGAAGTGCGGAATGGAAGAAGACCTAGTCTAGAGCATTGTAAAATCTTTGGATGCTTAGCCTATGCTCACATTCCTTCTCAAGTAAGAGGGAAATTGGATCCCAAGGTAGAGAAGTGCATATCTATTGGTTATGACCAAAACCAAAAAGGATATAGATTGTACAATCCAACCAATAAAGGATTTTCTATGAGTAGAGATGTAATTTTTGATGAAAGCAAATCATGGTTTGATGATGACAGGAAAGTGAAGCTGCCATATGACTTGGATGAAGATTTTCCATCACTTCAACCAAAGGAGCCAAAGCAGATTGAAGAAAGTGATTTGGAGATTGACCTAAAAGACTTGGAAAGGCTAAAGCTATGGAAGAACAAAGGTAAAGCAAAGATGCAGGATGCTACAAATGGACCTGAGAGCTCCCATCAACCACTTAGAAGGTCTTCAAGGGAGAAGAAGAAACCTGAGAAGTTTGGTTATGATACTTCTTTGGTCACCAAGCACTCAATCTACATTGCAAAGGATTCAACCAATGAAGAACCTACCACATTTGAAGAAGCACAAGGCAAGAAAGCTTGGAGAGATGCAATGGATGAAGAAATAGAAGCCCTGAAGGAAAACGACACTTGGGAGCTTGTACCTAACAAGCCATCTATGAAGGTAATTGGATCTCAATGGATATACAAAATCAAGAGGAATCCAGATGGAAGTATAAATAGACACAAAGCAAGTTTAGTTGCTGAATGGTTTGCTCAAACCCATGGTATTGATTATGAGGAGACTTTCTCTCCTGTTGTTGTGGTCGAGGTTTTTTTTTTTATGTTAATTCTAGACTTGATTTGATCTTTGTTTGGAGGTGTCGACTGAATCTTGCAATGATGTAAACCTCCTTATAGGGATCCATTTGAGAATGGTACGTGGCTTTGTGGAGATCACTTCTGGCCCCTTCATCGTGGAATGGTGTCTAAAATTTGGTATCCAGCGTGGTTGGCTCTTTGTTTGTGGAAGTTGCTGATACTTTTGGCTTCCAAACCCATACCCTTTTTGGTTGCCTTTTTATGATTGTCGAAGAGGTGGGCTGATCTGCTTTGGTTCTTTGTGCGTGGTGTTGACCCTTGCTGCACCTTGGCGTCTTTGTGGAAACTTTGCTTGTGAGGGAGATTTGTGGTGTTTGTGCATGTAAGAGTGTCTTGGGTACCCACATTTGTAATCGCCCTTGTTGAGCTGCAACTAACTTCTTTGGCACCCAAATTTGTATGTTATTATGGTCGGCCTCCCTCAATTGCTTTGGTACCCAAATTTGTCGAAGACTATAGGATTGAGCTGGTCGTCGTTTCTTGGTGCTTCTTTTAGCATGGTTGACTTGCGTGACTGGGAAGGGTTGTGGCAAGGTTGGTGGTTGTTCGCCTTTTTGTACCCAAATCTGCGTCATGCCCTTAGCTTCTTTCTTCTTGAATTCCGTCTGTCTACTTGATATAGCATATGTCATCTTTGCGTGCCTCTTTGGTCTAGTTACCCTTGCATTAGTATGTGAAGAAGAAGAGGGGTTTGCTGGCCTTTGATCTTTTGATTCCATGATTGAGTCCTTTTGGTTCGTAGGGTTTTTGACACACACGACATTTTCTTTACGAAGATTAATTTCGGAAGAACTAAGAGAATGTGTGCAACTTGGCTTTGTGCTCATGCAATTCTCTAATTCTAATGTGATACATTGTTCAGGTGCCCAAACTTGAAGGAGTTGATGTCGTAGGTTCAAGTTGACTGCATGGTCGTAAATCCAATCTTGACCCAAGACAAGTGGCTCTATAATGTCTTCATCATGACATACTAGCATTTTGACTTTCATTGGAATATTTTGAAGGTAGATGGGAAGTTCCACCTCTCCCAAACAAGGGGTTTCCACACCTCCCAAACCTATGAGATAGGCTTCTATAGGATTTATGTTCAATTGCAAGTCTTGGCAGTATGAAAGTCTAACTGCACTAATTGCTGCACCTGAGTCAATCAATGCTCTCAGAGTCCTTGCATTCTTCCCTTGTCCTATCGCTATGGTCACAAAGGGACGTCGATCCATTATTCGAGAAGCAATTGCACTTGATGTTTGACACATGGCCATGTGGTATCTTGGGGCCTCATGATTGATATCTAGGCCTAGGCGTCTTAACTTATTTCTCCTAATGCGTTCTCTAGCCTCTGCCTGTGCTTCTTCTCTAACCCTTAACTCTTCTTCTTTTTGCTTCTTAGCAGTGTTGAGTCTCTATAGCATATCCTCTGTAAGAGGTTCTTGATATAGCTTGACTCGACAACCACTGATATAGTTGGGCAAGATGTCACCTTCTAGTGTGGCCAATTGAACTGCACCACTAGTGGAAATTCTATTGATGATCATGGGTCCATATCCTCTTTTTTCCAATTTACGGGCATGTTGCTTTAGTGTATAAACCAACACTAGGTTGCCCTCTTTCAAGCCTTTATCTTTGATATGTGCATCGAAGTATGCCTTTTGCCGTTTCTTTGCAGCATAGATGCCTACCGCTGCTCGTAGTCTTGTCTCACCTAAGCGTTCGAGATCAAAGATCCTAGAGGATAACTCGTGTCCATTCCACTCATGCTCTTGTGCTACTTTTAAAGTTGGGATTAGGAAGTCCAAAGGTAGCACAACATTTTGTCCGAAGACCATCTGAAATGGGGTTGCATTGAGTACCGTTTTATAGGCAACTCGATACGCCCAAACAGCATGATGGAGTTGTTTGTCCCAATCAGAGCGTTTATTATTTACGAGTTTGGTCAGTACATTACATAGGATCTTGTTTGTGCTCTCAGCTTGTCCGTTAGCTTGTGGATGATAGGGGGCAGACTTCTTATGTATCACCAAGAACTCTTGGAGGAGATTTTCAATGACTTCATTCAAGAAGTGTGTTCCTCTATCACTTACGAACTCTATTGGTAATCCATATCTCGTGAACACGTTCTCGAATAAAAACTTTGCTGTAGTTTGAGCATCATTCTTTGTTGTGGCTTTGACTTCTACCCACTTTGTGAGGTAATCTGTGGCTACAATAATGTATTCGGCATGGGAGTTTCTAGCTGGAGGGTTAATAGGACCTACAAAGTCTATACCCCACTTCGAGAATGCACGTCCTCCCATCATTGGCCTCAAAGGCATCTCATCTTTTCTAATTGGGTACTGGGCACGTTGGCATGTGTCACATTTCTTCACATAGGTATGTGCATCCATACGAAGAGTGGGCCACCAAAGTCCTGAGAATAGAATAGTCTTAATTACTCTATCAAGACCAAAATGTCCACCTGCCACACTGCTATGGGCAATTTCTAAGATTTTCAAATAGTCTGATTCGTGAACGCACAATCTTAGGTAACCATCTTTTCCTCTCCTATATAGGTTGTCTCCTACAAAGGCATAGTCTTTAGCCTCTTGCTCCAAGTTTCGTCTTCTTGCTAGACTAGCCTCGCTAGGTAATGTTCCTGATCTCATAAATTCTACCAATGGAGCACTCCAATCTGGAATTAATGATATGTGATAAAGAGTCGCATGCTCCACCGGGGGTCTCTTTTGGCACACTGGACAATTCTTGATCCACTCATGAATTTCTTTGTCTATACTAGGCCAATACACTCCTAAACGTTTTAGATTTTGCAATGTTCGTTGTTCAGAATAGTGATTCCCTAGAAATCCTTCATGGGCTTGTTGCAACCAACTACTATGTTCATCATCCTCAACACAACAAGCTAGAACACCTTCCGTATCTTGTTTATACATGCTTCCTGCCAATATCTGATAGCTTTGTGACCGCACAATTTCATCCTTGTTCGTCTTCACCTTCTTATTTGCAGGTCCAAAGGTTAGGACTGGTACTAGCTTATTTGCCCATTTAGGAACAACTTCTAGATTGAACAGATAAGCATCGGGCAATTCATCAGACACTCCTTGCAGTGGCTCTCCTGAAGTGATGCGAGAAAGATGATCCGCTCTGAGGTGGGTCTTACCTTGCCTAACAACCACTTCAAAGTCGTATTCCATTAGTAAGACGAACCATCTTACTAAGCGTCCAGTGTTGCAAGGTTTATTGACCAAGTATAATAAAGCTTGATGATCAGTGAAAAATTTGAACTTATTGGCCAATAGATAGTGTCTAAACTTCTTTATAGCATATACCATGCCTAACCCTTCTCTTTCGGTTGTGGTGTAATTTCGTTCAGTAGCGTTCAACTGTCTGCTCGCATATGCTATGGGCAAATCTAGATTGCCTTCACCTGTGGGTAGTGACAACACACATCCGATTGCATAATTGGATGCATCCACATGTACATGGAATGGTTTATTCCAATCCGGAGTGGTCAGTATTGGTGCTGTGCACAAGCATCTCTTCAGCTCATTAAAGGACTTCTCGCATTCGTCGTTCCACTCAAACTTTGTCAACAAGGCATAAAGAGGCTTAGCTATAATTGCATACATGTGAATAAACCTACGGTAATATCCACAATGGCCCATAAAGGCTTGTACCTCTTTAACATTCCTTGGCCTTGACAGCTCCGCTATGGCTTTTACTTTGTCCTCATTTGTGGATATTCCGTTCTTAGAGACAATATGACCTAAAATTTTACCTTGACGTACCATGAACACACACTTTTCTGGGTTCAGACACACTCGATATTGTCTACACTTGTTGAAGATTTGTCTGAGCTCAGGAATGTGACATCTCCTTTCTTGGGAATGAGCACATAAATCGTCCACATATACTTCTAAGTTCTTTCGCAAGAACTCTTTGAAGACATGACACATGAGCCTTTGGAATGTTGCAGGTGCATTGGTGAGCCCAAATGGCATCACACGAAATGCAAAGACTCCCCACTCTGTGGCAAAGGCCGTTTTGTGTTGATCTTCTGTGGCAATGGCTACTTGGTTGTAACCTGAAAATCCATCAAGGAAGCTATAAACTTCCTTGTCCGCAACACGCTCCAATAAATGATCAGTAATTGGAAGTGGATAGCTATCTCTAACCGTAGCGGCATTAACTTTTTTAAGGTTAATACACACACGTAACTTTCCATTCTTCTTGGGCACCACCACAACGGGGGATAGCTATCTCTAACCGTAGCGGCATTAACTTTTTTAAGGTTAATACACACACGTAACTTTCCATTCAGTATGCTCAATTTCATAGATGAATCTGGCTTCAATCAATCTGTCGATTTCTTCTTTTATTTTGGCTGCATAGGTGTCATTATATGTGTAGGGCTTCTGTTTGGTGGGCTTGGCATCTGCTATCATGGGGATCGTATGAGAACAAACCTTCGGATCTACTCCCTTCAAGTCTCTATAGTGCCACGCAAACACGTCCCTATATTCCCTTAACAAGGCTACCAACTCTGCTTCCTCTTCTTTACTTAGGTCATCTCCTATGTATGTACATCTCTCTTCGTTCTCTTCAATGATGACTACGACTTTTTTGGTCCTTTCTTTGTTATCATACGCTTCTCCTGTGGTGGCCTCTCTCTTAGGCATTCGTACCAAAATTTTTCAGTCCTCCACTTCATATTTCTTGAAATTCTCTGGTACTTTGAACAATGATTCCTTCTCTTCTTGTTTCACTCTTTGTCTTTTCTTTTTCTTTCGACCTCCTTCACTTCCATCCTTTGAATTGACAGTTTTAATGCTTGTGAGAGGTTCTTCTTCCTTTTGGGAAAATACTCCTATGTCTTCTAGATAGTGCTCTTCTGAAAGAAAGCAACTATCCATCACAAGGGACTCTAGATCGTCACCGTTCTCTTCTTCTTCTATGGAGTCACTAGGGTCACATTCTTCAAGCAAGGGCTGACACATGAAAACTGAGATATCATAACCCTCCTCATCACAATGAGGTGTCTATTGTTCTTCATTGACCGCAATGTCCATGGTAGCTAAGATTTCTGCCCAGCCATGAGGCTCAAATTCCTCATCTGGAAATATCATTGGTGTATAGGCTGGGTCTTTAACTGGTCTATCTCCTTGAGAAGTTCCTTTTTCTCTCGCTTTTAGGCGTTTCTCCTCTTCCTTTGCGACCTTGCACATCCACAAATGAGTATCTTCATGCATCCAGGATGTCTCAAATGAACTTTTAGAATGCACAGAGATCGAATCTTCTTGCTCCTTGTGGATAGAATTCCACTGTAGGGGTGGTACATCTCTGAAGGTGTAATCCTTCAAATTGACCTTGGTTGGTACCCCTAAGCATTGCAAGTATAAGGACTTGGTTCCCCAATCTTGTACAACTTGTAGTTGTCGTAAGAAGGGCCTTCCTAGGATCATTTCGTAGGTAGTAGTTTTTCCAAAGTTACATATAGCAAAAGTGTGCTCAAACTCTACACCACACGTGGTTAGAGTGATCCCTTCCAGCAATCCTAGAGGTCTTTCAACATGGCCGTCAGCCATCTGAAGCTTCATTCTAGTTGGTCTTAATGCAGGTTTACCCCATTGCTTCCACAGGGAGGTGGTCGCAATAGCAACACCAGCACCTGAATCTATGATTGCTTTGGTTGTGTAACCTTGGTAGGTGATCAGAAGATAAGTATTACCTTCCTCACCTTCGCTCATGTCCCCTATTTTGTCTAGAGGTATCTCTGGAACTTTCTGCTTAGAGTCTGCCTTTGGCATATTGGACGCAAGTTCTAGAACCTGATCCTTCACATGATTCCATAGCTCAGGTTTTGCTTTGAGAAGCTCTTCCACAGTGAGATGACACTGAACCTTAGTGTTCTTCACGACATCAGTATTTCTTGGAACCACCGAGTCTTCGTGTTTTATCAATATTGTGGGAGCTCTGATCTAGAGAGATTTAGATTCCCATGGGCCTGTGAACTGTGGCAACTCTTGTAAAGAATTGGATTCAAATCTTGAACTTTCTTCTTCTTGTTGCTCTACTTGGTCTCCATAAATAGATGGAATGTTTTGTGGGAATTGATCATGACGATCATCAATTTCGAGAATAGGAGGGGAAACATCCTTCTCCTTGGCCCATTTCTCTTCTTGTATTTCCCGCAAGAACTTTTGAGTGTGTTGTTGAATTGAAAGAGGTTCCCCCTCATCTATGGAGTTAGGAACATAGACTTTCTGTGGTGATGAGCTTTCTCTTTCAACAGTAGGTTGAGCCTGTGGAGGTAAAGAAACTTGAGGTTTATTTACCAGCTGCTCTAATCTATCTAGTAAGCCCTGGAAGTGCAAACCCGGCGTAATAGCATTCGTCTGATTGAATGATTGATTGGCCTCGAACATAGCTTGAGCTAGTTCCACCATTTTTATGCACATTTTTGTCCGTTCAATCTCTAAATTTGCTCTAGGGTAGCTCTTGTCTAGGTTTGCAGGTGTAGGCCCTTCTTGAAGTCGATCCTGGTATGCCTTGAACATCATGTCCAAGTGTTCTGGGATTGGATCTGCAAGAATAGATCCTGCTTGTGGTGGTCTATTTACAATGGTAGGTGGGGGGGAATGGGGTGGTGTGGATGGAGTTTTGACATGTGAGGAGCTTTGAGAGGCAATATCTTCTATTTTTGTTTTTGCATCTTTTAGGCTTTCTTCTAGTTCAGATAACTTTTTGGTCCACTTACGATTGGCTTTCTCCCTAGTATCCTTCCATGTTCTTGTTTTTCTCTTACTAGGCTCCCCTGATTCACTTGGCTCTGATTGCTCAACTAGTTTAGATTTTTGTAAGCCTTGTGCCCTCGTAATTGCATGTATAGGAGCCACATTATCGCTACTGAAACTTGAATCCCCTACTAGGCCTACCACATTAACGGGTGTAACCTTTGGTGCACTAGAGGGATGTCCGGGACAATCTCTCAGGAGTTGTTCTTTGCCACACTCAAGACAAACGACTTGTATTGTGACATTTTGTCCTTGTGTCGAAGCTGGTGGGTGGGATGGTTGTTGTCCTGGTATAGGTTGAGGTTGGCCATATCCTCCATGTTCATACGGTCTAGTTGCTCCTTGTGATCCTGGACAAGGATTATACCTAGGAACTTCTGTGTTTTGTTCTCTAGGAGGGTACCCGTATGGTCTACATTGGGGTGGTGCAAGTAGTCGTGGTTGTCTATTCACTGGATAGTATTCACTATTGTGGTTGGGGTACTTTTGTGTACTATAAGAGTACATGTTAGGCTCCTGATTTGGGTGTCTATCATAAGGATAAGGTTGTGATAACCCTAATCCTTCTCTGGTGCAGACATGAGATGGATGATCTCCACCGCAGAGTGTGCAACTTCCTATCATTGGCAATCTCAAGGAAGAAATTTGGTAGTCCCGCTGTCCTTGTACCCCTAATTTCTTGGCCACTAACGCTGCCACTTCCTCCAAATAACTGGAACTAGAAGTCCCATTGCTCCTTGTGTCCTCCATTTTGGTAAGATCTTGTGTGATTTTGAGATCCTCAGCTAAGTTGTCTTCCAAATCTATACATTCTTGAAGACACTCACTCAGAGTTTGCAACCGTTTTACGTATACTAACATTCTTAATGTTCCATTGGTTAGACCCTCTAAAAATAGGGATATCATTTTCTGCTGAGAAGGTCTCTCTGTCACAAGGCATCGGGTCACGTATTGATTAAACCTTCGTGCTGCATTTTTTACTGTCTCGTTGGGAGCTTGTTTGAAACTATGTAGTAAGGATGATGAATTGTGCTTGATCCCTTGCTTAGTGAATTCCCAAGTAAATTCTTGGAAGAATTGTTCGATATTGCCAAAGGAATTCGGGTCCAAGGATTGAAACCAAGCTAAGGCTATTCCCATGAGAGTTAGCCCAAAGGATTCATATTGCATGAAAAAGTCATCCACTTGCTCCGCTCGTAACACTTGCTTGAATTCTGCTATGTGGTCATAGGGTTCTCCTGTGTCGTCGTAATGATTTCGCATACATTTGGCCAATTGGATTGGTCTCACTCTTTTGTCTGGCTCTAGAGATTGCATTATGATGGGGACACCTTGGGGTGGCTCTGTCCTAAAGGTAGGTCTATTCATGTTTCCCTTTCTCTGACTAGTGTGGCTGTGGGAGTTGATTCCTGGCATGGTGAATTGTTCATGTGGTCTATCGAGTCTAGGACCTTGGCTCATTTATCCTAACATTACATTTTCTGTTCTTTGCTGGGTCTCGAATGGGTTTTGTGAGGTAGCTGCATGATCTCGAGCTAACTCTCCTCTTTCATTAATCTGATCAAGGTTTTCAGTCACGACATAGATTCAGCCCATCTTGTCCATGTAGACTCCATCCTCGTACTTGACAGCTAGTCTTGGAATTATTTCATATTCTATGGTGTTTATCATTCTTGCTACTAATCTGTGTAGACCATCGAGGTAGATGGGTATTCCTTGCAGGTTAGTGGATACGTATTGAAGAGACATCCTATATTCCCCTTCCACTATGGACGTAAAATCTTTCCTAGGCACTAAACTTTGCATGTCTTCAGAGGCCAAGAGTCTCTCCCAATTAAATGACATTTTTGACTCACTTGTCTATGAACTCAGCACGTAATGTTAACCACTGAGTTGTGAGTCCTTGACTTGGTTGTGTGGTTGACCTTAGTTTCAAGAGATTTGGTACTTTATCTATCTCTTCCTAAGTATCAACTTGAGCTTAGGTTCATAAGCCTTGTCTACAAGTCCACAATTGTCCTTTGAATTGCTCAAAATCTTGTGGAACCCCTTGCTTCCTAGTCCAACCTGAGGGTCAACTTAAAAATACCCTATCTAATAATCTTGGTATTAATTTTACCGTGACCAGTCGATGTTTTTGTTGTACTCCCCACGAGCTTTCCAACAAACCCAAGATCACCCCGAACAGATTTCGTATGAGAAAGTTATGCCAGTTCAGGGTTCTGGGGTTAAAACAGGGAAACAAGATCTCTTTGGGAACCCAGGACAGGCGATACAATGCCAGATTTCCACGATACGATACCTGTGTTTTACACGATACGATACTACTGAGTGGACCAAGATCACAATACCAAACCACACGATACGATACTGAAAATGGCCGCGATACGATACCACTCACTAGACGATACCACCAAGTCCACGATACGATACCAAAATAGTTCGACGATACGATACTTGGTCTGCTGACGATACGATACCAGAATTCACATGATACGATACCTCTGCATTCGATGATACGATACCAAGTTAGTGGACAATACTATACTTGACCACCACACGATACGATACCAGATTGATCACGATACGATACCAATGAGACAGAGGATACGATACCAAAAAATTACACGATGCGATACTGAGTTGACGATACGATACCAAACTATCACGTGATACGATACTGCACGGTCAACGATACGATACCAGGACCGAGACGATACGATACCATGTGGACCACGATACGATACCACTGGGGCGACCGCGATCGTGATACCAGCACTTGACGATACGATACCAGGATGGTATCGCGATACCTCAAGTGGGTGTGCACGATACGATACCTCGACAAGTATCGCGATACACGAGAATTCTGGTATCGCGATACCAAAACTCAACCGGACACGATACTTGGAGATTTTTAAGCCCAAATTCAAAACTTTTTGTAGATATGTGTACCTTATGTTCTCTTTGTCACTCCTATCAGCCTGTAGATGCAAAATCACCCTTCAATCTCATGACACGACCCTCGCGATACCAAACGCTGTTCCTCTCACGCCGCGATACTGTTGCTCAGTTTTTTGATGTTTTAGGGATGCGAATCTCTATATTTCAAAGGTGCCTAAGCTCTGAAACCTCTCTGAACTCGTCGCACAGCTAAGGATGAAAAAGAAGAGGTGAAAATCGGAAAGGTATAGTCAAAAAAGCAAAAAAAAACAGCGAAAACAGATGGTGGTGATGATGATGATGAAGATGGAGAAAACTCAGAAATTGAACTGAAAATGTTGATTGTTTTACCTTCCAACGTTGCTACTCTACGTCTTACCATCACACGCTCGTCCTCCAAGCTCTCTCCCCGGCGACGGCGCCAAATTTGGTGTCACTCTAGCACAATGGCATGTACCAACGTGAGGAGCTTCACCTCATAAATGTCAATCCGCGGAGACGTGAGGACCGGTATGAAGACCAAGAGCAAGTGAAGTGCACAAGTGCGTGAGTGAAAGCATACAAACATGCACACACATACACACACACGTGCACAAGGTAAGAGCAAAGAGTGGAACAATGGAAGGACTTGAATTACAAAAGAACTCTCTTACAAAGCTGAAATCTACAACAAGCTAACCCCCAAAAATGAGCTCTCCAGCCCTTTTTATAGTTTTTTGAGTAGTTTTGGCCCTGTCCAGACCTAGTGTCCGGCCTAGTTGAAAATTAGGTTCCAAGGCTTATTTGGGGCTGAAACGAAGTCTAAAAATTATGAAAATTGGTAGGATGCTACTTCTAATACTCCTCAAGCTCGAGGACTCCTCGGCTTGAACAAAATGGAGTTGTAAAAATGGAAAATGGTATTTACAATGGTTTTTTAGTGACAAAAGTCACTATATTTATAGGGATTTCTTCTGAAAATTTGACATGTGCTTCTTGGAGCTCCCTACTTGCTCCTCTTTCTTGTGTATGCACTTCTTTGATGCGCTTCCATGCTTTGTGCTTGACCTTGAGCTTCAACACTATCAAAGCTTGGTTGGAAGTTTGAACTATGCAACACTCACAAGGGTGGATATATGCTATAGTGTTAGCATATTGAGTCAGTTTATGCATAAGCCGAGAAGACCACATATGGAAGCAGCCAAGAGAGTCCTCAAGTAGCTAAAGGGGACCATGAATGAAGGTTTTTTTTATTCATTTACTTCAGATATTGAGCTAAAGGTCTACTCAGATGTAGATTGGGTCGGATCTAGAGATGATAGAAGAAGCACATCCGGGTATATATCATTTGCAGGTTCACAAATCATTTCTTGGTCATCCAAGAAGCAACCAACTCTGGCATTATCTTCTACTAAAGCTGAATATAGAGGTTTGGCTAATGTAACTCAAGAAATCATGTGGTTAAAGTCTTTGTACGCAAATCTTGGACTTGATTCTTCAACACCTCACATTTTTGGTGACAACACAAGCTCACTACATCTTGTAGCTAATCCGGTATACCATGCTAGAACCAAGCATATTGAAGTCCACTACCATTATGTAAGGGAGAAGCTAATTAGGAAGGATATTCAACCATCTTATGTCTCTACAGATATGCAATGTGCATACATGTTGACTAAAGCTCTTGATGGTACAAAGTTAAGTAGATTCAAGTTGATGATTGGCTTGCAAGAAATCAAGGACACTTGAAGACTTATTTGGAGGCCAAGCATGTTAGGCTTGAGGGGGAGCTGTTGGTGCATTTTACCCAAGCCTACATGCTTGATATCCTTGATACTATGATCATTTGTAAGTCAAATTTGTAGTCATGTGAACACCTCTTGTAAAAGAGTACATTTTATCTCTTGTAATTGAAAAAAGAAAAAAGGAAAAGGATGGCTTACCTCATCCATGATGTAAAAGCAAACTCATGGCTCTAACTACCTAAAACCATGAATCTTTGAGCTGAGAGAATATCTCCTAACTTTGGGATCGCTTTTAGGTGGAGCCATTCGAATTTGCATTCAAAACTCCCTCCAAGAATAGCTATAAAAAGAGCAAGAAGGAAGAGGCGATTAGCAAGCCTTGTACATGACCACTTCATGTCATTTTGTAGAGATTGAAGAGCTTACTCCATAGATCTATCATTCTGCTCCCATTATGCAAAGATTCATTGCCAATGTGGTTGTTATCATATGTGAATCTATACATTTATCATCATCTACTTCTCTATTTTGTTCTCTCCTATACTCACTCAGAGCAGTAACTTCAGAAGGTCATATCGCAAGTTCTACGGAACCTTTTTCAGTGTTTTAATGTGTGTTGGATAGATCGTGCTGTCTACATTTTGGAGATAAATTTTCATGGTCATTGGCTTTACACTTTTGGAGATATCCGCATTTTACTGCTCACTGGTCTATCTCTGTAGAGCCCCGAGAATTGTGGGCATGTTCCAGAAATTGATAAATCTTGTCCTCAGTGCTCCATCCATCATTTGAAGTGTTTTAACTTGTATTGGGAAGCTTGCTAAGCCTATTTACTATGCCCAAAGGGAATGTTTCTAATTCCTACCAAGTTGAGAGCACTGTTCATTTTTTCCAGCAGGTGTATGTCCAAAAATCGCAAGTTTTGGGAGCTAGTCATTTCGCAACTAGTCTGTCTTGACTTAAACTTTTGGGATACATGTTCCAAAGTACTTGGCTGATATTTTGGTGGATTTAGGAAGCTAAAAGGGTCGACTAGTCAACTCGGAAGTCTCAGTTGGCTGGTGTGAAGTTGGTTGTAGCAGCACCAACTCATCTTTGGATTGCATCCACCATCTCTCTTCACAGTACATGTATAGAGAATTTACAATATACATACAATACACACACACATATATAGTACACGTGTATATATACAACATGTATAGAGTACATATATAAAATATATTTAATATGCATACAGTACATACACCTATACTCTCTCTCTCTCTATGCATATATATATATATATATATATATATATATATATATATATATATATATATATATATATATATATATATATATATATATATATATATATGTGTGTGTGTGTGTGTGTGTGTGTGTATATATAAGAGATAGAGAGAGAGTATATATAGATAGTACACAGTTACATATATAGTATATATATAGTACATATATAGAGTAAATACAGTATATATAGAGTACACATATAAAATACACATACACACAAACATATATATATATATATATATATATATATATATATATATATATATATATATATATAGAGAGAGAGAGAGAGAGAGAGAGAGAGAGAGAGAGAGAGAGAGAGAGATCCTATACAATATTTATATAGTACACACACATATACATCATTCATATATATATATATATATATATATATATATATATATATATATATATATATATATATATATATATATATATATATATATATAGTAGATAGATAGAGAGAGTATATATATACACTACAAAGTTACATATGTAGTATATATACATTACATATACAGAGTAAATACAATATATATAGAGTACACACACATATAAAATATATATACAATACACACACACACACACACACACACATATATATATATATATATATATATATATATATATATATATATATATATATATATATATATATATATATATAGAGAGAGAGAGAGAGAGAGAGAGAGAGAGGGAGATTATACAATATTAATATAGTACAATCACATATACATTATGTGTGTGTGTGTGTATATATATATATATATATATATATTGTGGTTCCTACTATACAAATACTTTGATGGGATGGTAAAGATTCTTCGTCACACACATTTATAGCTTTTTATGTCAGACACATCATTATCCCTCACATTCACTCTTACAAAATAGAAAAGGATGCTTGGGATACACTTACCACTTTATACAAGGCAAGAAATGAGGCTCCTCTTGCTTATCTTTGAAAACAGTTGGAGAGTGAGCATATGGATGAAGAAGATTCTTTGGATGATTTTCTGACAAAGATCAAAGATATCAAGGAGAAGTTGATTTCTACTGATGAAGTCTTTCTAGATAGTTCACTTGTGAGACCATTCTTAATGGTCTTCCACATTCATATCAGCATTTCTCTTCCACTCTTCGATTGAAGATGAAAGGAAATCCAAATGCCTTAAAATTTGATGAGTAAATCTTTTTTTTTGTTGTAGAAAGATTATTCCAGGCAGAAGAGGTCCATTATGCATGTTATAGATCAACCTCTCTTATCTAGTGATAAGGGCAAAGGTAAATGGATTTTATCTACTAGTAAGCATAAATTTGCTATTGTTGCATAGTCAAAGAAGGAAGAAAAAGATTAGAAGAGAACAAAAAATCAAAAATAGGTTTGCAAATATTGTAAAGGAAATGATCAAGCCATAAAGAGTTTTCCAAAACTCCTTGCAATGGAGGCAAAGAAGAAAGAGACTTGAATGGTTTTTGCAAAGACATCTACACCTAAAAGAGATTTTGGTAATCTTGTGTAAAATAGTGAAGGAATGGGTGTTTTCTACTCTATGCAGTTGTGACCCATGTTTTCAAGAGTAGTGTATGTGTGCAGTAGACTTAGATGTCTGGTACTTTGATAGTGCGGCAACCAAACATTTTACCTGGCGACACAACTTCTTCTATTCACTTGAATCTACCCCTACAGGGAATACTATCACATGTGCTAACAACTCATCTTCTTGTAATGGGAGTTGTTAAGATCATTTTGACTACTACTGATGGTACTTCTTTCACATTGTTAGATGCTTTGTTTGTTCTAAGGATCAAGAAAAATCTACTCTCGGTTTCAGCATTAGCTAGGATCAGCTTAGTTTTCAAATCTGTTGATGACAAATACACGACTAATGATCTATCAAATGGGGATGTTATTATTGCTTTCGGTATTTTATTTCATGGGGTAGGTAAGCTCATAGACTATGCACAATATGTGAATGATTTAGCATGTGTAGTTAAAGATTCTTAAGCTATCTTATATGCAAAGCCTTGACATGCATGCTTTGATCATCTAAATTATGCTAGTCTACTATGCTTGCAGAAATCTGAAATGGTGTCCTCTCTACCTAAACTTGATGCACCTTGTAAACATGTCTATGAAGGCTATATTTTGGGAGAAATGTAGTGCTCTTCGTTGGCTAAAGATTGTGGATGCACTTGTTGATGAGAGGGGTGATATAGAGGAGGCAAAAACTATGCCTAAATTATCGGCGTACACTTTGCAAGATAGCAAATTAGATGCACCTCTATTATATCATACATGTTCAAGATCTGATAATGCTTCTTTTTCATCAGATTGCTATGCAATGGCTACCTCTAGTCTTTGTGATGAGAATGATCTTATTTGTTTTGATGAAGCACAAAGTTCAAAAAATTGGATGCATGTTATGAAATTAGAATATGACACAATTGTGTCATCATAGTTGGAATGTGCATCAATTGGACATTAAAAGTGCATTTTTTAATGGTGTTTTACATGAAGAAGTGTATGTGTTTCAACCTTGCAATTTTGTGGAGATTGGGCATGAAAACAAAGTGTGTAGGTTGAAAAAGTCATTATATATATATATATATGAAGCGTGCACCACGTGCTGGGAATGAAAAGATACATGGCTACTTTATTGCACATGATTTTGAGGGAAGTCCAATTGAGAGCACCTTATATGTTAAGCATGTAGATGATATACTTGTGACCATTTTTATCTATCTTCATGACATGCTGCTCATTGGTCCTAATTACAAGCATGTTTTTTAATTTAAGGCTGATTTGCATGCCACTTTTGAGATGTCATATTTGGGTCAGTTGCATCATTATTTGGGCATTCAATTTATGCAAGTTCATGGGAAAATATTTTTCTATCCAACAAAATATATTGACATATTATTTCAACATTTTGGAGTTGAAAATTGCAAACCTATTTCCACTCCCATGCAAACAGTTTTATAGTTGAGTCTTCATGATGATGGACATGCATTTGATGTTGTTCTCTATTAGGAGGTACTTGGATGCTTGATTTACTTATGAATAACTCGGAGTAATATTTGATTTGATGTCTCACAGATGAGTAATTTTATGTATTTCCCTAGGTGTGAGGCATTGGAAAGAAGTTAATTGCATCTCTTTCTATTTGAGTGGTACCTGACTTCTTGGATTTTTATATCCAAAGGGGGGATCACTACTGCTAGACTTGCATGCTTTTTCTGACTCTGACTTGACTACTTTCTATGAGAGTCATGTGTCCACTAGTGCTTTTTGCTTCATTCTTGATAGCTCATGCATATCTTGGTTGAGCAAGAAGTAGAATACTTTGGCCACTTCTAGACTATGCCCACTTCTACTTGTGAGGCTAAGTATAGGGCAAGTTTTAGAAAAATTGTTGATTGTGTGTGGCTCAGATGCATTTTGGCTGATTTAGGTGTTTGTTAGTCTTGTACTACCACCATCTTCACTGATAGTCAAAGTGCACTAACAGATGCACCTAGTTGTCTTGGGGACATCCACAAGAGTCCGGTTGTCGGACATGGGCTCACAAGGTAGAGCATAGAGGCTGAAGATGAGGTCGTTTGGCATATGTAGGTAAGAACTAACAACTATTTGTGCAAGAGAGAGAGAGAGGGAGAGGGGGGGGAGAGAGAGAGAGAGAGAGAGAGAGAGAGAGAGAGAGAAAGAAAGATAGAGAGAGCGAAGGAGCCTAGATAGAGAGAGAGGGAACCTCGAGGGAGCCCTTGAAGGTTTTGTGCCCCAACTCTATTGTATTTTAATAGTTTATTTGTATGGATTCAGATATTATTATCATACATTCAACATGCGAATAATAATTCGTTTCTAAAGTATGGACGTTGCAGTAGGTACGTATGGAAACTGTGGGAGCATTGTTACACTTCCATTCATGTATATCATGGTAAAAAGGTTACAAAAAAACCCCCAAAAAGTTGGACAAAAAAAATGAAAGACAGGAAAAGGTTTTTGGTTTTTTAGTGTTTGGGCGTGATTTCCATAAGTCCCTACTTAATCCCATGTAACAAATATACAATTGATCAAATAATAGGTAACTATATTACTTGAAGTATGATATAAATGAGAATATAACAAATACTACCACTATTTTGGGCGGCACATATTGTTGATGATATCATGGTTCCAAGTTTAGGTATGGAATAAAGAACATCGCAATATTTTCACACCTAGTAGAATCAGTTTTAAAGCTAAAAATGTTAATGGATATATGAATTTATGTTCGCACTTTGTATTGCTATTTCTCTTTCTTATCAATGCAATTTTGTACTTTACCTATTTCAAAATCATAGCATTTGGTGAGAAAAAATAATAAGATCTAGTCTACCTATTTAAAAATCATAGCATTTGGTGAGAAAAAATAGTAAGATCTAGTCTTTGCGATATTTCTCTTGCTGACTAAATCTAGAGTCATTTTAAACACATGATGCGGAATTTCATTGCTGAGTAATTTGAAAGCAGTTATGGATGCATGCTGCTATATGGTAACTAAAATTATATCACGTTTTTAAGAATGTAGCTTACATAACTATAACATACATATATAGAGTATATGCAATATATATAGAATACACACACACATATACAATACACGTATAGATTATATACACTATCTATATAGTACACACACAAATATATATACAGTACACGTATAGATTATATGCACTATATATACAGTACACACAATAATATATATAGAGTATATAATATATATATATATATATATATATATATATATATATATATATATATATATATATATATATATATATATATATATACACTACACACATATACAATATATATACAATACATATATAGAGTACATACAGTATATATAGAGTACACACACTAGCACATATAGAGTATATACAATATATATACAGTACACATACATACATATACACATATATATATATATATATATATATATATATATAGTACACACACATATACAATATATTTACATTACATATATAGAGTATATGCAATATGTGCTATTTTTTCTCTCTCTCTTTCTATGTATATAGTGAACACACATATACAATATATATAGAGTATATATATAGTACATATATATCGTATGATTTATCAAGTATAATTTATTTAAATAAAATTTTCCAATTATGATAATATCTTCTTTAATAGTATTTTGTTGCCAGTTTGGTCCTTTGATGTGTGACAATATATAATTTATAACAGTTTATCTCCAAGGTTTTTTTTTTCATAATACATACATACATACACACACACACACACATATATATATATATATGTGTGTGTGTGTGTATGTGTGTTGGGAAATTCTTTAGTTAAAAGGTGCTTGAGTGTTTGTAGCAGAAGAATGTAGAAGAAGAAGAAAGAAAATTGCACTAGCAGCCTCTGTGTCTTGATTAACAATAAAGAATACAATAGCTTTGTTTAGAATGCAACAAAATCTTCTCTGTGCATAGCAATTAAGCAAAAGAAACACACACAAAAGTATAAAAAATATCAAAATTAATTGTGCAATCAAACTCTTCTATGTCAATCCTCTAGCTTGTTTAGTAGCTTGCACTTGTGTACTCCTTGCGCTAAAGATTCCAATAAGGTTGAAGGATAGGTCACTTCTCTATCGGCAATTTGTGAATTTCAACGTGTTTTTGAGGAAATACCAACCGTTGTTGAGAGGCATAGCTGTCCATCCAATTCCATGATGGCAATGATAAGGGCTGGAAGCAAAGGATCATTGTCAAACTTGATACAACAGTGTGCATGCTTAGGTTTACAGTCTTTAAACGGAGAGGAGTTGTTCTTTTCTGACTTTCATGATGGTTTGGCAATAATTCATTGTTGCTTTTTACATGGTTTAACCTCCAAAGAATTCCTTTATCATTTAGTGTCTTCCCGAAAACCTGGAAAAGGGTATGGAGCTGAGGGGCCTGGAGAACGTTTTCAATAATGTATGTATGGGTTAAGGAAAGTGTATTTGGCATATGATTGTTCTGTTCGGACATGAACATACAATCATGTAATACAATTCAATTATGAAGTTTTGAAGAACATCGAAGAGGAAGACTCAAAAGCAAAGGATTCGTAGGGTCCTGGCCCTTGTTCAGAGCCTGTTGGTGTACTGGCCGTGACATCATTTATTGAACCAGCTTATAGTTATGCATTTTGCCAATTTGCACCAACAAAGAGTAATCCCATTGAATTGCTAACAACAATATTTGACAATTATGATCTCTTCTTATAGTTTTGATTTTAATGTAATGTTGTTAAAACATAATTGGTTTTTGAGCTAAGACAAAACAAAGAAAACTCTGGGAAGTTTGATCATCATGAATTGTTTTCCCTTCTCATTTTCTAGGAGACCCTTCTAAGATGCTCCAGCATATCTTTGAAATGCATAGATCACAAATCCATTCTTGCCATTTCTTCGAACACAATAAAGAGGAAAACTGATCCAGCAAGGGTAGCACTGAAAAAAAAAGTTTGATTTCTCCTGGCACATTTGTGCCAGGATTAACACGCGAGAGCAAGAAGAGATAGAGAGAGAGAGAGAGAGAAGGCTGAGATTTCTGAATTGTTGGATTTAATTCATCAGTTAATATCTACCTTAGGAGGCCAAGCTTACTGAAATTATCTTAGGATGGCATCCTTTCAAGCCATTTGATTTTAGAAAATCAAGATTATTAAATCTAAGAAAAGAACCTGAGCTCAAAACTGTGTCTTCTGCTTCCCATCAGTCCAGGCATATGGATTGATGTTCATCTCTCCATAGTTGTCTGCCTCAAAAATACAATGCAACTTTTTATCAATTTAATTAAACAAGAATAGTGGCATCCTGTTCGTACATTCTTTACATAGCTGATATGAGAAGCTCGAAGGCCTAGACATGCACAAAAGCTAATGATCAAGCTACTGTTCATGCATAAGGACGTCCCTAAAATAATACCAAGCCCAGGATTCCAAGTAAGCTTTAGATTCAGCATTCTTCTGTCTATTCGCACGAAAGCCATACCAAAAGCATGCACACACATGACCATGCAGTAATATGTGGAGGGAGAGAGAGAGAGAGAGAAAGATAAGGGCACAGAAGGAAATGGTGTCCATATGACCAAGACGTGGAAAAACATACTATCGAAAGCATAGTGGAATCTCAAAATGAGAAATCCAAACCATGATATGATGCATTATGGTTTAAAGGGAGAGACGTATATCTGTGATAGAAAGTAAGAGGATAGATAAAGTATACCAAACAGAAGTTCTGTGACGCATTCATTGTAAGTCGCATGGTCACAGCCAAAAATCACAACAGCAAGCTCCTCTGCCGGAAGGTTCAAGAACGGGAGCGGTGATGAAGGAGGATGGCTAGCCCCAGAGGAAGGAGAATGTAGGCCTTTGTATGCAACTGTCAACATCTTCTCCTTTGTCCCCTGACATGGACCCACGTTGTTAACACACAACGTGTCTACTGATACTCAACGAGTTTCTCATGAAAAGAGATATAAGCTTATCTATCTGCACATGATTTAACTCAAATAATATTTTCTCCTCTGAATAATTCACATAATTCGATGCTAATGGTCCCTTGTATATGCTTTCTATCAATGGTGCACACTGAGATCTCCACTGTACGCATGCCTACATGTAAACAAAACTCATTATGCCTCAGATAGTGACCTGATGTAATATCAGAGACTATTAAATCTAAGCAAAGAACTTGCGCTGGAAACTGTGTCTTTTGCTTCCCATCAGTCTAGGCATATGGATTGATGTTCATCTCTCCATAGCTGTCTGCCTCAAAAATACCATGCAACTTTTTATCAATGTAATTAAACAAAATAGTGGCATCCCTGGTCGGACATTCTTTACATAGCTGATATGAGAAGCTCCAAGGCTTGGACATGCATAGAGCGAGTGATCAAGCTACTGTTCATGCATGAGGACGTCCGTAAAATTAAACCAAGCCCAGGATTCCAAGTAAGCTTTAGATTCAGCATTCTTCTCTGCGTTCGCACGACAGCCATACCAAAAGCATGCACACACATGAACATGCAGTAATATGTCGAGGGAGGGAGAGAGAGAGACAGAGAAAGAGAGAGAGAGAAAGAGAGAGAGAGAGAGAGAGAGAGAGAGAGAGAGAGAGAAATAAGGGCACAGAAGGAAATGGTGTCCATATGACGAGGACATGGAAAAACACACTATCAAAAGCACAGTAAAATCTCAAAATGAGAAATCCAAACCATGATATGATGTATTATGGTTTAAAGTATACCAAACAGAAGCTCTATGACGCATTCATTGTAAGTCGCATGGTCACAGCCAAAAACCACAGCATTAAGTTCCTCCGTCGGAAGGTTCAAGAATGGGAGCGGTGATGAAGGAGGACGGCTAGCCCCAAAGGAAGGAGAATGAAGGCCTCTGTATGTTTCGGTCTTACGTCGAGCTCCAATGACAGAAGCACTCCGCTAGCAATGAGACTTGTAAGAGTAATTTTCAAGTTTTTTGTAAAACATTAATTACAAATTTATGTAATGAGATCATATGCTACATGTGTATTAATTACAATAATAATTTCATAATAACATTTTTTATGAATGAAGGCATTCTGTGGCTACTGTTCATGCATAAGGACGTTTGTAAACTAAAACCAAGCCCAGGATTCCAAGTAAGCTTTAGATTCAGCATTCTTCTCTGTGTGTATATGTATGTATGTGCATCTGTATGTGTGTGTATATGTATGTATGTGCAGGTGCATGTGTAAGTGTATATGTGTGTATGAGTATGTGCATGTGTATATGTGTGTATATGTATGTGCATGTATATGTGTAACTCTATGTGTATATGTGTGTATGTGCATGTATATGTGTATATGTAGGTATGTGCATGTGTATGTGCATGTGTATGTGCATGTGTATATGTGTGTGTACGTATGTGCATATATATGTGTATAATGTATGTATATGCATGTGTATATGTATGAAGCATGCATGTGTATGTGGATGCATTTCCATTTGCATCCATGTGCATGCATGTGAATGTGCATGCATGTGGATGTGCATATACATATATTTGCATATATGTTAATGTGTGTATGTGTATAAATATATATATATATATATATGTGTGTGTGTGTGTATATATATATATATATATATATATATATGCAATAATGCATGCATGTAAGTCTTTTTATGTGGTTGTTAGCCAAACTTTTTGCTTGGTTAGCTTCTTGAATAAACTGCAATAAAGAGAGAGAGAGAGAGAGAGAATTCAAAGAGAGAAAGATGTAGAAAGAGAGAAACAGAGATAGAGGGCGACAATAAGAGAGAGCTTACGCAAAACAACAATTCTGCATATACTTTCTTCAGCTCGTAAGCGCAGCGCAATTGTGAACATTTGAGAGCTCTTCGATCACATGCGTGAAAATGCCGATCAAAGAGCCTCCAATGTTTTAATTTTTTTCGTCAACAAACCATCGTGTAAGCGATGCTACGCATCCAGTTATCATTGCATAAGCGACATGTTTTGGCGTCGCTTATGCCACGCCAACAAGCATCGCTTATGCGACGTAAACAAGCATCACTTATGCGACGTAAACAAGCATCACTTATGCGATGCTTTTTAAGACCGTCGTTTTAGCGACAATCTATGTGAGCATCGCAGACCTCGTCGTGCCACAAGTCGCAAAAAATGTCGTTTTCGTCGTCCGCATGCGACGCTCAGTACGACGCATTTTGCAATTTTATAGTGACGAAATTGTGTCGCCTTAACCGTCGCTATACACCCATATTCCTTGTAGTGTGTGTACCGTCTCCACTTCTTATCTTTTCCACTTCTGATCTTTATTTTTACAAAATGTGCACATAAGGGAGGGTCCACCTAGCCTTCCATAGCACTTTAAAAGCCCCAAAATCCATTCAAAAAAGACCTTTTTTCAACTTGCATTCAATGTTTGTGAACAACAATTAATGCATTACATATGCACCCATATGCTTGGCCAACTCTGCACCACATTGCGAAGTCACCACTTTGACTGGCTCAATAGTTTTCCATCACCTCATGGGCTCTCCATCCTAGAGAGCAAATAGCCAAACCACAAGCAAAGATGTGCCACTGCAACACCATGTGTGTGAACACACTTAGGACTTTCGGGGGACTTTCCCTCTTTAGGAGGGTTTTTTCCCTTGTCTTGAATATATGCCTATAATCCTAATGGGTTACTAATATTTGTACATTCACTTGGTAATAGATTCACTATTTTGTGTTGTGCTCCAAGGTTCTTCTTCTTCCTTGTGTTGTTTGCTTGCTACCATAGACATAAAACTCCAACACTTCTCAAATTTTCCCTTTAGCTCTCCTAGTTGTCTTGGGGGACATCCACATCAGGCATGTTGTTGGAGGATGGATCACAGGGTAAGCCTATAGGTGGAGGTTGAGGTCGAGGTCATTTGACAGGGGTAAGTAATAATAAGTGTTTCTACGAGAGAGAGAGAGAGAGAGAGAGAGAGATTGATCCTAGAGGGAGAGAGAGGGGGGGGGGACTTGCAGGGAGCCCTTGAAAGTTCTTTGCCCCAACACTATTGTAGTTTAATAGTTTATTGTATGGATTTAGAGATTATATCATAAATTCAAAATGTGAATAATAGCTCATTTTCAAAATATGAATGTTGAAGTAGGTATGGAAACTGTAGCAGAAATGTTAGACTTCCATTCATGCATATCATGGTAAAACGGTTACAAAAGCCCCCCAAAAAGTAGACGGAAAACTGAAAGGCAGGAAAGGGTTTTTAGTTTGTTAGTGTTTGATTGTGATTCCACTAAGTCCGTACTTAATCC
>CM035424.1:165925079-165930079 GCA_020310875.1 Ceratopteris richardii | reverse complement strand
AATCACTATAGGCTCTCAATCTTATATTTGATGTAAAAGGATAATACAATCCTTCTTTCAAAGTCCGTTTAATATATCTAAGAACTCTTTGACCTGCAATCCAATGTGGATCCTTTGGACAATGCATGAATTGAGAAAGAACACCCACTGCATAACTAAGATCAGGCCTTGTTAGTGTAGCATAAATCAAACTTCCCACTAAAGATTGATACTTCCTCATGTCTTTGAACTCTGCACCATCATATCTACTAAGTTTATGATTGACCTCTAGTGGTGTTGATGCCTCTCTGCAATTCTCCATGTTAAACTTCTTTAGAAGATTCAAAAGATACCTTTCTTGTGATACATATATGCCATGTTCTGCATAAGTGATTTCCATTCCAAGAAAATATGACAATTTTCCTAGATCACTTATCTTGAATTCCCTCTCAAGTAACTTCTTCACCTCCTTGATTCCTTCATTTGAGGTACTTGTAATTATAATATCATCTACATAAATGCAAATGTAGATCATACCTTCATCTGTTCTTTTGATAAGTAAACTTGCATCTGCCTTTGAACTTTGATATCCAAGATCATTAAGATACTTTACAAGTCTATAATTCCAAGCTCTTGGAGCTTGCTTCAAACCATAAAGTGCTCTTCTTAGCCTGTAAACATAATTTGGAAACTTGTGATCTACAAACCCTTGAGGTTGCTCCATGTAAACCTCATCTGATATATATCCATTCAAAAATGCATTCTTAATGTCCAATTGACTCAATGTCCATCCTTTTGATGCTGCAATGGCAATGATTGTCCTTATGGTTGACATCTTTGCCACAGGACTGAATGTCTCATCATAATCTATGCCAAAAGTTTGAGCATAGCCTTTAACCACCAATCTAGCTTTGTATATGGCTATTCTTCCATCTACATGCTTCTTAATTTTGTAAACCCATTTATTTCCAATTACTTTCTTACCATTAGGCTTTGGAACAAGTTCCCAAGTTTTGTTTTCTTCAAGTGCATCAAACTCTTCCTTCATTGCTTCTTCCCATTGTCTCTTACCCATTGCTTCATCATAGCTTTGAGGTTCTTCATCTTCCTTAACCATGTAAGCATAATTTTTCTGAGTCAAGTAAGAAGTATCATAGGAATACCTTGTAGGTTGCTTCCTCATTCTGGTTGATCTTCTTGGTTCACACTCTTCATGTATATCTGGATGTACTTCTTCATCAAATATTGGTCCATCTTCATTTCTTCTATATGATCCAACTCTTGATGTGCTTGCTTGCATATGTTCTTCATCTCCATCTATCTGCATATGTGACTTACCACTCCTTATCTCTTCTTCAAATGTTTCAAGGTCACAATCTTTATCTGCATACCAACTCTTCTGTTCATCAAAGGTCACATCTCTGGAAACAATAAAATGTTTAGTTAAAGGACTCCATAGCCTATAACCCATTTGCTTTTCATCATACCCAATAAACACATATTTTTCTGCCTTTGGTTCAAGCTTATGTCTGAGTTGTGATGGCACATAAGCCAAACACTTTACAATGGTCAAGTGTTGGTTTCTTACCCCACCAAGCTTCATAAGGGGTCATACCATTCAAAGCTCCACATGGTAACCTATTCACAAGGTATGTAGCTGTATTTACAGCCTCAGCCCAAAGATAATTAGGGCAATTCTTTTCTTTTAACATTGCTCTTGCAAATTCAACCAATGTTCTATTTCTCCTTTCTGCCACCCCATTATGTTGAGGTGTATACCTGCAAGTTATCTCTCTCTTGATACCTGCATTCCAAAGATAGTCATTAAACTCTTGGGAGAAGTATTCTCCCCCTCCATCAGACCTTAACCTCTTGAGTTTTTGACCTGTAAATCTTTCTGCATAAGCATGAAAATGTTTGAAGGCTCCAAATACTTTTGATCTTTCTTTTAGAACATAAAGGGTTATCCACCTTGTAGCATCATCAATAAACAAAACATAATACCTAGATCCATTTATTGATCCTTCTTTTGTTGGTCCCCATACATCTGTATGTATGAGTTCAAGCAAACCATCATGCTTGAAACCTTTCTTCTGAAATGGTAGTCTATGTGCTTTTCTCATCTGACAAGCTTCACACTTGTATATCATATGTTGATTCTTCACATTTGGTAGCCCCATTACAGATTGGTTCTCCACCATAGTTTTGATTCCTCTTTCATTGAAGTGTCCCAATCTCTTATGCCAAAGATCTAACTCTGTAATTACTTCATCACCATGTGTAATTAGGGCTTGACCAACATTTCCTTGCACTTTGAGATTAAAAAGTCTACCTTCCTTCTTACCACAAACAATGGGATTGTATGCATCCTCTGGATCTTCAACAAATACCCCTTCATTTGTAAATCTGACTTGAAAACCTTTTTCCACTATTTGTCCAACACTAATCATATTCTTTGGTATTGTTGGAACATACAAAACATTTGTTAACAAATCAGCTCCACTCCTGCACTTCACTTTTCCAATTGAATGCACATTATGTTTTGTATTATCACCTGTTTGTATTGTATGACTTGAATTGCCTTCTTCCAATTCTGACAATAATTCTATATTACCTGACAAATGATTTGAACAACCAGAGTCAATATAAAATACCTTGAGATCCTCCTTCTCTGATGGACTTATTGAATTCATCATCAATGTTGTATGAATGTCATTCTGTGTATCATTTGCATAATTGTAATATGTGGTATTATAAGACTGATTCTGATTCCAATTTCTTCCACCACCTCTACCATAACTTCCTCTTGAATTCTGTCTTCCTCTTTGAAATTGATTCTCAAATCTTCCACCTCTTCCTCTACCATTGTTGTTTTGATTTTGGCTTGATCCTTGTTGATTATGCCAACAATCATATGCTAGATGATTGCTCAATCCACAAATCCAACATGTCTTCTTGTTATTGTTCTGATTACCTCTACCTCTTCCATTTCCTCGACCTTTACCTCTGCCAATACCTCTTCCTCTTGCATAATTTTCTTGAGTTGTTGACTCTTCTTCATGCTTTGCTTTACCTTTATCTCCGTTCTTCTTGTTCTTCATGTACATTGCAGAACTTTGTCCTTTGTCTCCATCTGACTTCAAGTCTTGCTCAAATGTGAGCATCAATCCAAGTAATTGATTCAATTCTGGCACATAATGATTTAATGAGAGTTCTGTTGAAAGTACAAAGGGCTTCCATCTTTCATCACCTCTTAACCCTGCAAGTAATTGTGCTATCAACCTATGATCTTCAATATCCTCATCAATAGATCCAAGGCTATCTGCCAAGTCCTTCATCTTAGTGACATAATCACTAATGCTCTGATTTTGCTTTTTCTTGAATGTGGTGAACTCTGACCATAAGCTAGCTTTCCTAGCTTTAGTAGTATTTTGGAAGTGTTCCTCCAAAGCATTCCAAATGTCTTCAGCTGTTTCTAGGCCTCTGATATGTGGTAACAAATGATCTGTAATAGTGTTATATATATAAGCTCTTGCACTTGCATCTCTCTTCTGCCATAGCTTCAAAGCTTCTAGCTCTTCCTTTCTTGGATGACTTTCATCTTCAAATTTAGGCTTTTCTTCTTCACCTGTCACATATACCATTAGGTCCTTACTCATAAGTAAGGCTTCCATCCTCATCACCCAAGCAGGATAATTATCTCTGTCCAATTTATCAATGGACACATGATCTGCCATAGTATTCTTGCTTCTGCTTCAACCTGTAAGTATAAAGTTAAAGAATGATACCTTTTGTAGACCTTTACCTTTGGAAATAACTTCGAAATAATCTTCTGATAACTTTTGTTTGTTGAACACCTCAACTTCCACCTTCTTTGATAAAGAACTCTTCAATTCTTCTTGTATCTGCTCTCCCTTTACTCTCGAGGACCTTATCTGCTCTGATACCACTTGTTGGTGTATAAACCACCACAAGAACTAAACTAATGTGGTATTAGAAGATCTCCATAACCATCATTAGCTTAGCAACACTCTTAATATGAGACTTCATCTCTGAACTTAGTGAAAATCAAAATTTCACTTCACAGAAATCTGCGCGTTTTCTTCAAACCTTCAATCTGACCTGTATTAGCTTGATCTTTGCAAATTCCTTTGATCATTTACTAAGGGAAGTTCTTGCTAATGTTAAGTAACATATAACAAGTAAAACTTTCAAGTAATAACTTCAAAATCTTCTGAATTTGCTCCAAATTTTTCACTATGTCTTAAAACTGAAAATCGACTTCATCGATTTGATATACCTTCACTGTTAAGCTGATTTCTCTGAGTATGCGTCCCGTTTCTTAAAGATCTTTTAACCAAATGTAATTGAAGATAGTAGCTTTAAAATGAGCTATCACTTACTGAAAACTTTACAGTATACTTCGAGATCTGACCTTAAGAAGTTCAGGTAAATGTGCGCCAGAAAAGTCGTAACTGTCAACTAACTTACACAGTCATGTGAAATCACTTTGAACTCAATGTACAAGAGGAATTATACTTAATCCTTCTATACAAACATATGTTGTATATCAGAGAGGATGTGTACAAATTGGCTTAGCCTAATTTTGCTCATAGCCATGGAAAACTCTCTCAGACTTAGAAGTTTTTCCTAAACATCTCTCTCAGAAAAGACACGACTTTTCCCTACTCACTCAGATTACAAAATTAAGTTCTCTCTACATGTTTTTTATCTCAAATTAACTTATATACCTATGGTTTACATTCTCCTAGACTTGAACTCGTAAGTTCTGAAGATCAAATGAAAAACTAGACTCTAATTTGCACTAATCTACAATAGTGAAATTGTCCCTTCACTTAGGCTTAATTTTCTATATGCTTTTTTCTTCACTTCTCCTTTCCTTCTTCCTTTCTTCATATGTCTTCATATATCCATGCCTAATAAGTGAGTGAAGCCCCAAACACTATGTATCTAGCTATCGATCTGTTTGTCTGTCTATCTATTCTATCTATCTATCTGTT
>CM035424.1:165900131-165902631 GCA_020310875.1 Ceratopteris richardii | reverse complement strand
GCATTGTGTGATATGATTTTTAGAGTCTCTATCCTGTTCGGCCCATTTTAACATTACTGAATGACCAAATTTGATAGAGCAGATTTGTCGTATATGTTGTCGCATTGACTTCCCCGTCGCATCCATAACTAGAGATCCATTACGGATAAGATATATCTTCGATTCATCATGATCATGTGCATCCCAAGGTGTACCTGGAGATCCCATCTGATGCAATATGAAGATCTCATCTCATCCAATGTATATATATGCATGCTTAAGCTTGTATACATATGCATTCATGTATACATATGCATTCATGTATGCATATGCATTCATGTATGCATATGCTTGCTTGTATGCATATGCAGGCTTAAGCTTGTATACATATGCATTCATGTATACATATGCATTCATGTATACATATGCATATGCATATGTATACATGTATACATATACATATGCATATGCTTGTTTGTATACATACATGTACATATACATGTATGTATATGCATACATGTATGCATATGCATACATGTATACATATACATATACATATGCATATGCTTGCTTGTATATGTATATGTGCATACATATACAAATGCATATGCTTGCTTGTATATGTATACGTGCATACATATACATATACATATGCTTGCTTGTATATGCTTGTATGCATATGCTTGCTTGTATGCATATGCATGCTTAAGCTTGTATGCATATGCTTGCTTGTATACATACATGTACATATACATGTATGTATATGCTTGCTTGCTTACATATGCATATGCATGCTTAAGCATGGATGCATATGTAAGCATATGCTTGCTTGCTTACATATGCATATGCATGCTTAAGCATGTAAACATATGCATATGCATGCTTAAGCATGTATGCATATGCATATGCATGCTTAAGCATGTATGCATCTGCATTCATGTATACATATGCATTCATCCATGTATTCATATGCATGTATCCATATGCATGCATTCATGTATGCATATGCATATGCATTCATGCATATATGCATATGCATGCATTCATGTATGCATATGCATTCATGTATGCATATGCATTCATGTATGCATATGCATTCATTCATGTATGCATATGCATGCATGCATGTATGCATATGCATGCATTCATATATGCATATGCATGCATGCATGCATGCATGTATGCATATGCATGCATGTATGCATATGCATGCATGTATGCATATGCATGCATTCATCTATGCATATGCATTCATGTATGCATATGCATTCATGTATGTATGCATATGCATGCATGCATGTATGCATATGCATGTATCCATATGCATGCATTCATGTATGCATATGCATATGCATTCATGCATGTATGCATATGCATTCATGCATGTATGCATATGCATTCATGCATGTATGCATATGCATTCATGTATGCATATGCATTCATGTATGCATGTGCATTCATGTATGCATATGCATTCATTCATGTATGCATATGCATGCATGCATTCATGTATGCATATGCATGTATGCATGTATGTATGTATGCGTATGCATGCATGCATGTATGCATATGCATATCCCTCATGCATGCATGTATGCATATGCATTCATGTATACATATGCATGCATGCATGTATGCATATGCATGTATGCATATGCATGTATGCATATGCATGCATGCATGCATGTATGCATATGCATGCATGCATGTATGCATGTATGCACGTATGCATGGATGTATGCATTCATGTATGCATGTATGCTTGTATGTATGCATGTATGTATGTATGTATGTATGCATTCATGTATGCATGTATGTATGTATGCATATGCATGCATGCATGCATGCATGTATGCATATGCATATCCCTCATGCATGCATGTACGCAAATGCATTCATGTATACATATGCATGCATGCGTGTATGCATATGCATGCATGCGTGTATGCATATGCATGCATGCATGTATGCAATTGCATGCATGCATGTATGCAATTGCATGCATGCATGTATGCATATGCATGCATGTATGTATGCATATGCATATGTATGCATGTATGCATGTATGCATGTATGTATGTATGTATGCATATGCATATGCACGCTTAAGCATGTATGCATATGCATTCATGTATACATATGCATTCATGTATGTATGCATATGCATGCATGTATGCATATGCATGCATGCATGTATGCATATGCATGCATGCATGTATGCATATGCATGCATGCATGTATGCATATGCATGCATGCATGTATGCATATGTATGTATCCATATGCATGCATGCATGTATGCATATGCATGTATGCATGTATGCATGTATGTATGTATGCATATGCATGCATGTATGCATATGCATGCATGTATGCATATGCATGCATGCATGTATGCATATGCATGCATGCATGTATGCATATGTATGTATCCATATGCATGCATGCATGTATGCATATGCATGTATGCATATGCATGTATGCATGTATGTATGTATCCATATGCATGCATGCATGTATGC
>CM035424.1:165895131-165897631 GCA_020310875.1 Ceratopteris richardii | reverse complement strand
ATGATATCATATTATAATCCACTTTCTTCATTAAACAATATGACCAATTTCTTCATCAGAGTCCCAAAAGACTCACATCATCTAAAAGTGTGAAATGTTAATGCCATGGATCTCTTTGGTAGGATTTCCATTTTTAATATGTATTCTTATATACAACACACATAGCTTACACATATAGTCTTCCACTAGTTTATCATTTCTCTTGAAACCACATGAGAGTTTTATAACTCAAACTCCAAACCCCGCAAACCCCAAACCCTAAAACCCTTAACCATAAACCCTAAAGCCTAAAACCTAAAATCAAAACCCTAAACCCTAAATCCTAAACCCCAAACCTTAAACCCCAAACCCCAAACCTCAAGCCCTAAACCCCAAGCCCTAAACAACAAAACCCAATCCCTCAACCAGAAACCCTAAACGCTTAAATCTAAACCCTTAACCGTAAATCCTAAACCCCAAACCTTAAACCCCAAACCCTAAATCCTAAAATATAAACCCTAAGTCCTAAACCCCAAACTCTAAACCCTAATTCCTAAAGCCTAAACCCCAAACCCTAAATCATAACCCTTAATGCTAAACCCTAAACCCTAAACCCTAAACCCTAAACCCTAAACCTGAAACCCTAAACCCTAAAATCCAACCCCTATGTCCTAAACCCCAAACCCTAAACCCCATACTCGAAAGCCTGAATCCTAAACCCTAATGCCTAAAGCCTAAACCCAAAACCCTAAATCCTAGACCTTTAAAGCCAAACCCTAAACCCTAAACCCTAAACATGAATCCCTAAACCCTAAGCCCTATGCCTTGAAACTTGAAATTTTAGAAAGTCTAGAAAGACGATGAAATCAATGCTAAATGTTGCACAAGGGCTCATCGCCCATAAGGAGATCACTATAATATGCCCATAATATTTTCCAAGCTTAATGTTATAAGTTTTGTGAGAATATCATGAGGATGAGCTATGCATCATAACTCACATTTGGCTACAAAGTTTATAAAATTGTGTAAGTGGGATGATCGGTCATGAACATCTTGATGAGTGGGGCTAGCTTTCCTTCCTTTCTATGCTTGGAGAAAAGACATAGATTAATGTCTTAAATACAACACATGCAGCTCAAACATGTAGTATTCCATTAGTTTACCCATTCTCTTGAAAGCACATCAAAGATTTGTAAGTTCCCTATATCCAAACATGTGCTTCACTCTTTTATTAAGTGGGAAATTTCTTAAACCGTAAACCCTAAACCCTAAAACATAAAACCCTAAACCCTAAACCCTAAAGTTTTAGATTGAAAAGTCTTTAAATCCAAAACGTTTTAGATCCAAAAGATTTTAGATAAAGAAACCCTAGATCCTAAACCCTAAACCCTAAACCCTAAACCCTAAACCCTAAACCCTAAACCCTAAACCCTAAACCCTAAACCCTAAACCCTAAACCCTAAACACTAAACCCTAAACCCAAAACCCTAAACCCTAAATGCTAAATGCTAAACCCTAAACCCTTAAACCTAAAATCCTTAACCTCAAACCTCAAACCCCAATCCCTTAACCCAAAACCATAAGCCCTAAACCCTAAACCCTAAAACCTAAGCCCTAAACACTTAATCCTAAACCATAAACCCTAAACCCTAAACCCTAAACCTTAAACCCTAGATCCTAAAGCCTAAACCCTAAACCCTAAACACTAAAGCCTAAACCACAAACCCTAAACCCTAAACACTAAACCCTAAGCCACAAACCCTAAACCCTAAACACTAGTCCCTAAACCCTAACCCCCATACCCTAAAACAAAAAGCCTAAAATCCTAAACCCTACATCCTACACCCTAAACCTTAAACCCTAAAACTTAAATCCTAAACCCAAAACCCTAAAACCAAAACTCAAAACCCTAAATCCTAAAGTCCTAAACCCTAGAACCTAGACCCTAAACCCTAAACCATAAACCTTAAACATTAAACCCTAAACCCTAAACCCTAAAGCACAAATCATATATGGTAAACCCTAAGCCCTAAACCCTAAACTTTAAATCCTAAACCCTAAACTCTAAACCCTAAACTCTAAAGCCTAAAACCTAAACCCTAAACCCTAAACCCTAATCCCTAGACTCAAAACCCTAAACTCCAAACCCTAAACTCTAAATCCTAAACCATAAACCCTAAAGGCTAAAGCGTAAACCCTAAAACCTAAACCCTAAGCCCTAAACCCTCAACCCTAGATCCCAAACCCTCAACCATGAACACTAATCCCTAAAAACTAACCCGTATATCCTAAAACAAAATTTGTAAATCTTAAACCCTAAACCCTGACCTCTTAACCCTAAACCCTAAATCCTAAACCCTAGATCCTAAACCCTAAAACCCAAAACCTAAACCCAAAGCCCTAAATCCTAAACCCTAAACCCTAAAACCCTAAACCCTAAATTCTAGACCCTAGACTCTAAACCCTAAACCATAAACCCTTAACACTAATCGCTAAACCGTAAACCCTATAACCTAAATCA
>CM035424.1:165877631-165890131 GCA_020310875.1 Ceratopteris richardii | reverse complement strand
TTGCCCAAATTACTTGTGGGCTGAGGCTGTAAATACAGCTACTTATTTGGTTAATAGGTTACCATGTAAAGCTTTGCAGGGTATGACACCATATGAGGCATGGTGGGGTAAGAGACCTACTCTAGACCATTGCAAAGTATTTGGATGTTTGGCATATGCATATGTGCCATCCCAATTAAGGCACAAATTGGAACCTAAAGCTGAAATGTATGTATTCATTGGTTATGATGATAAGCAGATGGGATATAGGTTGTTGAGTCCATCCACAAAACAATCCCTTGTATCAAAGGATGTTACATTTGATGAGCAAGGTACTTGGTATGTAGGTACAATCAATATTAATGCAGGCGATGAAGAAGTTGTGAATCAAAAGAAAGTTAAATCAAAGGTTCAGATATTTGATGAAGAGGAGAATAATGAAGTACAGGTTGAAGTTGAAGAAATGCCAAGATTTGATCCTGAGTGTGAAGAACCAGAAACCTCAAGGAGTGGAGAACTCAGAAGGTCATCAAGGCACAAGTGGTAACCTACAAGGTATAGCTATGACACTTCTTTTTTGGCTACCAAAGATTATGCTTATATGATAAAGGCAGATGAAGACCCTTCTACATATGAAGAGGCAAAATGTAAGGAAAATTGGGAGAAAGCTATACAAGAGGAGTATGATGCATTGATGGAGAATCAGACATGGGACTTAGTTCCTAAATCAAATAGTCAGAAGATTATTGGATGCAAATGGGTCTACAAGAAAAAGATTATGAAGATGGAAGTGTGTCTAGATATAAAGCTAGACTTGTTGTGAAGGGTTTTGCTTAGACTTATGGTATAGAATATGATGAGACCTATAGTCCTATGGCAAAGATGACAACCATCAGGACACTCATAGCCATTGCTGCATGTAAAGGTTGGAAGTTATGTCAATTAGATGTGAAGAATGCTTTTTTAAATGGTTATATTTCATATGATGTTTTTATGGAGCAACCACAAGGATTCAGAGATGGAAGGTATCTAGATCATGTATGCAAGCTCAAAAGAGCTTTGTATGGTTTGACGCAGGCCCCAAGGGCATGGAATTATAGACTTGTAAAGTTCTTGAAAGAACTTGGATTCCAAGTATCTAAAGCAGATAGTAGCTTGCTTGTCAAAGCAAGTGATGATGGATTCATTTACATGTGCATATATGTTGATGATATAATTCTTACACGTAGAGATGAGAAAGGCATTCAAAGCCTAAAGAAGCAAATGGAGAAAGAGTTTAAAATCAGTGATTTGGGAGACTTGTCATATTTCTTGGGCATTATGATTGTAGGGTAGCACCTACTCCAATGGAGGTGAATCACAAATTGAGCAGATATGGAGGTGAAGAGTTCAAGGACATGAAACTATATCAAAGTTTGGTTGGAAGTCTGATCTATGCTACATTAACTAGGTGTGACTTGTCATATGCAGTTGGAGTATTATCTCAATTTATGCATTGCCCTAGGAAAGAACATTGGATTGCAGGTCAAAGAGTGTTGAGGTACATTAAGGGTACACTCAAAGAAGGTTTGTATTATGGTTTTACATCAGATACAAACATCAAGATCTATAGTGATATAGATTGGGTAGGTAATCTTGATGATAGAAGATCAACATATGGATACTTGTGTTATGTGGGAGATAAGTGAATCTCTTGGTGTTCAAAGAAGCAATAGAGAGTTGCTTTATCATCTACAGAGGCTGAGTATAAAGGTATGGTTGAAGCTGCAAAGGAAGTGATATGGCTTAAGACTCTGATGAAGAGTTTTGACATCATACAGAGTACAACCACTATTCATGGAGATAACATGAGTTCATTGTATTTAGCTGCTAACCTTGTGTTTCATGCCAGGACTAAACATATAGAGATACAATATCACTTTATAAGAGAGAAGGTGATGGATAAGGAGAAGGAAGTAATACATACTTCAACAAAAGATTAGATAGCTGATATGCTAACCAAAAGCTTGGATGGACCAAACCTACAAAGATTCAAAGACATGGCAGGCATAAGGAAGATAGATAGAACCTCAATTGATGATTGAGGGGGAGTTGTTGGTGCAGGCCAATCAATAATTGAAGGTTTGGGTAAAGAATTGAAGTCAAGGACTGAAGAAAAGATCAAGTCATGAAGCATGAAGGAATTGCATATCCAGGAGATAAAGATGTGTATACATATCTACATTATTTTAGAGTCAGTTCATCATATACTTTTGTAAGGTCATGACATTGTAAAAATCTTCCTATATATACAAAAAAAATGTCAGGAAAAGTAGAGAGATTATGTGAGAACAAGATTTGAGGAGAATTGGATGTCATTAGACTTTTAGAAGTGAGTAGAATCTCTCTCATTACTCAGTTGTAAGAATTTTTCAGAAATGAAAAATGTTGCACCTGATATTTCTGTGTATTCTCATTTTATGCTTGATCATTTCAAGAATCCTTTTGTAGATGTCTAATTCCATAGTTAGTGAGTCTATGGTTAAAGTTTGAGAACCTAATTGTAAACTCGCTGTGAGAATTATGAGTAGGAACATTCACATGTGAAGAAGTATTCACTAGTTCCTGAAACAGGTGGAAAATTCGATGTTAATGTTTTGATCAGTTCTCCTTCCACAGTGCAAGGTTTTGAGCAAGCGAGCATTCAATCTTTAAGTTGGAAGGTAAGCTACTTGTGGTTAAAAGAATTTTCATAAACGGGTTCTAGATAAAGAGAACCAAGTGTTAGAAGTTAAGGGTGTTTGAATCCACTTTTCAGAAGAGCAGTTTTAGACATACGTAGCTGGATGAGATCATTTCTCAAGATCTACTGAATCGTGTGGAGTCATTCAACTTGGAGAAGGTGCACAAACTATAGGCAACACCTTGTGCAAAGTTTCATAAAAAAATTTACACATTTGATAAGTTAATGAGAGAGATATGTGCAGCATACTTTCTGTAGAATTATCCTCTTCACAGTTTTTTCAAAAATCTTTGTAATTGATAGTTGATCCTCTAAATTAGTGAAGGCTTTGACTTACACTTGATATAGAGGTGCTCTAACTTGAAGAGTAGGTTGTTCTTTTGGAGATTAACATTCTCCATCACTATCTATCTCTCTCTCTCTCTCTCTCTCTCTCTCTCTCTCTCTCTCTCTATATATATATATATATATATATATATATATATATATATATATATATATATATATATACATATACATACATATATATAAATATATATATATATATCCATCTATCTATCTATCTATCCATCTATCTATCTATCTATCTATGTATCAATGTATCTATCTATCTATCTATCTATATATGTATGTATCTATGTATCTATGTATCTATCTATCTATCTATCTATCTATCTATCTATCTATCTATCTATCTATCTATCTATCTATCTATCTATCTATCTATCTATCTATCTATCTATCTATCTATCTATCCATCCATCCCTCCATCGATCCATCCCTCCATCCATCTATGCATCTATCTATCCATCTATCTATCCATCTATCTATCTATCTATCTATCTATCTATCTATCTATTTATCTATCTATCTATCTATCTATCTATCTATCTATCTATCTATCTATCTATTATCTATCTATCTATCTATCTATCTATCTATCTATCTATCTATCTATCTATCTATCTATCTATCTATCTATCTATCTATCTATCTATCTATCTATCTATCTATCTATCTACCTATATGTCTATATATCAATCTATCTATCTATCTATCTATCTATCTATCTATCTATCTATCTATCTATCTATCTATCTATCTATCTACCTATCTATCTATCTATCTATCTATCTATCTATCTATCTATCTATCTATCTATCTATCTATCTATCTATCTATCTATCTATCTATCTATCTATCTATCTATCTATCTATCTATCTATCTATCTATCTATCTGTCTATCTATCTATCTGTCTATTTGTCTATCTGTCTATCTGTCGATCTGTCTATCTGTCTATCTGTCTATGTCTCTATCTATCTCTCTCTCTATCTATCTATCTATCTATCTCTCTCTCTCTATCTCTCTCTCTCTCTATCTATCTATCTATCTATCTATCTATCTATCTATCTATCTATCTATCTATCTATCTATCTATCTATCTATCTATCTATCTATCTATCTATCTATCTATCTATCCATCCATCCATCCATCTAACCATCTATAACACTGAGTCACAACAAAGGAGAACAAAGACATGTTCTCTTTTTCTTTTTACCTAAAGACCATTATATGAAGCAAAAAAGTGGGCATTTTACAATATCTAGAAAGCATCACGAGTCTTGCTTGTAAATATTGTCACTAGAAGCTTGATCTCATATCCCAAGTAGTCAAGATAGATATACTAAAATTCTTGCTGCCATGAAAACTAGTTGTTGAGCATGACCAAGAGTCCCACATCATGATATTGGACAATAGATTAGAGTTGAAAAGGTCCAAGTAAGAATTCGTGAAGCTCCTTCATTACATCTATAACCTCAACAAGCACAGATAATAGCTAATTAAAAGTTACTCGAAAATTAGAGTACATGTGTTGCAAAAATCAGAGCATTTTAACAAGGCAATTAAGATCATCCCCTTTGTATGGTTAAGATCCCCATTGAATGCCTGGCCATATTAACAGAATATGAAATACATTTCACAAAAGCATTCCCACGAGAAGATAATATTCAACAAAATTATACTAAAAAACATTCACACATGATCAGAGAAATGCTCAAGATAAATCAAGCTGAACACAAAGTGGAAGAAGAACTCCAAATAATATTTCCATTAAAATGATCTTTTACATTTCCTGTGTAAGTACAAGTGTAATGTGAATCTACAATAGAAGCTGATCATAGCTTTCCTCAGGCTCAAGGATATTGGGATCCTCTGGAACATTAGAACCCATAACCTGCCTCTCTTGCTCCAAGATTGGCTCTTCAAGGTCAGCCATGTCCCCCGGTTCATCTGCAAGTGGGGGAACAGGCTCCCTTGAAGCCGGTTGGAATCTCTCCATGTCTGCAATGTGCTTCCTTCCAACCTCTTGGTCTTCATCTGGGCATTCATTCAGCCCATTGATTCTCATTTTAATAAAGCTCACTTGAGCATCATCCTTCTCCACAGCTATGCAGTGCCTGAACATCTTTAAAGAGCAAGCCAGATTCGTTCCTGAAACAGCAGAAAACCACTTAGAGGTGCCAATCAACTATGACTAATGAAAATTGTGAAAATTGAAATTACCTGTGCCCGAAAAAAGGTCTAGGACCCAGTCATCATCATTGGAGAATAGCTGAAGCAATCTCATTATGAGTTTTTGTGGCTTCTGATAGGGGTTAACCAATGTCATGTCCCCAGCTACATGACGAAGTTTCTTGGTAACGGCTGGGAACATGAGCACATTTGAGATCCCATTCTCATTGCAATGCTCCCTGACTCTCCTTTTGCTTACTTCATCATAATAGCCAACTGTAATGCATTCAGTGGCGCTCACAAACCTATGCAAAGGAGTGTGATTCACATTTGTCTTCACCCTGCAAACAAGAACTATGAGTCACAGAGAGCATCATTAAAGCCATGGAGATAGAAAGAGCATTACTTACCATGTGAGGCACTCCACGGCATGACATCTTGCCTTCAGAGTAGTTGAAACAGAGAAGGACTGGTCTCTGCTATGGAAAATTACTATCCTCCAAAGAGGAGACATAGTCAACTCTGCAAAATCAGTGACCATCTTCCGAATCTGAGGGTGTTTGAAGGGTTCATCATCATTAACTGATCCCAACATCCTAAATCCATAGGGTATGTCCGCTATAAGAAGGGAGAAATGTTTCCTAGGCACAACAGAACAAATATTATTTACATCACTACAATATACATTGTAATATACAGGCCTAAGGGGGTCTAGGGGATTGGAGAAGCATTTAAGATCAGGTTCATCATCAAAATCCATCTCCTTGGCTTTCAGCCTAGATTTCTCATGCCTTGCTCTTTGAATGTGAGCTAGGAATGCAGGGGGGCAATCATCTAGTAGCTCCGCAGACTTACTTTTCTTTGGTTTCTGTAGAAAAAAGTGGAAAGACAACTAAATGAGCTCTTCAATACAGCAAGCAGAACATAAGGAAGCGATGAATGGCATCGATTTCATGTGGGGGTAGATGCCAGGCATCGACTTTCTACTGAAAGTCGATGCCTGGCATCGACTTTAGGACATTAGTCGATGCCTGGCATCGACATATGCCACGAGGTCGATGCCAGGCATCGACTTATGCTGCAGGTCGATGCCGAGCATCGACTTATGCCCCCAAGTCGATGCCAGGCATCGACTTTTGGCTGCAGGTCGATGCCAGGCATCGACTTTTGGCTGCAGGTCGATGCCAGGCATCGACTTTTGGCTGCAGGTCGATGCCGGGCATCGACTTTAGCCGTAAGTCGATGCCAGGCATCGAGTTCGTAGTAAAAGCCTGGCATTAAATTTGTTTGGTGAATCAAGGCATCTAACCTAATGGCAAACCAGTCACAACCTCAGAAAGAGAACCTACCCAATCACGGAAAAGGATGAAATATTCTGATAAAGCTTTGTAGGATGATGTGGTTGGATAGTCTCTTTGGACCTCTGTCCAAGAAAAGCAACCCAGCCTCTTCATCATGACCTCCTGAATCTTCATGTAAACTTTATGACTACAGTCACAGAAATTAAAAAGAGACTAGGTGAGAACAGAAACATGGGAGGAGGGAAAAAGGATCTGAGAATAACATACATACTTATTGAGCTCAGTCACCATCTCCTCCAGGCTTAAGTCCTTGTAGATTACCCTCGACAAAGTTGATATGATCAATGTATCATCCTTGATTCCTTGAAGGGCCCTCCATGGTGTGAGCTTCATGTCCTCGGGAGCCTCTTCAATTGAGAGGTCAGCTTTCTTTCCCTTTCCCTTCAGATCAACCTGTGGGTCTGGCCTCGACTTTCGTTGCTTCTGGCCCTTGACTTCCCTGTTCTCCCACATTGTGAAAATTCTATCCTGTAGATCCCAGATCTCACCTGTTCTGAATGCCAGTTGAAACCATGGATCATATTTCCTCAAGGCATCAGACTTTGTATTCTTATCTAGTGCAATTCCAACCTCAATAAGGCATTGCTTTCGTAGATTGGGATGTATTCTTCCAGCTTCCCTAACAAGACAATCTTCATATTCATGGTGGAAGAACCGAATTCTCTCTATGGAGGACATTTTTTGCCTGTAGTCATTGTCATTGTTGTGATCCCAAGCAAGAAGCTTGGCTTCCTCAGTTGTAAGACCAGCATATATCTTACACTCTGCATACCTAAAGAAAAATGTGGTAGGGTGCTCCTTCACAAGCTGTCTACGGGCCTCTGCAGAGTGTGAACCTCCAATCACATAATAAGTATACTCCTCAAATGAACCCTCATTGAACTCTTCAACAGAGCTGCACTCATTCTGATCCACCATGACAAGGAATGGCACAACAGTAGCATGAGGATTTATTCTCATTTTCTTCTTAAGATTCTGCACATGCAAATTGTGTGGCTCCCTGATCTCAAGGGGCCTCCTCCCTGTGACTGGATCTATAGGTGGCCTGTGGATGATATTGATTGGAAGGTGGAACAACTGCCCCTTCTTCACAATTTTTCTTTTAGCTATATCCTCCCTCATCTTGTTCTGCTCAGTACCAAGAACACCCGAGGCAAGCTCTCCACCGGGTGCAACAATTATATCCTCAGAGCTAGAGCTTGAGTCAGAAGACTCCTCTTCTGAAATTCTCTTCTTTTTCTTTTGAAGCTTCTTCTGCACGCTCTGCTTACCCCTTGCCTTTACAGGGGTCGTCTTCTTCTGTTGTGTTGGCATGATATTGCCCTGGATCCATGGCATCAGGTCTTTGATGAAATTCACTGAGTCTCTGCATATCTGAGCTAGCCCTTCTGGAACACAGCACTCTGGGCACAAGAAATCCATCTTGCATATGACATTTCTTAATCCTTTTGATGTCTCCACCAAGAAAAGCAGGTTGTCAGAATCTTCATCTTCATAATCTAGTTTGTAAACAAGGCCATATTGAAAACCTTGTGTTGTCGTGATCTTTCCTCTGCCATAAGCCCCTGCAAACACAAGGAGGACTGCATTCTTCTCTTCAACGTACTGGAGGCACCACTCTAGATTTGTCATGTCACGAAGTGGACGATCTGTCCTCATTACCTCCGTCTCCCTAGACCTTTCCCTCATATTTGGATCCTCCTCAGGAATTTTAATGCTACTCTGTCCACCTGAGGATATTCCTAGTGGGTTGCTGGCCTTCTCAGAGGATAATGGTGCAATAATTTTCTTTGCTTTTGCTTGGTGACCAACTCCTTTGTCACGTTGCTGGTCAACAGAGCCCATGGTGACTCTGAGCTTCTTGATGGGCCTTTCATCCTTGTACTCCGCATCCCTGAAGGCACTTGGAAATATCAGATCAAACGTAGATGTGGTTTTCAAAGGCCCAAGTCCATGCCAGGCATCGATTTTGAGCTTCAGGTCGATGCCAGGCATCGATGTTTAAGTGAATGTCGATGCCAGGCATCGACTTTGTGTGCAAGTCGATGCCCGGCATCGACTTGAGGGTGAAAGTCGATGCCAGGCATCGACTTGGGGTGCAAGGGTCGATGCTTGGCATCGACTTTTGGGCCCAAGTCGATGCTTGGCATCGACTTTTGGGCAAAGTCGATGCCTGGCATCGACTTTTACCCTCAAGTCGATGTCTGGCATCGACTTGCACACAAAGTCGATGCCTGGCATCGACTTGGGCCCAAAAGTCGATGCCAAGCATCGACTTGGGCCCAAAAGTCGATGCCAAGCAGCGCCTTTGCACCCTAAAGTCGATGCCTGGCATCGACTTTTCAGTGCATGTTGATGCCGGAAAGTCGATGCTTGGCATCGACTTCTGAGCCCAAGTCGATGCCTGGCATCGACTTTCAGGTGAAAGTCGATGCCTGGCATCGACTTGTCGGTGCAAGTCGATGCCTGGCATCGACTTGTCGGTGCAAGTCGATGCCTGGCATCGACTTGGGCCCAAAAGTCGATGCTTGGCATCGACTTTTGAGCCCAAGTCGATGCCTGGCATCGACTTGTCGGTGCAAGTCGATGCCTGGCATCGACTTGCAGCCCCAAGTCGATGCCTGGCATCGACTTGAGGCTGCAAGTCGATGCCAGGCATCGACTTGCACCTGAAAATCGATGCCAGGCATCGACTTGGGCCCAAAAGTCGATGCCAGGCATCGAGCTGTACATTCTTTGGATCCATATTTCTAGAGGTCAGAAAAATAAATACCTAGAAATCAGACTTGTTACACAGACATACAGAGGGAATCTTTTTGGAATCTTTATTTATGGTATTATTTTGTCTACCTCTTGGTACTTTTGCCAACATTCTTCTTCTCCATCTGACTTGGCTTGCTGGTATGCTGAGCTCTGTGCTCCATGGCTATCTGTGCTCTGCTGCTGTCTCTTGCTCGTGGATTTTGAAAATGCGAATGATCTCCTCCTCTGGTATTTATAGGCAATTGGGTAACTTGAACCAGAGACTAACTGGATCTAACTGAATGAGTCCAGTTGCTAACTAAATCTGTCAACTTATCTAACCAAGGAATATCACCCACAGTAATAGGCTGTTTCAGAGCCACTTTTATGAAATATTCATAGACCCTTGCAACTATTTATATACATTTGCATAGAAATTACATTTCAATGGCAAGAGTATGGTATGTCCATGAGGATGTCTAAACTCATGTAGAGATTTGTTTCTTAGAATCTCTTTCTTGGGAGAAAATCAAGTCAAAGTTGTGTTGACTGTGGGAGACTAATGACATCTTTATAGTATTACCCTCCTCACTTTAGTTCATATTCACATTTATCTTGTAACTCACTGTTGAAATGGAAAATCAATGTATGAATAAACATTCAAGTACAGAACCTTGCAACTATTTATATACATTTGCATGGAAATTAAGCTTCAATGGCAACAGTATGGTATGTACATGAGGATTTCTAATCTCATGTAGAAGTTCTTTCTTAGAGTCTGTTGCTTGGGAGAAAATCAGGTCTAAGTTGTGAGATTAATGACATCTTTATAGTGTTATCCTCCACACACTTTAGTTCATATTCACATTTATCTTGTAACACAATGTTGAAATGGAATATCAATGTATGGATAAACATTCTGTGTACCTCTTTTACACATAATTCTTTTTTAATATACTTTCATCTACCTCTTTGATATCTAGCCAAGACCACAATAAAACCTAATCCTTGAAATCTTAACGGAATGTAGAATATCTTCTTGTATAGGGTTCAATGGCATAGCATATTCTAGTTGGAACTGAACTTGGATATATTCCAGTTGTAAAATCTCTTCTTGTAAAATTTCTCCAAACAATTTTATTATATATTCCTGTTGGAACTCAACTTGGATATATTTTGATTCATTCACAATGCTTAGACTCAATGACTCATATGTAGTTAGAAATCAACTGTGTTTCTCATTTGAATCAAAAGTGAATCAAATCTTTGGTTCCCTTATTAGTGTATATTTGAGTAATTAAGTGATTTGATGTAATTTGATGTTTAATGTTATTTAATGTACTTTAATAAGCTTTTGATTTCATATCTTCTTGATGTGACATTTGATGTGACATCTTCACTTGATCTCGGATTTCTACTTATTTAAAAAGGTCATTCATCTTCAGTCTTCTGTGAACTCAGTGAAGATGAGCTCAATCTTTTCAGTGGATGCTTGGGCATCAGCTTCCTCTGCTCATATTGATTCATTGTTCTCAGTTGAGCCTTTCCAGAGAAGTGATGATCCCTATGATTTAGAACGTGCTGATGATTCCATGTTTTCTGTTGAGTCATTTAAGTTATCCAATTCACAGTGCAATGCTGCTCAACCAAATGCACCTCTTGATCTCCCATCTGATCCAATCATTGATCTCCCTTCTGACTCAAGTGCATGTGGAGCAACAAAAAAGCAAAGCAAGCTCAATCTACGATTTAAAAGAAGGTCTCGTGAAGTAAGTCGAAAAAGATTTAAATTTCTTACTTCAGATAGACAGATTGCATTGGATATTGTGAAGCATTGTTGTGGTTTGAAATGTTTGTATAATTTAGGAATGAAGAAACTAAAGCACATAAGAGAAAATTCCTCCATTTAGATAGTGAAAGGCAAGATATATACCTTGTTTCTTGCATGCAAATGATTGAGGATAACATGTCAGTAACGCGTGTTGGTTTTGAATACTTCTTTACTCAAGGGATGCCATGCTGTAGAGCTGCATTTTAAATTGCAATGGGTGTAGGAAATTTTAGAATACATAGGGTTCAACAAGGGTTTTTGAATGGGGATCTCATTTTGGATACGTTCCATGTTGGGACCAAAGGATCTGTTGGACGTCATGCAATGAATTGGATGATGAACTATTTTAGCTTGCATTGTGAAGTTATGCCTACAACTGGAAGGTTGCACTTGTCAGATAACTTTACTCGTCGAGAGGTATTTCAAATATATAGAGAAGACATGGAAAATAGAAATGAGAAGTATGTGTTGTATCGTCACTTTACTCGATTATGGAAGGAAGAGTTTAACAATGTTTCTATTCCTCGTAAAGTTAGAATGGGTGAATGTTCAGTTTGCGCCACTTTGAAAAACATGGCAAAAGGGGCTACAACACCACAGGAAAAGCATAATTTTAAAAACCTTCTTAACAACCATCGTGACAGTCAAGCATTAGAGAGAAAGAAAGCAATTCATCATCGAAGTAAGGCACTCAGAAATCCGGAGCGTTATATGTGTTTGTTGATCGATGGTATGGATAAAAAAAAAACTTGTTTGCCACATTTTTATCGCATCCCTAAGGACATTGGAGATGAAGTCCTTGTGCAAATGCATTTGGTTGGTGCTTTGGTATACAATGGAACTGTAATGTCCAAGGTTTTCTTCACATATCCGAATGTGCATAATGATCCAAACCTTACAGTTACTGTCATTCATCGTGTTTTGCAATCATGGAAGGGTCTTTTGCCACCAACTCTATATTTGCAACTAGATAATACTGCAAGAGAGAATAAAAATTCTACAGTCTTTGGATATTTAAGCATGCTTGTTGAAAAACAGGTATTTCAAAAGGTTAAGGTAAATTTTCTTCTGGTTGGCCACACTCATGATCACATTGATCAAATGTTCAGTACTTTCTCTAAGAAGTTGGCACGTAACAATGCTTTTACTCTTCCGATTTTATCTGAGCTGATTTCAGAAGCATATACTCCAAAACCAGAAGTTCAACACCTCACACAGATTTATGACTTTAAGCACTTTTGCTCAATGGGCCTTGATAACAGTGCTAAGGTTTTGGCTCCATTGCACAATATTAGTTTCAACCATGTATTCTTGATGAGGAGGGTTGATAAAATAACCCTTTTATTTG
>CM035424.1:165845131-165852631 GCA_020310875.1 Ceratopteris richardii | reverse complement strand
AATTAAGATCATCCCCTTTGTATGGTTAAGATCCTCATTGAATGCATGGCCATATTCACAGAATATGAAATACATTTCACAAAAGCATTCCCAAGAGAAGATAATAATCAACAAAATTATACTAAGAAACATTCACACATGATCAGAGAAATGCTCAAGATAAATAAAGCTGAACACAAAGTGGAAGCAGAACTCGACATTATATTTCTATTAAAATGATTTTTTACATTTCCTATGTAAGTACAAGAGTAATATGAATCTACAATAGAAGCTGATTATAGCTTTCCTCAGGCTCAAGGATATTGGGATCCTCTGGAACATTAGAACACATATCCTGCCTCTCTTGCTCCAAGATTGGCTCTTCAAGGTCAGCCATGTCCCCCGGTTCATCTGCAAGTGGGGGAACAGGCTCCCTTGAAGCCGATTGGAATCTCTCCGTGTCTGCAATGTGCTTCCTTCCAACCTCTTGGTCTTCATCTGGGCATTCATTCAGCCCATTGATTCTCATTCTAATGAAGCTCACTTGAGCATCATCCTTCTCCACAGCTATGCAGTGCCTGAACATCTTTAAGGAGCAAGCCAGAGTCGTTCCTGAAACAGCAGAAAACCACTTAGAGGCGTCAATCAACCATGACTAATGAAAATTGTGAAAATTGAAATTACCTATGCCCGAAAAAAGGTCTAGGACCCAGTCATCATCATTGGAGAATAGCTGAAGCAATCTCATTATGAGTTTCTGTGGCTTCTGATAGGGGTTAACCAATGTCATGTCCCCAGCTACATGACGAAGTTTCTTGGTAACGGCTGGGAACATGAGCACATTTGAGATCCCATTCTCATTGCAATGCTCCCTGACTCTCCTGTTGCTTACTTCATCATAATAGCCAACTGTAATGCATTTAGTGGAGCTCACAAACCTATGCAAAGGAGTGTGATTTACGTTTGTCTTCACCCTGCAAACAAGAACTATGAGTCACAGAGAGCATCATTAAAGCCACGGAGATAGAAAGAAGATTACTTACCACGTGAGGCACTCCATAGCATGACATCTTGCCTTCAGAGCAGTTGAAACAGAGAAGGACTGGTCTCTGCTATGGAAAATTACTATCCTCCAAAGAGGAGACATAGTCAACTCTGCAAAATCAGTGACCATCTTCCGAATCTGAGGGTGTTTGAAGGGTTCATCATCATTAACTAATCCCAACATCCTAAATCCATAGGGTATGTCCGCTATGAGAAGGGAGAAATGTTTTCTAGGCACAACAAAACAAATATTATTTACATCACTACAGAATACATTGTAATATACAGGCCTAAGGGGGTCTAGGGGATTGGAGAAACATTTCAGATGAGGTTCATCATCAAAATCCATCTCCTTGGCTTTCAGCCTAGATTTCTCATGCCTTTCTCTTTGAATGTGAGCCAGGAATGCAGGGGGGCAATCATCTAGTAGCTCCGTAGACTTACTTTTCTTTGGTTTCTGCAGAAAAAAGTGGAAAGATAATTAAATGAGCTCTTCAATACAACAAACAGAACATAAGGAAGCGATGCATGGCATCGATTTCATGTGGGGGTAGATGCCAGGCATCGACTTTGGGACATAAGTCGATGCCTGGCATCGACTTATGCCACGAGGTCGATGCCAGGCATCGACTTATGCTGCAGGTCGATGCCAGGCATTGACTTATGCCCCCAAGATGATGCCTGGCATCGACTTTTGGCTGCAGGTCGATGCTAGGCATTGACTTTAGCCGTAAGTCAATGTCAAGCATCGAATTCGTACTAAAAGCCTGGCATCAAATTGGTTTGGTGAATCAAGGCATCTAACCTAATGGCAAACCAGGCACAACCTCAGAAAGAGAACCTACCCAATCACGAAACAGGATGAAATATTCTGATAAAGCTTTGTAGGATGATGTGGTTGGATAGTCTGCTTGGACCTCTGTCCAAGAAAAGCAACCCAGCCTCTTCATCATCGCCTCCTGAATCTTCATGTAAACTTTATGACTACAGTCACAGAAATAAAAAAGAGACTAGGTTAGACCAGAAACATGGGAGGAGGGAAAAAGGATCTGAGAATAACATACATACTTATTGAGCTCAGTCACCATCTCCTCCAGGCTTAACTCCTTGGAGATTACCCTTGACAAAGTTGATATAATCAATGTATCATCCTTGATTCCTTGAAGGGCCCTCCATGGTGTCAGCTTCATGTCCTCAGGAGCCTCTTCAATTGAGAGGTCAACTTTCCTTCCCTTTCCCTTCAGATCAACCTGTGGGTCTGGCCTCGACTTTCGTTGCTTCTGGCCCTTGACCTCCTTGTTCTCCCACATTGTGAAAATTTTATCCTGTAGATCCCAGATCTCACCTGATCTGAATGCCAGTTGAAACCATGGATCATATTTCCTCAAAGCATCAGACTTTCTATTCTCATCCAGTGCAATTCCAACCTCAATAAGGCATTGCTTTCGTAGATTGGGATGTATTCTTCCAGCTTCCTTCACAAGACAATCTTCATATTCATGGTGGAAGAACCGAATTCTCTCTATGGAGGACATTTTTTGCCTGTAGTCATTGTCATTGTTGTGATCCCAAGCAAGAAGCTTGGCTTCCTCAGTTGTAAGACCAGCATATATCTTACACTCTGCATACCTAAAGAAAAATGTGGTAGGGTGCTCCTTCACTAGCTGTCTACGGGCCTCTGCAGAGTGTGAACCTCCAATCACATAATAAGTATAATCCTCAAACAAACCCTCATTGAACTCGTCCACAGAGCTGCACTCATTCGGATCCACCATGACAAGGAATGGCACAACAGTAGCATGAGGATTTATTTTCATTTTCTTCTTAAGATTCTGCACGTGCAAATTATGTGGCTCCCTGATCTCAAGGGGCCTCCTCCCTGTGACTGGATCTATTGGTGGGCTGTGGATGATATTGATTGGCAGGTGGAACAACTGCCCCTTCTTCACAACTTTTCTTTTAGCTATGTCCTCCCTCATCTTGTTCTGCTCAATACCAAGAACACCCGAGGCAAGCTCTCCACCAGGTGCAACAATTATATCCTCAGAGCTAGAGCTTGAGTCAGAAGACTCCTCTTTTGAAATTCTCTTCTTTTTCTTTTGAAACTTTTTCTGCACGCTCTGCTTACCCCTTGCCTTTACAGGGGTTGTCATCTTCTGTTGTGTTGGCATGATGTTGCCCTGGATCCATGGCATCAAGTCCTTGATAAGATTGACTAAGTCGCTGCATATCTCAGCTAGACCATCTGGAACACAACACTCTGGGCACAAGAAATCCATCTTGCATATAACATTTCTCAAACCTTTCGATGTCTCTACCAAGAAAAGGAGGTTGTCAGAATCCTCATCTTCATAATCCAGTTTGTACACAAGGCCATACTGAAAACCTTGTGCTGTCGTGATCTTTCCTCTCCCATATGCCCCTGCGAACACAAGAAGGACTGCATTCTTTTCTTCAACATACTGAAGGCACCACTCCAGATTTGTCATGTCCCGCAGTGGACGATCTGTCCTTAAGAGCTCAGCGTCCCTCGACCTATCCTTCATAGTTGTATCATCCTCAGGAATTTTGATGCTACTCTGTCCACGTGAGGATATTCCTAGCGGTTTGCTGGCCTTCTCAGAGGATAAGGATGCAATATATTTCTTTGGTTTTGCTTGGTGACCAATGCCTTTGTCACGTTGCTGATCACCAGAGCCCATGGTGACTCTCAACTTCTTGAAGGGCCTCTCACTCTTGGACTCCGCATCCCTGAAGGCGCTTGGAATAATCAGCTCATACGTAAATGTGGTTTTCAAAGGCCCAAGTCGATGCTAGGCATCGACTTTTAGGTTCAAGTCGATGCTAGGCATTGACTTTTAAGTGCAAGTCGATGCCAGGCATCGACTTTGTGTGCAATTCGATGCCCGACATTGACTTGAGGGTGCAAGTCGATGCCAGGCATCGACTTGCACCCCCAAGTCGATGCCTGGCATCGACTTGCACCCTCAAGTCAATGCCGGGCATCGAATTGCACACAAAGTCGATGCCTGGCATCGACTTGCACTTAAAAGTCGATGCCTGGCATCGACTTGAACCTAAAAGTCGATGCCTAGCATCGACTTCCACCCAAAAGTCGATGCCTGGCATCAACTTTGCACCCTAAAGTCGATGCCTAGCATCGACTTTAAGGCCAACTTCGATGCCAAGCAAGTCGATGCCTTGCATCGACTTGAGGCTGCAAGTCGATGCCAGGCATCGACTTGAAGCCTCAAGTCGATGCCTGGCATCGATTTGCACCTGCAAGTCGATGCCTGGCATCGACTTGCACACAAAGTCGATGCCTGGCATCGACTTGCAGCCTCAAGTCGATGCCTGGCATCGACTTACACCTAAAAGTCGATGCCAGGCATCGAGCTGTACCCTCATTGGATCTATATGTTTAGAGCTAAGAAAAATAAAAACCTAGAAAGCAGACTCTTTACACAAACATACAAAGGGAATCTTTTAGGAATCTTTTTTTATGGTATGATTTTGTCTACCTCTTGGTACTCTTGCCAACATTCTTCTTCTCCATCAGAGTTGCCTTGCTTGTATGCTGAGCTCTGTGCTCCATAGCTGTCTGTGCTCTATTGCTCTCTGTTGCTCGTGGATTTTGAAAATGAGAATGATCTCCTCCTTTGCTATTTATAGGCAATTGGGTAACTTGAACCAGAGACTAACTGGATCTAACTGAATGAGTCCAATTGCTAACTATATCTGTCAACCAATCTAACCAGGGAATACCACTCACACAAATAGGCTGTTTCAGAGCCACTTTAATGAAATATTCATAGAACCTTGCAACTATTTATATACATTTGCATGGAAATTACACTTCAATGGCAAGAGTATGGTATGTACATGAGGATGTCTAATCTCATGTAGAAATTTTTTCTTAGAATGTCTTGCTTGGGAGAAAATCAAGTCTAAGTTGTGTTGAATATGGGAGATTAATGACATCTTTATAGTGTTATCCTCTTCACTTTAGTTCATATTCACATTTATCTTGTAACACATTGTTGAAATGGAAAATCAATGTATGAATAAACATTCAAGTAAAGAACCTTGCAACTATTTATATACATTTGCATGGAAATTACACTTCAAGTCTAAGTTGTGTTGAATATGGGAGATTAATGACATCTTTATAGTGTTATCCTCCTCACTTTAGTTCATATTCACATTTATCTTGTAACACATTGCTGAAATGGAAAATCAATGTATGAATAAACATTCCGTGTACCTCTTTTACACACAATTCTTTTTTAATATACTTTCATCTACCTCTTTGAGATCTAGCCAAGACTACAATGAAACCTAATCCTTGAAATCTTATTTACCAAAGGTAAAATTTCTTCTTGTATAGTCTTCAATGGCACTACTACAAACAATTTTAATATATAATCCAATTGGAACTCAACTTGGATATATTTTGATTCACTCACAATGCTAAGACTCAATGACTCATATCTAGTTAGAAATCAATTGTGTTTCTCATTTCAAAAGTGAATCAAATCTTTGGTTCCCTTATTAGTGTATATTTGAGTAATTAAGTTATTTGATGTAATTTGATGTTTAATGTTATTTAATGTACTTTAATAAACTTTTGATTTCATATCTTCTTGATGTGACATTTGATGTGACATCTTCACTTGATCTCGGATTTCTACTTATTTAAAAAGGTCATTCATCTTCAGTCTTCTGTGAACTCAGTGAAGATGAGCTCAATCTTTTCAGTGGATGCTTGGGCATCAGCTTCTTCTGCTCATATTGATACAGTTTTGGATTCATTGTTCTCAGTTGACCCTTTCCACAGAAGTGATGATCCCTATGATTTAGGACGTGCTTATGATTCCATGTTTTCTGTTGAGTCATTTAAGTTATCCAATTCACAGTGCAATGCTGCTCAACCAAATGCACCTCATGATCTCCCATCTGATCCAACCATTGATCTCCCTTCTGACTCAAGTGCATGTGGAGCAACGAAAAAGCAAAGCAAGCTTAATCTACAATTTAAAAGAAGGCCTCGTGAAGTAAGTCAAAAAAGATTTAAATTTCTTACTTCAGATAGACAGATTGCATTGGATATTGTGAAGCATTGTTGTGGTTTGAAATGTTTGTACAATTTAGGAATGAAGAAACTAAAGCACCTAAGAGAAAAATTCCTCCATTTAGATAGTGAAAGGCAGGATATATACCTTGTTTCTCGCATGCAAATGATTGAGGATAACATGTCAGTAACATGTGTTGGTTTTGAATATTTCTTTAGTCAAGGGATGCGATGCTGTAGGGCTGCATTTAAAATTGCAATGGGTGTGGGAAATTTTAGAATACATAGGGTTCAACAAGGGCTTTTGAATGGGGATCTCATTTTGGATACGTTCCATGTTGGGACCAAAGGATCTGTTGGACGTCATGCAATGAATTGGATGATGAACTATTTTAGCTTGCATTGTGAGGTTATGCCTACAACTGGAAGGTTGCACTTGTCAGATAACTTTACTCGTCGAGAGGTATTTCAAATATATAGAGAAGACATGGAAAATAGAAATGAGAAGTATGTGTTGTATCGTCACTTTACTCGATTATGGAAGGAAGAGTTTAACAATGTTTCTATTCCTCGTAAAGTTAGAATGGGTGAATGTTCAGTTTGCGCCACTTTGAAAAACATGGCAAAAGGAGCTACAACACCACAGGAAAAGAATAATTTTAAAAACCTTCTTAACAACCATCGTGAGAGTCAAGCTTTAGAGAGAAAGAAATCAATTCATCATCGAAGTAAAGCACTCAGAAATCCGGAGCGTTATATGTGTTTGTTGATCGATGGTATGGATAAAAAAAAAACTTTTTTGCCATTTTTATCGCATCCCTAAGGACATTGGAGATGAAGTCCTTGTGCAAATGCATTTGGTTGGTGCTTTGGTATACAATGGAACTGTAATGTCCAAGGTTTTCTTCACATATCCGAATGTGCACAATGATCCAAACCTTACAGTTACTGTCATTCATCGTGTTTTGCAATCATGGAAGGGTCTTTTGCCACCAACTCTATATTTGCAACTAGATAATACTGCAAGAGAGAATAAAAATTCTACAGTCTTTGGATATTTAAGCATGCTTATTGAAAAACAGGTATTTTAGAAGGTTAAGGTAAATTTCCTTCTGGTTGGCCACACTCATGATCACATTGATCAAATGTTCAGTACTTCCTCTAAGAAGTTGGCACGTAACAATGCTTTTACTCTTCCGATTTTATCTGAGCTGATTTCAGAAGCATATACTCCAAAACCAGAAGTTCAACACCTCACACAGATTTATGACTTTAAGCACTTTTGCTCAATGGGCCTTGATAACAGTGCTAAGGTTTTGGCTCCATTGCACAATATTAGTTTCAACCATGTATTCTTGATGAGGAGGGTTGATGAAATAACCCTTTTATTTGCAAAGCAGTATTCA
>CM035424.1:165792631-165840131 GCA_020310875.1 Ceratopteris richardii | reverse complement strand
AGCACAATGACTGTGTTAGCTAACACAAGCGCTATTCTACTTAGCATAAATAGTATGCGAGCCTGCACAATCTATATGCACTAACAAATGCTAGCTAACACATTTCCTATGCTAATTAACATAGCTAGTGTGCCAAATTTAAAAAATATATATGGTAGCTAGAAAAGGCACTATGTTAACGAACATAATCAATATGCTACATAGCATAGTCATTATGCTTTTGGGAAAGAGAGTATGCTAACTATCATAATGATTATAATAGATAAGACATGCTATATGCTAACAAACATACCTAGTGTGCTAACTAGCACTACTAGTATGCTAGCTAGTAAATGAACTATGCTAACTATCATAATGAGTATGCTAGCTAGCACAACTTTTATGCTAATTAGGAAAGTTAGTATGCTAACTAGAACAATTATTTTACTAGCTAAAATGGGCTCTATGATATTAAACATATTTCATATACTAGCTAGTATAGTGCGTCTTGGAAAAGGCATTATGCATATTAATAGAATCAATATATTAGATAGCGCAATCACTAAGATAATTATCAAATCCATCCTTCTAAGTACCATAATATATATTCTAGTTAGGAGAAGCATTATGTTAATTATCAAGTGTGCTAACTAACACCTCAAATATGCCATCTTTCACAACAGATCTGCTAGTAGAATATTTATTGTGCTTGCTAGCACTACATTTATGTACTTAGTTCAAATGAGATACCCAAAAGCAATCTTGATTATTTGGTGAGATGTTGATTTTGATAACATCTCTATTGGAAAGTGGCACAATGACTGAGGCAAGTAATGTATATGGAGGGACTTCTCCATCCTGAAAATTAGATGCAAGCATTGTTCAAAGTTTTTGTACTACCTTTTGTTCTAAATTCTCACCCTTAACATGCAAAAGAAGAGTAGGTAGATTTTAATATCCACATGCAAATGTTAATTTATTGAATAATATTCAAGGTATTTTCTTACCAATAAGCAAGAAATTTCAACAACTATCCTATTCTCATCTTTAAAAGTTTCCTGTAATTCAACAAATCCGAGAGTTTTAATGTTTCTTTATAAAGTAAAATCTTCATTTCAGTATCTAACTATAGATTATAATCCAAAGTCTCTTATTTTTGACACCCATCAATAATACCTATGCTTTGTTCAACTTTTGTCGAAGTGAGATGAGAGCGGGATTGATCTTTTCAATACCGACCTAATTTATCTTGTCAACTTCAGATCCTCTCAAGAGTTTTGGAAATCATTTCCCAAGCTCATGGATAATAGTATTTCATGATCACTAATTGCATTAGAAAATATACCTATAGAAATGACTATCGACAAGTGCATGTTTTGACGTTTCGTGCAATAATAGGGTGGCCTTCCACATGCAAGATGTGCCACCCATGCACTATTCATCATCGAAATACTTTGTATGCACTTATTCTCCTATTTGGAGGCCACTTGGTGTGTATGAGTATGAATCCTCTACTCATGCAAATGGCTATCGAAGTAGCATTTTCCTTTAAATTCATGCATAATCTAAGCAACAAATTTTTTTGAGTGAAATTGCGTATACATATCATTTGTGAAAACTCTTGGGGCAAATTTATTGGCATACAGTTTGGCAAATCCTGTTGTAACTTCTATATTTTTGGGTTTCTTTTGGTACACCATAGAGTGTAAACTGCTTATAGAGTTTTAGATGAACAAATCTACATTTTATCCTATAGTGATTGTTCTCTATATATTACACGAAAATTGAAGACCACTCATCCTCAAGGACATCGTCTCATCTTAGCAATTTCAAATCAAACCCTTTATTAGCAAGACCATATACTTCATTGAACTTAGTAGATGTGAGGAAATATATCATCTAAACTGGAATGATATCTTTGGTGCTCTCTTATGGCCTATATATATATATATATATATATATATATATATATATATATATATATATATATATATATATATATATATATATATATATATATATATATATATATATATATATATATATATATATAGAGAGAGAGAGAGAGAGAGAGAGAGAGAGAGAGAGAGATCATCACCTTCCTCTATGTTTTTTCATTTTCTTTCATGAATGATTGCACTTTCACTAGCTACTATAGATCTATACCTTTTCATGGTGGTAAATGCATTGATTCATGCTCTAAGGGGTCTTTCCAACGGCGGAACCTTGTGAGCCGGGCGTGACCTCAATGAGAGATGGTGAAAGGAATTGGAGATGGTAAAGGGAATCGGTGATCAAGAACGTTGGTACTAAATAACATACTCTTCAAACCATGGTAAGATTATGTAATGTGTTATTTAAATCATAGAAAGATGATCTAATTAATAATGATAATTATCCAAAGAGTTGAGTCATGTCAACATGCTTCTACCCTAAACTTTCTCCTACAAATTTCACTTAGATTTTCTTTTTCTTCTTGGCGTGTGGGTGTAGAGTGTTAGGTTTAGTTGGGGGATTCTCTTGTTTTCATTTCTAGCTATGATACTTCTTGTCGCAATGGCGTAATGTTTGGTAGTACAAATAAGTTTCCATATAGTTCGAATACGTAATACGCTAGACCATTCTTGATTCTAATGTTCAAATAAAAGATAAGTATCACACCAGTATAATCCTTTTGATTGGCATTCATTCTGAGAGTATGCATACAATTCTCTTTCGATTCGATTGATGTTAAATTTCTTATGGATGTTAAAATCTCAAAAAAAATATCAAACTATTACTTACAAATGTGAAATTTTCCCATGGTTTTTCATCATCTTTAATATAGTCACTTTCCAATAGTGCCTCTTGATCTCCCTACGCTACACATTTTCATATACTTATAGTGTTACATGCTCTTCTTGAGAATATCCTTTTGTGTTCATTCTATGATTCATTCTAGCGATTGGGCAAGTTTGCATTCTTAATCAAGTTTGAATTCTTAATCAAATTCATATGAATTACAAGTCATGAACTCATACAAGATTCTGAGTACTATATGGTGCGATATCTTTTATTCTTGATTTTGAATAGGGATAAAATTTGGGGACCTTTATCCTTGGATACCCAACAACCAAAGAAAGAAAAGTTGTAAGAAAATATTGGGGGAATATACTCCACAATTGTCCGAGTAATATTCAGATGCAGAATTTTCCATCTATTCAACTTTTAGTGCATGTCCATTTCCATCATTCTTCAACAGAGATAGAATTTATTGAAATGTCAAAAAAACAACCTAAAGACATTACTTTCTTTCCATCCTTGCCGAACCTAAATATGTTGCAATAGGATGTCGAAGCGACTTTTCCTCGGCATTTCTCCAACAATAGCTGGTCTAGAAGGCATACAAGAGTCATCTAATTATCTGTAAAATTTGTTGATTCCCTTGTCTTTAACTAATCGCTGAATCAAGCTTGAATTATGGAGGTCATGTCAAATCAAAGCTAAGGAGCATGCTGGAGATGTGAAAGCAAAGGAGGTGCCAAGTTGGAGACATATTTTTCCGAATTCCGATTTATTTGGCCATTGATACATAAAAACCACCTCTTTGAAAATATTTCCAAAAGCAATAGTTTTTATTTAACTCCACATTTTTGCAAGGCAAGAAGTCCTTGAGCTTGAAGAGTGCTTCACTAACCCTCGACATTAGGGTGTGAAGAGGGTCACTTTCTAAAATCTATCTATAAAAGTAAAGTAACCCTGATTTGTAACACTCTTCTTCCTTTTCTTCTCTCTTTTCACTACAACAGATCGAGGGAATACCGATGATCAGTATACCGATGGTCAGCTGTTGGTGTCGGTATGACCCTCGGTTAATTTGGGACAGCGGCTTTGCCTTGGAAAGGTAGTGTCGATATATGCGTCGGTATAAGCATCGGTATAAGCGTCGGTAATCTGCTGGAATTACCGACGCTTATACCGACACTCTCTTTTTAACCAGGACCGAAACCAAAATTCATCATTCTGAGCGTTTTGAATCCAACTCTTCTCCTGTCGGGTTTTCGCATGCCAACAGCAGATCTCTGTTTGTCACCCTTTCTCTCTATCTCTCTCTCTCTCTCTCTCCCTCCCTCTCTCTCACTCTCTCTCTCTCTCACTCTCTCTCCCTCTCTCTCCCTCCCTCTCCCTCCCTTTCTCTCCCTCCCCCTCTCTCTCTCTCTAAACATTTCTATCTTTGTAGATCTGAAGTTTTGGTAAGTAGATCGCACATATTGTAGCACTCTTTTTTGTTTCTCTATGTTTTTGCTTTACTAATATGTTCTTTGTTTGGTTTTGCAAGAGATTTTGGGATCAAATCTTTGGAAATTCGACGAAGAAGAACCTCAAGTGGATTTTGAAGACCTTGATTCAAACAATTCTCTCTCTCTCTCTCTCTCTCTCTAAGCACACCTCTATTTTTATAGATCTGAAGCTTCAGTAAGTAGATCGCACATATTGTAACACTCTTTTTTCTTTTTTTATGTTTTTGCTTTTCTAATATCTTCTCCTTATTTTTGCAAGAGATTTTTGGGATCAAATCTTTGGAAATTCGAAGGAGAACTTCAAATGGATTTTGACAACCTTGATTCAAAAATTACATCAATGTAAGTGAGACATATATCACTCTTTTTTCTTTCTAATTTATGTTTTTGCTTTTCTAATGTCTTCTCTCTTTAGTTTTGTTTTCGATTAATACATATGCAAACACATACATGCATGCATACACACATGCACATGCATACACACATGCATATGCATACACATACACACATACACAATGCATATGCATACACACATAGACAATACATATGCATACACATACATGCATGCATATATATGTATCCACATACATGCATATGCATACATACAAGCATGCATATATATGTATACGCATACATGCATATGCATACATGAATGCATATGCATACAAGCATGCATATGCATAGATGCATGCATATGCATACATGAATATGCATACACATACACATACACATACATGCATGCATATGCATACAAGCATGCATATGCATACAAGCATGCACATGCATACAAGCATGCACATGCATACATGCATGCATATGCATACATGAATATGCATACACAAACACATACATGCATGCATATGCATACATGAATATGCATACACATACACATACACATACATGCATCCATATGCATACATGAATGCATATGCATACAAGCATGCATATGCATACATGAATATGCATACACATATATGCATATGCATATATACAAGCATGCATATGCATACATGTATGCATATGCATACATGAATGCATATATATGTATACACATACATGCATATGCTTACATGCATGCATATATATGTATACACATACATGCATATGCATATATACAAGCATGCATATGCATACATGCATGCATATGCATACATGAATGCATATATATGTATACATGAATGCATGTATACACATGAATGCATGTATACACATGAATGCATGTATACACATGAATGCATGTATACACATGAATGCATGTATACACATGAATGCATGTATACACATGAATGCATGCATATGCATACATGCATGCATATGCATACATGCATGCATATGCATACATGCATCCATATGCATACATGCATGCATATGCATACATGCATGCATATGCATACATGCATGCATATGCATACATGCATGCATATGCATACATGAATGCATTTATACATATGTATACATGAATGCATGTATACATATGCATACATGCATGCATATGCATATGCATACAAGCATATGCATATGCATACAAGCATATGCATACATGAATGCATGTATACATATGCATATACATGAATGCATATGCATACATGCATGCATATGCATACATGCATGCATATGCATACATGCATGCATATGCATACATGCATGCATATGCATACATGCATGCATATGCATACATGCATGCATATGCATACATGAATGCATGTATACATATGCTTGTATTTATTTTTTTTACATTTTATATTTATTATTTATTATTTTTTATATTTTATATTTTATATTTTATTTTTTATTATTTATTATTTTTTATTTTTTATTTATTTTCTTTTAATTTAATTTATATTTTTTTATATTTATACTTTTTATTATTAATTTGTTTCTTTTTTAATTTATTACTATTTTTTATTATTTAACTTATACAAGCATATGCATACATAAATTCATGTATACATATGTATTCATGAATGCATGTATACATATGCATACAAGCATATGCATACATGAATGCATGTATACATATGCATACATGCATGCATATGCATACATGCATGCATATGCATACATGCATGCATATGCATACAAGCATGCATATGCATACAAGCATGCATATGCATACATGAATGCATATGCATATGTATACATGAATGCATATGCATAGGTATACATGCATGCATATGCATACAAGCATGCATATGCATACAAGCATATGCATACATGAATGCATGTATACATATGTATTATTATTTCTTATTTATTATTTATTATTTAATATTTCTTATTTATTTTCTTTTAATTTAATTTCTATTTTTATATATTTATACTTTTTATTATAAATTTGTTTCTTTTTTAATGAATGCATATTTTTTATTATTTAACTTATACAAGCATATGCATACATGAATGCATGTATACATATGTATACATGAATGCATGTATACACATACATACATGCATGCATATGCATATGCATACAAGCATATGCATACATGAATGCATGCCTACATATGCATACATGCATGCATATGCATAAAAGCATGCATATGCATACATGAATGCATATGCATATGTATACATGAATGCATATGCATATGTATACATGCATGCATATGCATACAAGCATGCATATGCATATGCATACAAGCATGCATATGCATATGCATACAAGCATATGCATACATGAATGCATGTATACATATGTATACATGAATGCATGTATACATATGCATACATGCATGCATATGCATACAAGCATGCATATGCATATGCATACAAGCATGCATATGCATACATAAGAGAGAGAGAGAGGGATATGCATACATGAATGCATATGCATACATGCATGCATATGCAAACATACATGAATGCATTCATGTATACATGCATCCATGTATGCATATGCATTTATACATGCATTCATGTATACATGCATTCATATGCATATGCATTCATGTATGCATACATGCATACATGAATGCATATGCATACATGAATGCATATGCATACATGCATGCATATGTATACATGAATGCATATGTATATGTATACATGAATGCATATGTATACATGAATGCATATGTATACATGAATGCATACGCATACATACAAGAATGCATATGCATACATGAATGCATATGCATATAAGCATGCATATGCATACAAGCATGCATATGCATACAAGCATGCATATGCATACAAGAATGCATATGCATACAAGAATGCATATACAAACATGCAATACATGCAATACATGCAATATATGCATATGCATACAAGTACACCTTGCATCAGATGATCATGACGCATCGAAGATATTGCATCTGATGGGATCTCCACGTACACGTTGGTGTGCACATGATCATGACGAATCGAAGATATATCATATCCGTAATGGAGCTCTAGTTATGGATGCGACGGGAAAGTCAATGCGTGAGCGCATACGACAACTCTGCTCTATCGAATTCGGTCATTCAGTAATGTTAAAATGGACCGAACAGGATAGAGACTCTAAAAATCATATCACACGAAGAGTAGCGGCCAGCACCTGGGAATCCTATTGTGAGTTACGAATGGATTCAACATACAGCACGCGAGGTGATGTCTCATCGACGATCGGAAGCTCGCGATGCTTTCAAAGAAGGCTTACCGAAGCCTGTATGGCTAGATGCCGAATGGGAATCGATTCAGGATGAGCATCAACATACTCCTGATCGGTATCGTCAATAGAGAGATGCGGCGGCCACATGTTTAGATACGGTTGGAACGTCGCATTTAGGTAGTGACGGATACGACAGTATGCGCTACCAATTTGTAAGTATGATGTTAATTATTGAAGTTGTTTGTGTTAAGTACATTATGTATATTCATCTAACATTTTGCATATTTACTATAGGAGTTGGTAGTGGGTCGTCCTCCAACACGAACTGAAGAATCATATGGATATCGACATGGACTGACTGCACTGTTACAAGACTTAGAGGGATGCGGTGCAATCGTCTCATGGGAGAATATTCTTGATTAGGTAAAGTTATATCTTGGTTTCGTGTTTTTAGTTGTTGTTTATAAATGTCATCTTAATTGGTCTTATTTTATACATATGTTTTGTTGTAGGATTGTAGGTGTAAATATTTTGATCAATGCTACAATTTTGTATCACACTCGCATACGACAATGATAAACCATAATGGAAGTGTTTTGTCACATTGCCACAATTTTGTATTACACTCCTATGTGGCAGTGATCTACCATAATTTTGCATTCGATTCCTATATGGAAGTGCTTTGTCACATTTTGTATTTGATTCCTATATAGAAGTGCTTTGCCACACTTTTGTACATTTTTCATTTATGGAATATACGACTTTCTGTACATGAATCATTGTTCATTTTTGCTCATATAAGTTTATGTTTTGGTTGCCATTAGAGTACATAACACATGTACTCAGTTGGGCAGAGTGTATTGTCTTTTGCTAAACAACATCATGCTGTAGCAAAAGACAACACACTCTGCCCAAAAAAATTTGTGCAGGTATGGTCGTCGGTATACGCGTCCGTAGCTCCAGTATGGATGCCGGTATATGCATCGGTACACCCAGCGGGGACGTCGGTATGGACATCGGTATAAGCGTCGATATTACCGACACATATACCGACGCTTGTACCAACGTCCATACCGGCGCTTTGGATCCGATGGCTATATCGACTGCAACACCGACGTCGCGAAGAAATCACGCCCGTTCATTTGCCTCGGTAGCAGCCTCGGTATACCCTCGATATGTTGTAGTGTTTCTTCTCTCTAATCAAGTTTTGAGTTTTTTGGGAGCTCTTTTTTCTCATGCTTGATTGCATATGTGTGTAGGCTCCTGCATCTGCTTGTTGCTTCCTCTCATGTGTGCGTGTCTCATAGCATGGTGCAGGTTATTGTACCACCAACTCATTTCTCTTTTTGGCAATTTGTGGGCAAGGATCCATAATTGCTTGATATTGGTTGGTACATTGATTGTAAGAGCGGGTCTATATCGAACACTTAGTATAGAGTCTCGTGAAAAGTCTCTTGATCCCAAATTATTATTGTTCACTATCTTTTGAAATAACATGATGATATCTTCATCAATGACAGCAAAGAGCATAAGATCCAAATGATCTAAGAGGGAGATTTGGCAAAAGAATCGATGACTTCTACTAAATTAGACATGGAAATAGGAACAACCAATCTCTTAGCCATATTCACGGGACCACTTGTTATATATTGATAAAATATTGACACCTTTTTCCATAATATGGTCTTGAAATGGTTTACAATACGCTTTTGCATGTCTTGATCTGTTTGATGGAGTGAGCGATCCTCTCTTCTCACCATAGTGCTACTGTCTTCTTTGTACATGCTTTTGATCGATCTACTAACTCATACGCATCACATGCAAATGAAGGTTTCCTTTGCTTTCATGCATTTTCTTTATGTTTTCCTTTTCCTCGTTTTGACTATGTACCGGCTGAAGCTCTTCTCCCGAAAGGGCATTATGTGTTAAGCCAATGAACGGTGATTTCTCGTGCTTCGATTCCGCATACTCCATGATATTTGAAGCGTGGTCTTCAGCACGAACCACAGCGGGACCACTCTGCTAATGCCATTGCCTATCAATGGCGAATGGACGACAGCGAAGTAATACGTTAGGCTTGAGCGTGAAGCAAACTTGATGTTGAAGCAACGAAGGAAAGGGAAATCACATATACATGGCATCTAGAACTGAACTATGGACAGTCCCATACTCCACAACTCTAGCTCCCTCCATATCAGCGCCTTCACTGTTCTTCTTCCATTTCTCTGCATCCTTTACCATTTCACCGACGTGCCTTGTCTGAATTTAGGGTGGCCACCATTTGCGCAGCCTGCCCTTTACGTTTCTTCGCCAATTAATCGTCTTTGACAATCCGCGAATTCCCTATTTTGTGATCTCGCTCTGGCAATGGAGGTTCTGATGAGCAAGCTGTTCAACCTCATGGGCGCCTTTGCGCTTCTGCAGACGCTTATTCCCCCTGCTTTGCGTCAATACATAGATAGAGGCCTTTCCATGCTTTGGGAGAGGCTGTTTCGCTGTGGGGATTCCTTTATGGAGATTCAAGTGGATGAGAAAGCTGCAGGTAACCGCGGCCTTAACGAGCTATATAGGCAGGTAGGCGTTTATGTCGGATCTCTCCGATCTGCTCTCAACACGCAGGCTCGCCTGAAAGCATACAGGTGGGTGGACGCTGCCGCCATTTCTTTCAGTCTTCACGACAATGAATCGATTGACGACAGCTTTGATGGTGTTCATGTCTCATGGACGCACTCCGTCATGGAGAAAGAAAATGGAGGGAATAATCCATATTGTGGCGATTCTGCACAGAGGAGCTTCACGCTCCGCTTCTTGAAAAGAGATCGAGAGATCATCCTTCCTGCTTACCTTGACCATGTGTCCAAGGTTTCTGCGGACATAGAACGCAAGAGCTCTCAGCGTTTCCTTTATACAAATAATTATGGCAACTGGGAAGAAGCATCATTTAGTCACCCTTCAACGTTCGATTCTCTGGCTTTGGACTCGGGCATGGCAGAACGCATCAAGGCAGATCTGGATGCTTTCTCCAATGGCAAGACCTTCTATCATACGAACGGCCGGGCATGGAAGAGAGGGTATCTCCTGTATGGACCCCCTGGCACTGGAAAGTCCAGTCTGATTGCTGCCATTGCAAATTACATGCAATTTGACGTCTATGACCTCGAGCTCACCAAAGTCAGCGATAATGCAGAACTAAAATCGCTTTTGATACAGACAACCGCCAAGTCGGTCATCGTTGTCGAGGATATTGATTGCTCTGTGAAACTGTCCAATCGTGACGAAGCAGATGAAGACTCAAAAGAGGGTACAGATAGTCAGCAATCCAGCAAGCTGACTCTGTCCGGGCTTCTGAATTTCGTGGATGGGCTGTGGTCGTGCTGCGGGGAAGAGCGGATCTTCATCTTCACTACCAATTTCAAAGAACGGATCGATCCTGCCCTCCTCCGGCCAGGCCGCATGGACATGCACATTCTGCTTTCGTACTGCACTTTTCATGCTTTCAAGAAGATGGCCAACAATTATCTTGGCATCCAAGACCATCCCAAGTTTTTGGGGCTCCAGGAAACCATGACGAAAAGCTCTGTCCAGGTAACTCCGGCTGCCATCGCTGAAATTTTAATCAGGAATCAAGACTGTCCTGATGTGGCGCTCAGCGAAGTACTAGCTGCATTCCAAACACACGTTGATAATGTAGATGATGAAAATATACCTACAAAGCATGTTGATCCTACTGTTGGTGATGAAACCGCATCTAAGGTCTCCCACAGAAAATCGAAGATACCTTATCTCGGGCGAGTAATGCCTTTTTTCTGCAGCAAAGGCAAGCATCAAGATTAATCTGTTACATCCATGAGCTAATCATATTTCTTGCACAGCGTGTTCACCGAGGCATGAGTTGATAGCTTGATCCGACAATGGGATGTTCCACCTGTGGATTACAGAGTCTCTGTTGTAACCAAACTGATTTCAGTACCTGCATGCCCTGTGTGTTGTAGAATAGAACCTCTCACGAGTCAGGTTCTCTGCGGAATCAAGACAATCAAGACAATCTCTGTATGCAACTTCTGTGCAAATCAAGACAATCTCTGTATGCCAACCCATCATCCAAAAGAAGATTGTAACATAATCCTGGTAGGAGATGGTTGAACTACACCCTAAGAGAGAGGATTAGGAAGTAATCCTCAACCATGGCTTTTGGGGCAAGTGGTTAGCCCATCACATTCCTAACTTCCCTATTCTAGGGTATACTGGACTCTAGGAAATCCTTTATGCTATAACTTGAAGCAAATTCAAATGAATAAGTCCACTTAGACTTATCATCTTTTGAAGATTGAAAAGGTTCTTGTACATAACATCTATCTAGGATGTTCAAGTTAGTTATCTAATTCTAAGCGGCTAACCCTGGTCTTATGCAAAAAGAATCAGATACCATGTCTGAGCCTATTCCAAAAGATTTGGAAAGCGGAAAGAAATAGCGAAAACTATGTACAACCAATTCATTCTTCGAAGATACGTAAATTTGTTATGAGTCAAAGACTAGATGACTCAGGACTTCAACTTTTCAAAGATCTATTTCAACAGGGATTTGAAGCATTTTCTTTTTATCTTTAAGAGAAATAAGCTAGATTCTCAAAAAGATGCAAAGAAAATAAAAATCACCATCCAACCACAAGATACTAGTGTGGTAACCAACATCAGTGTGTCGACCCACTGAGGTTCTGTCGATGAGTTTAGTATTCAAATAATGCTTCACTTGAGACTAAGTTCAGGTCACATTCAATCTTTTGACTCCTTACTGGAAATGCAATTCTTGTGCGTTTCTTTGAGTCAAAAGAGTGAATTTACCAAGTTATACTAGAAACTTGATGCTTGACTTAGTCAATCAAATCCTTGGTTGAAAAGAGAAACTCAAAGTCAAAGTCCAACTTCTTTCAGAAAATATTTTTGATCAATAACACTTAAGCTTGAAGTGTTTTAAGAAGATCTTGGAAGTTACTTACTTCATATCTTCAGTTTCCTTGATCTTGAAGTTATCTTGAAGTATCGTAAGATACTACTTTCATCCTTTATGAATTAAACTTTCCTTGAAGTCTTAATTCCCTTGAGGATGAAACCTAACTTCAAAATCCAAACCAGGACTAAAAGATAATTATCATCCCACGGTCCGATGTCCCATACCATCTTTCCTACATCAATCTGAGTATAAAATCTGGTGTCCCATACCACCCTATTTTATATTCACATTAATGTGTGGGTGATTCTTATCCTAAAGTCTAAACATCTCTTGATAGAGTACCTTATCTCTTCAATTCTTTTACGAGAATTTAGAAGTTCCAGGTATTATCTCTAACTAGATTTTCTAGGTTTTGATTCCTTCACATGATCGTCTCACAATCATGTGCTTTAACTTGGGAACTTGAAAACCTCTTAACAGAATATCAACTCTTCTTTGCTAGGGTTTTCAAATGAAAACCAATCAAAATTCCAAGTACTTGAATTTTCATAGATTCAAGTTCAATTGGATTATTCTTGACCAATTTTGTAGTGACAAGAGCTTTTGACTTCTTGTCTTTAGATTCCTTTCTTTACTAATGCTTTAGGTACCTACCCCGGGGACTTTATTTAGGAATCTCTTTACTGCTTAAGTCTTAAGCATCCGCTCATGCTTTCTGGATTTGTACCAAAATCCCTTTAAGGATAGGTAAACACTTATGTTTTACCTTCCACAGACTTAATTACCATTTTCACGGTTGCAGACTACATTCTTGAAATTTCTTTACTCTGTTCAGACTTGGAACAATGATCATTGAGGACAATGATCGACCAAGGGGGGAAGAATGTAACATAATCCTGGTAGGAGATGGTTGAACTACACCCTAAGAGAGAGGATTAGGAAGTAATCCTCAACCATGGCTTTTGGGGCAAGTGGTTAGCCCATCACATTCCTAACCAAGAGGTTGTGAGTTCAATTCCTTACAAAGATCTTCTCATGTATTTTTTCATATTAAAGCTGCCTTTGATCTTATTCCAACGATACAGATGTTTTACCATCTATGAAGACTCCATGCTAAGACTTGGACACTGTTTAGTTTTCAAAAAGATTAAGCTTTGTTTATTTATGATCCTACTTCTCTTTCAACTTTATCATTTCAACTTTTAGTTTTGTATTAGTTATCAGTTTATCTTTCAGTTCAATTTTTAGTTTTCTATTATTCTTTTGTTTATTTGTTAGATATTTTATCACAAAAAAATTATTTCCTATTTGTTATCATAATCATTAACATTTTAATATGTATATGCTTGTAGTTGTCTGCGATTACATATTAATTGTTCTTTTTTATTACTTAATTTCATTCCTTCGTTTAATTTTAATTTTAACTTTACTTTTTTTTTTATATACAATGTGTTTATTACTTTTTTATTTTGGATTTTTTTTCTATTTTTCATGACTTGTAGTGTTCTAAATTTTTGTGTCATCTCTTACTTTGGGTGTCAGTTTTCTCTTGTATGTTTGGGTTTGTGCTCATTTTCTTGAGTTTGTAATGATTCATCTCTTGCTTTGGATGTCATTTTTTTTCTTATTTGTTTAGGTTTGTGCTCATTATCTTGAGTTTGAAAGTTTGGATAGCTCAACATTATGAAGGTATATAACTCTCTACTCGAGCCTTAGGTTCATCCTTTTCTAGTTCCTATCCTTAGTAGGCCTCAAGGTTTGTTCATTCGTAGTAGGTGCTAGGTTTCTACCCTTGCTTGTGTGGGATCTCATGGCTCCCATGGATACTATTTCATTCATTATAAAGTCACAAAATCAATTAATTCAAGCTTTTGGGGAAGTAGATTTTAAGATCAAACTCCCTTTGAAAAAACATACTAAGAAATGATAACTAGAAAATGTGATCATATCCAGTAAATTTGATTACTTAAATACATTATCATATATTCTAGTCTATCAATATTCGTATTTTGTTAAGATATCGAGATGAGATGTTTTATTACATATTTGTTGATACAATCCAGATTAGTTGTAATCAAAACAATTGAAATATAATGAGGTAGTTGTCGTATAATTGATGTTAAATTGGATTTTGTCCATATGGAAGTATGGTAAAGAACCAAAAAAAAAAGAAACTCTTGTTCCCACTTAGAATATATTGAGGAAAGCCACAATTAGATATAGAACTAAAATTTAAAGACTCGATAGAAAATAGATACGTTTATTAATGGGTTGCCTTCAAAGATTTCTTCACCTCCATATTGTTTGTATGAAATAAGATTTTGGGACCAAGTGTATGAAAGTAAAGTGCACGTTCATTTTTTTTCTTCAACTCTATCCATCCAAAGTTTGATGGGCTACTAGTTACACTAAGCATCCAAAGTAGGCGTTTGCCTCTGATGTTTTAATATTTCATTGCTTTACTTATCTAGAAAAGTTTGTGCTTAAGTTAGGAAATGAAACAACAAAGGCATTAGGGGAAAAAATGAACCCTACATGGGCCTTTTAGCTTAAGGAGTGATTAGCAATGGACCAATGAGAGGAGGGTGGTGGCCACAGTCTAGTCCCTTAATCACATAGGCTGGGCATAGGCTTCCCTTGTTTTTTTGTGGTCAAACATGGAGAAACTAGCTTCAAGTCATGGGTTTTCTTTTGAGAATGGTTTTGAGAAGCTCAAAAATGGTTTAGAGCCCTTGGATTTCCTTAGAGATCCAAAGGCTGAGATGAAATAGCAAAAGTCAAGGCAATTTTCATTTTGGACCCTTGGATTGGCTTGACAACAAGCAGCTAAGATCTCAACCATCATGAGAAAATGCACCAAAGCTTCTGCACCATTGGACCAGCTCAGAAATCGGATGGATTTGTTTGAATTCCGAAAAAATTAGCACTTGCATCTGTGTCCTTTGGATCTACACAAGATCCTATGGCTATTATGGCTCCACTTGAATGAGAAGGCGCGTTTTCATATCAACCGTCTCATCTGCTTCCTCATCCAATGCTTGGCGGCAATTTCCAAAGTGAGCTCAGCCCCATTTGCACTGAGTCGTAGGATCCATGATGATCTAATGGCCACAATCTCTGCAGAGATTGTGCAAAAACTTGTCCCACACTCCAACGAATTCTTGACAGAGTCTCTCTCTAGCTTTTCAGGATTCTAAACGTGAGCCATCGATCAAAACAATCCAAAGGCTATGGATCATCGCGTCTGAGGATTCAAAATACACTCATTCTTCAAAGGATATTTTATTCCACAATACCACTAGTGGTTTTTTTTGCCCTCTTAATCTCATGTTTTAAGCTTTTTAATCCCTAAAAATTAGGGATCCTTACAAGGCCCATGCAAGGTCCATTTTTTTCCCCTAATGAGACATTGTATTCACTACAAATGCAAAGGAGGCATGGGTGAATCTATGAAAGGAGGGGCCAAAATGATGAATTACAAGAAGTAGCTCAAGGGATAATTCTTCCATTGCAAGCAAAAAATCCAAAAATTAAAAAGTACTTGCATCAAGAATGTAGAGAACAAAAAGCGACATTCCAAGAATGAGAAGGTTATGGAGGTAGAAAATAGTAAAGAAATCGAGTTGGTTTTTTTTTGTTGATAAAAGACTTATGCTATTGTGCTAACAATTAAAAGCAGATGATCCATAAGCATGGAAATATTTAGGGGTGAATATTAGCCCAAAGGAGAATTTATAGCCATTTGAAACGTTTTTTTCTATATTTAGTGAAATCTAAAAATATAAAGATATCCCAATAAGATACAAACCCTAAAATCTTTCTAGCATATTTGCACTGAGAGTACACTATCATTTGGTTTGGGAGGAGTTCATTACAAGTGCCCAATGCTGCTCACATTTGACTTCTAGCTCCGGTCTTCTTGTGTTCAGTGCTTCTTTGTTGACATATTTTGGTAGTGATATGTGTGAATACACTTAGGACTGTCGGGGCACTTTCTTCCCTCTTTACGAGGTTTTTTCCCCGACTTGTATATACACTTATAACCCTAACAAGTTACTAATCATTGTACATTCACTTGGTAATACATTCAATATAATGTCTTATGCTTTAAGCTTCTTCTTCTTCCTTGTGTTGTTCACATGCTTCCACAGACCTCAAACTCCAACAATTGGTATTGAGCAAGTAGTCGCTTCATCTAGGGCATCGACGACACACCTCTGGTCAAAATCTCAGAATCACTCAAAAATTTATGAGCATACTCAAGGCGATTAGGATTTCAAAACTCCTTTTCTCTATAGTGCTCAAATCTTGATCTCAACTTTTTTTTTTTTTTTTGCCAAACACAGTATCATAGCACCTGCATGTGCAAGAATTTTTTCCCTTTTGTGCCAAACATATATTCAGGTTTCGTTTCACGATTACAAGCACCTCAAAGTTTGTTATAGGTCTAGTAGAGCTCGGCAGGGTAGTTTTGTTCAACTTTTTGAGATACAACCATTTTTTTGCATGAAGGTATTGATTCAGTGATGGTAGTTGAAAGCAAAGATGTATTCAGTATGTCGGCTGTTGAGGACAAGTTGGATAGTACTAATATCCCATTATAGGCATATATGATGCATCATGCATTGGTAACAAAGGGCTATGAAATAGTGTGCATGATATTGAAAAACACACTACTACACTTACAAATACCGGTATTAAAGGTGTTACAGATGGTGTTGAAGATGATAATATTCATATTCATGTTGGTATTGTGGTTCCTAGTATAGAGAAACTTTGATGGGATGGAAAAGATGCTTAGGCACACACATTTATAGCTTTGTATGTCACATGTGTCGTTATCCCTTGCATTCCCTCTTAGAAAATAGCAAAGGATGCTTAGGATACACTTACCACCTTATACGAGGCAAGAAATGAGGCTCATGTTACTTATCTCTAAAAACACTTAGAGAGTGAGCATATGGATGAAGCAGATTAATCTATAACTTTTTGACAAAGATCAAAGATATGAGGGAGAAGTTGATTTTTGCTGATGAAGTCTTTACAAACAGTTCACTTGTGAGACGGTTCTTAATGGTCTTCCAGATTCATATCAGCATTTTTCTTCTACTCTTTGATTGATGATGAAAGGAAATCCAAATGCCTTAACATTTGAGGAGTTGATCTTTGTTTTGTTGTACGAAGATTAGTCCAGATAGAAGAGGTCCATTATGCATGTTGCATCTTATCTAGTGAGAAGGGCAATGGTAAATGGAGTTCATCTTCTAGTAAGCATAAATTTGTTAATGATGCATAGTTGAGGAAGGAAGAAAAAGATGAGAAGAAAATAAAAAAGCAGAAATAGTTTTGCAAATGTTGTAAAGGAAATGAACAAGCCATAAAAAGTTTTCCAAAACTTGTTGCAAAAGAGGAAAAGAAGAATGACTCTAGAATGGTTGTTTCAAAGGCCTCTACACCTAAAAGAGAGTCTGGTAATCTTGTGTAGAATAGTGAATAATGGGTGTTTTCTACTATATGCAACTATGACCCATGTTCTCAAGAACAGTGTATATCTAGAGTAGACTCATATGTTTGGTACTTTGATAATGTGGCAACCAAACATATTACCTTGCAACACAACCTCTTTAGTTCACTTCAGCCTGCCCTTATATGAAATACTATCACATGCACTAACCACTCATCTTCTAGTAATGGAAGCTGGTAATATCATTTTGACTATTGTAATTGATGGTACTTCTTTCACATTGTCAGATGCTTTGTTTGTTCCAAGGATCAAGAGAAATCTATTTTCAGTTTTAGAATAGGCAAGATCAGCTTAGTTGTCAAATATGTTGATGATAGATGCACAACTCATAATCTGTTAAATGGTGATGTTATTATTGCTTTTGGTATTTTATTTCATGGGCTAGATAAGCTCGTAGACTATGCAAAATTTGTGAATGATTCAGCATGTGTACTTCAAAATCTTTAGGCTATCTTAGATGCAAAGCTTTGACATGCACACTTTGGTCATCTGAATTATGCTAGTCTACTATGCTTGTGGGAATCAGAAATGGTATGATGAGAGGGATGATATACATGAGGCAAAAACTATGCCTAAATGGTTGTTGTAAACTTTGTGAGGTATAAAATTAGATGCTCCTCTATCATATCATACATGTTCAAGATTTGATAGTGTCTTCTACTTCTCTACTCTCAATTTCTATATGCGCTATTCTATTCCGGTTCTATGCTCATCTTCTATTTCCTTTCTCTCAGCTCTCTTATATACAATTTTTTATCCGATTTTCAACAAACTCAAAATTCTGGTAGTTTCTACGTTGTATATTACAAGCATGAATTTGTCCCTTCACTAAGGCTTAGGTTTTTCTGAATGCTTTGTTTCTGCTTCTAGTCTTATGTCTAATTAGTGAGTGAATCTCCAACAGCTCCCCCTCAATCACTAATTAGCATCTTCCGGTCTTTCATATATTCTTCTTTTCTTTTATTCCTGCCATTTCTTTGAATCTGCTTGTCTTTATTCCATCCAACCTCTTTGTTAGAATATCTGCAATCTGATCTTTTGTAGGAGTGCATACTATTTCAATCTCCTTCTCCATTACCTTTTCCCTCAGGAAATGATATTGAATCTCTATGTGTTTTGTTCTTGCATGAAATACTAGATTTGTTGCAAGATACAACGAGCTCATATTGTCTCCATGTATGATAGGTATACCTTGATCAATACCCATGCTTTTGAATAAGGTCTGCATCCATATCACTTCTTTAGCTGCTTCTACAAGTCCTTTATATTCTGCTTCAGTTGGCGATAAAGCCACTGTATGTTGCTTCTTTGAACACCAGCTGACAAGCTTATCTCCTAGGTATATCATATATCCATGTGTTGATCTTCTGTCATCTTGACTTCCTGCTCAGTTTGAGTCATTGTATGCTCTCAGCTTTATATCTGATGTATAAGGATAATATAATCCTTCCTTTATAGTTCTTTTGATATATCTAAGAACTCTTTGTCCTGCAACCCAATGTTGATCCTTCGGACAATGCATGAACTGTGAGAGAACTCCTACTGCATAACTGAGATCAGTTCTTGTTAGCATAGCATAAATCAAACTTCCCACTAAAGATTGATACTTTCTCATATCTTTAAACTCTGCATCATCATATTTGCTGAGTTTATGATTTACTTCAAGCGGTGTTGAAGCTTCTCTGCAATTCTCCATGTTAAACTTCTTCAGTAAGTTTAGGAGATATGTTTCTTGCGAAACATATACACCATGATTTGTATATGTGACTTCCATTCCAAGAAAATATGATAACTTTCGTAGATCACTGATCTTGAACTCTTTTTTAAGTAGTCTCTTTACCTCCTTGATTCCTTCATCTGAGGTTCCTGTGATTATTATCTCATCTACATAAATACAAATGTAGATCATACCTTCATCTGTTCTCTTGATGAGTAGACTTGCATCAGCCTTCGATCTTTGGTATCCAAGGTCATTTAGATACTTCACAAGTATGTAATTCCAAGCTCTTGGAGCTTGCTTCAATCCATAGAGAGCTCTTCTTAATGTGAAAACATGATTTGGGTAACTAGAACTTACAAACCCTTCACGTTGTTCCATGTAAACTTCATCTGATATATATCCATTCAGAAATGCATTCTTTATATCTTGACTTAGCTTCCATTCTTTTGATGTTGCTATAGCAATCAATGTCCTTATAGTTGACATCTTTGCCTCCGGACTAAATGTCTCATCATAATCTATGCCATACGTTTGAGCATAGTCTTTTACAACCAGTCTAGCTTTGTATCTGGCTATTCTTCCATCTGCAAGCTTCTTAACTTTGTAAACCCATTTATTTCCAATCACTTTCTTACCATTTGGTTTTGGAACAAGTTCCCAAGTCTTGTTCTCTTCAAGCGCACTGAGCTCCTCCTTCATTGCTTCTTCCCAATTTTTCTTACCTTTTGCTTCACTGTAATTCAGAGGTTCTTCATCCTCCTTTACTAAGTAAGCATAATTTTTCTGAGTCAAATAAGAAGTGTCATAGGAATACCTTGTCGGTTGTTTCCTTACTCTGTTTGACCTTCTTAGTTCAAACTCTTCATGTGTATCTGAATACACATCTTCATCAAATCTCAAATCATCTTTATTTCTCATACCTGATCCGATCCTGGACGTACTTGCCTGCATATGATTTTCATCTCCATTCACCTGCATATGCGATTTACCTTTTTTAATTCTTCTTATCTCTTCTTCGAGTGTTTCAACACTATGCTCTTTATCTGTATACCAGCTCTTTCCTTCATCAAATGTCACATCTTTGGAAACAGTAAACTGTTTGGTTAAAGGACTCCATAACCTATAACCCATCTGCTTTTCATCATATCCGATGAACACATATTTTTCAGCTTTTGGTTCAAGCTTATGTCTAAGTTGTGATAGTACATAAGCATAAGCAACTGATCCAAACACTTTACCATGATCAAGTGTTGGTTTCTTACCCCACCAGGCTTCATAAGGGGTCGTCCCATTTAAATTTGTACATGGTAATCTATTTACCAGGTATGTAGCTGTATTTACAGCCTCAGCCCAAAGATAATTTGGACAATTCTTCTCCTTTAGCATTGCTCTTGCAAACTCAATTAGAGTTCGGTTTCTCCTTTCTGCTACTCCATTTTGTTGCGGTGTATACCTGCAAGTTATTTCTCTTTTGATACCTTCATTCCACAAATAATCATTGAACTCTCGAGAAAAATATTCTCCTCCTCCATCAGACCTTAGTCTTTTGAGTTTTTGTTGTTGGAGACCTCTTAATTGTGAAGAGAGATGGTGGATGCAATCCAAAGATGAGTAGGTGCTGCTACAACCAGCTTCACACCAGCCAACTGAGACTTCAGAGTTGATTAGTAGACCCTTTAAGCTTCCTAAATCCACCAAAATATCATCCAAGTACTTTGGAACATGTATTCCAAAAGTTTAAGTCAAGACAGACTAGTTGCGAAATGACTAGCTCCCAAAACTTGCTAGTTTTGGACATACACCTGCTGGAAAAAATGAACAGTGCTCTCAATCTGGTAGGAATTAGAAAAATTCCTTTTGAGCATAGCAAATAGACTTAGCAAGCTTTCCAATCCAAGTTAAAACACTTCAAATGATGGACTGAGCACTGAGAAAAAATTTTTACAATGTCTGGAACATGCCCGCCATTATCGGGGCTCTGGAGAGATAGACCAGTGAGCAGTAAATTGCAGATATCTTCAAAAATATTAATCCAATCACCTTGAAAATTTCAAGGTAGAAAGTAGACAGTATAAGCTATCCAACGCAAGTTAAATCAGTGAAAAGAATTCCATAGAACTCGAGATATGACCTTCTAAAGTTACTACTCTGAGTGAGTATAGCAGAGAACAAAACAGAGAAGTAGATGATGATAAATGTATAGATTCACATATGATTACAACCACATTGGCAATGAATCTTTGCACAATGGGAGTAGAATGATAGAGCTATGGATTAAGCTCTTCAATATCTACAAAATGACATGAAGTGGTCACGTACAAGGCTTGCTAATCGCCTCTTCCTTCTTGCTCTTTTTATAGCTATTCTTGGAGGGAGTTTTGAATTCGACTTCGAATGGCTCCACCTAAAAGTAATCCCCAAAGTTAGGAGATATTCCCTGAGCTCAAAAATTCGTGATTTTGGTAGTTATAGCCACAAATTTGCTTTTACATCATGCATGAGGTAAGCCATCCTTTTCCTTTTTTCTTCTTTCAAATTTAAGAGATAAAAATGAACTCTTTTACAAGAGGTGTTCACATGACTACACATGTGACTTACAAATGAGGATAATATCAAGCATATCAAGCATGTAGGCTTGGGTAAAATGCACCAACAGCTCCCTCTCAAGCCTAACTGGCTTGGCCTCCAAATAAGTTTTCAATTGTCCTTGATTTCCTGCAAGCCAATCATCAACTTGAATCTACTTAACTTTGTACCATCAAGAGCTTTAGTTAACATATCTGCACATTGCATATCTGTAGAGACATAGGATAGTTGAATATCCTTGCTCATTAGCTTCTCCCTTACATAATGGTAGTGGACTTCAATATGCTTGGTTCTAGCATGGTGTACCAGATTAGCTGCTAGATGTAGTGAGCTTGTGTTGTCACCAAAAACATGAGGTGTTGAAGAATGAAGTCCAAGATCTGTGTACAAAGACTTTAACTACATGATTTCTTGAGTTGCATTAGCCAAACCTCTATATTCGGCTTCGGTAGAAGATAATGCCACGATTGGTTGCTTCTTCGATGACCAAGAAATGATTTTTGAACCTCCAAATGATATATACTCGGATGTGCTTCTTCTATCATCTCTAGATCCGGCCCAATTTGCATCTGAGTAGACCTTTAGCTCAATATCTGAAGTAAATGAATAAAACAAACCTTCATTCATGGTCCCCTTTAGGTACTTGAGGACTCTCTTGGCCGCTTCCATATGTGGTCTTCTCCGCTTATGCATAAACTGACTCAATATGCTAACACTATAGCATATATCCACCCTTGTGAGTGTTGCATAGTTCAAACTTCCAACCAAGCTTTGATAGCTTGTGATGTCTTCAATTGGCTCTCCTTCATAAGCACTAAGCTTATGATTTTGCTCCATAGATGTACCTGCACACTTGGTATTTTCCATCTTGAACTTGACGAGCATGTCATGGACATACTTCCTTTGTGTGATGTATATACCTGAATCTCTGTAGATCAACTCCAATCCAAGAAAATAAGTGAGTGGTCCGAGGTCACTTATTTTGAACTCCTCCTTCATTTGAGCCTTTACTTGTTTGATTCCTTCCAGATCATTGCCTGTGATAATAATATCATCAACATACACACATAAATAGATCACTTCAGATCCATTCCTCTTTATGAACAAAGAGGTATCCGCCTTGCTAGCTTTGAATCCTTGGTCGTGCAAATAAGTCACCAATCTGAAATTCCAAGCTCTTGGAGCTTGCTTCAATCCATACAAAGCTTTCTTTAGTTTGGATACATAGTTAGGATGATGTGCATCCTCATATCCAGGAGGTTGTGCCATATACACTTCCTCAGAAATCCATCCATTCATGAAAGCATTCTTTACATCAAGTTGATAGACATTCCAATTTCTAGATGCAGCAAGACTTATGAGAACCCTAATTATAGGCATTTTTTGCAACTAACCTTGCTTTGTGTCTATTTATACTTCCATTTGGATTCCTCTTGATTTTGTATATCCATCGAGATCCGATTATCTTCATAGATGGCTTGTTAGGTACAAGCTCCTAAGTGTCATTCTCCTTCAAGGCTTCCATTTCTTCATCCATTGCATCTCTCCAAGCTTTCTTGCTTTGTGCTTCTTCGAATGTGGTAGGCTCTTCATTGGTTGAATCTTTTGCAATTTAGATTGAGTGCTTCGTGACCAAAGAAGTATCATAACCAAACCTCTCTGGTTTCTTTTTCTCCCTTGAAGACCTTCTAAGTGGTTGATGTGAGCTCTCAGGTCCATATGTAGCATCCTGCATCTTTGCTTTTCCTTTGTTCTTCCATAGCTTTAGTCTTTCCAAGTCTTCTAGGTCAATCTCCGAATCACTTTCTTCAATCTGCTTCGGCTCCTTTGGTTGAAGTGATGGAAAATATTCATCCAAGTCATAAGGCAGCTTCACTTTCCTGTCATCATCAAATCATGATTTGTTTTCATCAAAAGTTACATCTCTACTCACAGAAAATCCTTTATTGGTTGGATTGTACAATCTATATCCTTTTTGGTTTTGGTCATAACCAAGAAATACGCACTTCTCTGCCTTGGGATCCAATTTCCCTCTTACTTGAGAAGGAATGTGAGCATAGGCTAAGCATCCAAAGATTTTACAATGCTCTAGACTAGGTCTTCTTCCATTCCACACTTCATATGGAGTGGTTCCATCTAGTGACTTAGATGGAAGTCTATTTATGAGATATGTGGTTGTAGACACAGCCTCTGCCCATAGGTAGTTTGGCAATCCCTTTTCGTTGAGCATGGACCTTGCAGCTTCGACAATAGCTCTGTTCCTTCTCTCTGCTACACCATTGAGTTCCGGTGTATACCTTGTAGTGACTTCCCTTTTAATGCCTCTTTCATGCAAGAAGGCATCAAATTCAGAAGAGAAGTATTCTCCTCCACCATCTGATCTGAGTCGTTTCAAAGTCCTACCTCTTTGGTTTTCAACAAGAGCAATATACTTCTTAAAGCAATTAAACACTTCATCCTTGTGCTTCATGAAAAATAGAATAGTCCACCTACTACAATCATGTATGAAAGACACATAATATCTTGAGCCTGATATAGATGGCTCCTTACTTGGACCCCACACATCCGTGTGCACTAGATCCAAAGGATTTTGATACATATATCCTTTCTTATTGAAAGGTTGTGTATGAGCCTTGCCAAGTTGACAAGCTTCACACTTATAAATCATGTGTTGCCTTGTGATATTAGGCAAACCAAGTACACTTTGGTCCCTGCAAATTTGTTTGAGTGTCCTCTCACCAATGTGAGCATGCCTTTTGTGCCATATCTCCAACTCTGTAAGAGTTTGAGATCCATAGCCAAACAAAGCTATGTTCTTTGTATCTTCCACTTCAAAAGTGAAAAGCCTTCCTGTCTTTTCTCCTTTGGCAATCCTTTGTAAGCCTTGCCTTGGGTCTTCAACATATGCTCCAAATCGATTGAATCTAACCTGCAATCCTTTTTCAACAATCTGTCCAACACTTATTAAATTTTTGGTAATTGTAGGGACATACAAGACTTTGCTTAAGAGGTTCATATTCCCATCTGATGTCTTCACATTACCTATCTTCTCAACTGAGTGCTTTGTGTCATCTCTTGTCTGCACTTCATGCTTGTTATGAGGATCTTCCAAATCAGAAAGTAAAGCCACATTTCCTGCTACATGGTTTGAGCATCCCGAATCAATGTAAAATATGTGATCATCATCCTTACCCTTCTTTGCTGATAGATTCATAATCAATAATGAATCTTCTTGACTTTGGTCCTCTGCATAGTTATTGTAGTCTCTCCTTCCTCTATGGCCACTTTGATAGTTTTTATTGTTGTAATTGTTGTTGTAGTAGTTGTTGTTGTTGTAGCCTCCATTGTACCTGCCTCTAGTTGATCCATAGCCACCTCTATTGAATCCTCTTCCTCTTGAGTTCCTCGGGTTCCTGAAACATTCTTCACTAGTATGATTAGATAAGCCACATATATTACAAGGTTGAGATGATTGGAATCTCCCCCTTCCTTGCTTTCCACCTCTGCCTCTTCCTCTAGCTCTTCCTCTACCTGCAAAGTTTGCTTGGAAAGAGCTACATTCATCTTCATTCTTCCTATTCTTTGACTTGTCCTTGACCTTAGCTTTATCAGAGTATAAGGCAGAAGTTTGATTACCTCTTGAGGACTCACCACCTTTGCTAATTTTTGCTTCATGAGTGAAGAGTTGGCCCATGAGTGTGTTGAGGTCGGGTACATGCATATCCATGTATAAATCCATGGCTGTTGTGAATGACTCCCACTTGTCGTCTGCTTTGATTCCATTCATGATTTGTCTTATGATTTGCTCCTCTTCAATTACCTCTCCAATGCTTCCAAGTTGGTCAGAAATCTCCTTCATCTTTGTGACATAATCAGTCACATTTTGTTTCGGGCTTTTCTTCATTGTTGTGAACTCCATCCACAATTGGTTCTTCCTTGCTCGAGTGTTGGAAGAGAAGAAAGAAGCAAGTGCGTTCCAGGTCTCTCTTGATGTCTTGCATCCCTTGACATGAGGTAAAAGAAAATCAGAGATTGAGTTTAGAATATAGGACCTTGAAAGTGCATCCTTCGAACACCAATTCAAAAGTCCTTCCACTTCTTCATGTGATGCTTGCCCTTTGTTCCTCATGGTTGGCATTGCTTCATCTCCGGATATGAATCCATATATATTCCTCCCTTGAAGGTAAGCCTCCATCCTTAGAGACCATGCCGGGTAGTTGTTTCGATCCAGTTTGTCAATTGTTGATGGAAATCCATCTCCCATGTTGCTTGACTATGCTCTGATACCACTGTGAAGAGAGATGGTGGATGCAATCCAAAGATGAGTAGGTGCTGCTACAACCAGCTTCACACCAGCCAACTGAGACTTCAGATTTGATTAGTAGACCCTTTAAGCTTCCTAAATCCACCAAAATATCAGCCAAGTACTTTGGAACATGTATCCCAAAAGTTTAAGTCAAGACAGACTAGTTGCGAAATGACTAGCTCCCAAAACTTGCTAGTTTTGGACATACACATGCTGGAAAAAATGAACAGTGCTCTCAACTTGGTAGAATTTAGAAAAATTTCTTTTGGGCATAGCAAGTAGACTTAGCAAGATTTCCAATCCAAGTTAAAACACTTCAAATGATGGACTGAGCACTGAGAACAAAGTTTTACAAAGTCTAGAACATGCCCGCCATTCTCGGGGCTCTCCAGAGATAGACTAGTGAACAGTAAATTGCAGATATTTTCAAGACTATTAATCCAATGACCTTGAAAATTTATAGGTAAGAAGTATACAATATGAGCTATCCAACGCAAGTTAAACCACTGAAAAAAGTCCATAGAACTCGAGATATGGTCTTCTGAAGTTACTACTCTTTGTGAGTATAGCAGAGAACAAAACAGAGAAGTAGATGATGATAAATGTATAGATTCACATATGATTACAACCACATTGGCAATGAATCTTTGCACAATGGTAGTAGAATGATAGAGCTATGGATTAAGCTCTTCAATCTCTACAAAATGACATGAAGTGGTCACGTACAAGGCTTTCGAATCGCCTCTTCCTTCTTGCTCTTTTTATAGCTATTCTTTGAGGGAGTTTTGAATTCGAATTCGAATGGCTCCACCTAAAAGTGATCCCCAAAGTTAGGAGATATTCCCTCAGCTCAAAAATTCATGATTTTGGTAGTTATAGCCACGAGTTTGCTTTTACATCATGCATGAGGTAAGCCATCCTTTTCCTTTTTTCTTTTTTCAAATACAAGAGATAAAAATGAACTCTTTTACAAGAGGTGTTCACATGATTGCACATGTGACTTACAAATGAGGATAATATCAAGCATATCAAGCATGTAGGCTTGGGTAAAAATGCACCAACAGCTCCCCCTCAAGCCTAACATGTTTGGCCTCCAAATAAGTCTTCAATTGTCCTTGATTTCCTGCAAGCCAATCATCAACTTGAATCTACTTAACTTTGTACCATCAAGAGCTTTAGTTAGCATGTCTGCACATTGCATATCTGTAGAGACATAGGATACTTGAATATCCTTGCTCATAAGCTTCTCCCTTACATAATGGTAGTGGACTTCAATATGCTTAGTTCTATCATGGTGTACCGGATTAGCTGCTAGATGTAGTGAGCTTGTGTTGTCACCAAAAATATGAGGTGTTGAAGAATGAAGTCCAAGATCTGTGTACAAAGACTTTAACCACATGATTTCTTGAGTTGCATTAGCCAAACCTCTATATTCGGCTTTGGTAGAAGATAATGCCACGGTTGGTTGCTTCTTCGATGACCAAGAAATGATTTTTGAACCTGCAAATGATATAAACCCGGATGTGCTTCTTCTATCATCTCTAGATCCGGCCCAATCTGCATCTGAGTAGACCTTTAGCTCAATATCTGAAGTAAATGAATAAAACAAACCTTCATTCATGGTCCCCTTTAGGTACTTGAGGACTCTCTTGGCCGCTTCCATATGTGGTCTTCTCGGCTTATGCATAAACTGACTCAATATGCTAACACTATAGCATATATCCACCCTTGTGAGTGTTGCATAGTTCAAACTTCCAACCAAGCTTTGATAGCTTGTGATGTCTTAAATTGGCTCTCCTTCATAAGCACTAAGCTTATGATTTTGCTCCATAGGTGTACCTGCACACTTGGTATTTTCCATCTTGAACTTGACGAGCATGTCATGGACATACTTCCTTTGTGTGATGTATATACCTGAATCTGTGTAGATCAACTCCAATCCAAGAAAATAAAGTGGTCCGAGGTCACTTAGTTTGAAGTCCTCCTTCATTTGAGCCTTTACTTGTTTGATTCCTTCAAGATCATTGCCTGTGATAATAATATCATCAACATACACACATAAATAGATCACTTCAGATCCATTCCTCTTTATGAACAAAGAGGTATCCGCCTTGCTAGCTTTGAATCCTTGGTTCTCCAAATAAGTCACCAATCTGAAATTCAAAGCTCTTGGAGCTTGCTTCAATCCATACAAAGCTTTCTTTAGTTTGCATACATAGTTAGGATGATGTGCATCCTCATATCCAGGAGGTTGTGCCATATACACTTCCTCAGAAATCCATCCATTCAAGAAAGCATTCTTTACATCAAGTTGATAGAGATTCCAATTTCTAGATGCAGCAAGACTTATGAGAACCCTAATTGTAGGCATTTTTGCAACAGGAGAGAAAATCTCCCCATAATCAATACCATGGGTTTGAGCAAACCCTTTAGCAACTAACCTTGCTTTGTGTCTATTTATACTTCCATCTGGATTCCTCTTGATTTTTTATATCCATCGAGATCCGATTATCTTCATAGATGGCTTGTTAGGTACAAGCTCCCAAGTGTCATTCTCCTTCAAGGCTTCCATTTCTTCATCCATTGCATCTCTCCAAGCTTTCTTGCTTTGTGCTTCTTCGAATGTGGTAGGCTCTTCGTTGGTTGAATCTTTTGCAATGTAGATTGAGTGCTTCGTGACCAAAGAAGTATCATAACCAAACCTCTCTGGTTTCTTTTTCTCCCTTGAAGACCTTCTAAGTGGTTGATGTGAGCTCTCCGGTCCATATGTAGCATCCTGCATCTTTGCTTTTCCTTTGTTCTTCCATAGCTTTAGTCTTTCCAAGTCTTCTAGGTCAATCTCCAAATCACTTTCTTCAATCTGCTTTGGCTCCTTTGGTTGAAGTGATGGAAAATCTTCATCCAAGTCATAAGGCAGCTTCACTTTCCTGTCATCATCAAACCATGATTTGTTTTCATCAAAAATTACATTTCTACTCACAAAAAATCCTTTATTGGTTGGATTGTACAATCTATATCCTTTTGGTTTTGGTCATAACCAATAAATACGCACTTCTCTGCCTTCGGATCCAATTTCCCTCTTACTTGAGAAGGAATGTGAGCATAGGCTAAGCATCCAAAGATTTTACAATGCTCTAGACTAGGTCTTCTTCCATTCCACACTTCATATGGAGTGGTTCCCTCTAGTGACTTAGATGGAAGTCTATTTATGAGATATGTGGATGTAGACACAGCCTCTGCCCATAGGTAGTTTGGCAATCCCTTTTCATTGAGCATGGACCTTGCAGCTTCGACAATAGCTCTGTTCCTCCTCTCTGCTACACCATTGAGTTCGGGTGTATACCTTGTAGTGACTTCCCTTTTAATGCCTCTTTCATGCAAGAAGGCATCAAATTCAGAAGAGAAGTATTCTCCTCCACCATCTGTTCTGAGTGGTTTCAAAGTCCTACCTGTTTGGTTTTCAACAAGAGCAATATACTTCTTAAAGCAATTAGACACTTCATCCTTGTGCTTCATGAAAAAAGAATAGTCCACCTGCTACAATCATCTATGAAAGACACATAATATCTTGAGCCTGATATAGATGGCTCCTTACTTGGACATCACACATCCGTGTGCACTAGATCCAAAGGATTTTGATACATATATCCTTTCTTATTGAAAGGTTGTCTATGAGCCTTGCCAAGTTGACAAGCTTCATACTTATAAATCATGTGTTGCCTTGTGATATTAGGCAAACCAAGTACACTTTGGTCCCTGCAAATTTGTTTGAGTGTCCTCTCACCAATGTGAGCAAGCCTTTTGTGCCATATCTCCAACTCTCTAAGAGTTTGATATCCATAGCTAAACAAAGCTATGTTCTTTGTATCTTCCACTTCAAAAGTGAAAAGCCTTCTTGTCTTTTCTCCTTTGGCAATCCTTCGAAAGCCTTGCCTTGGGTCTTCAACATATGCTCCAAATCGATTGAATCTAATCTGCAATCCTTTTTCAACAATCTGTCCAACACTTATTAAATTTTTGGTAATTGTAGGGACATACAAGACTTTGCTTAAGAGGTTCATATTCCCATCTGATGTCTTCACATTACCTATCTTCTCCACTGAGTGCTTTGTGTCATCTCCTGTCTGCACTTCATGCTTGTTATGAGGATCTTCCAAATCAAAAAAGAAAGCCACATTTCCTGCTACATGGTTTGAGCATCCGGAATCAATGTAAAATATGTGATCATCATCCTTACCCTTGTTCGCTGATAGATTCATAATCAATAATGAATCTTCTTGACTTTGGTCCTCTGCATAGTTATTGTAGTCTCTACTTCCTCTATGGCCACTTTGATAGTTTTTATTGTTGTAATTGTTGTTGTAGTAGTTGTTGTTGTTGTAGCCTCCATTGTACCTGCCTCTAGTTGATCCATAGCCACCTCTATTGAATCCTCTTCCTCTTGAGTTCCTCGGGTTCCTGAAACATTCTTCAGTAGTATGATTAGATAAGCCACATATATTGCAAGGTTGAGATGATTGGAATCTCCCCCTGCCTTGCTTTCCACCTCTGCCTCTTCCTCTAGCTCTTCCTCTACCTGCAAAGTTTGCTTGGAAAGAGCTACCTTCATCTTCATTCTTCCTATTCTTTGACTTGTCCTTGACCTTAGCTTTATCAGAGTATAGGCCAGAAGTTTGATTACCTCTTGAGGACTCACCACCTTTGCTAATTTTTGCTTCATGAGTGAAGAGTTGGCCCATGAGTGTGTTGAGGTCGGGTACATGCATATCCATGTATAAATCCATGGCTGTTGTGAATGACTCCCACTTGTCGTCTGCTTTGATTCCATTCATGATTTGTCTTATGATTTGCTCCTCTTCAATTACCTCTCCAATGCTTCCAAGTTGGTCGGAAATCTCCTTCATCTTTGTGACATAATCAATCACATTTTGTTTCGGGCTTTTCTTCATTGTTGTAAACTCCATCCACAATTGGTTCTTCCTTGCTCGAGTGTTGGAAGAGAAGAAAGAAGCAAGTGCATTCCAGGTCTCTCTTGATGTCTTGCATCCCTTGACATGAGGTAAAAGAAAATCAGAGATTGAGTTTAGAATATAGGACCTTGCAAGTGCATCCTTTGAACACCAATTCGAAAGTCCTTCCACTTCTTCATGTGATGGTTGCCCTTTGTTCCTCATGGTTGGCATTGCTTCATCTCCCGATATGAATCCATATAGATTCCTCCCTTGAAGGTAAGCCTCCATCCTTAGAGACCATGCCGGGTAGTTGTTTCGATCCAATTTGTCAATTGTTGATGGAAATCCATCTCCCATGTTGCTTGACTATGCTCTGATACCACTATGAAGAGAGATGGTGGATGCAATCCAAAGATCAGTAGGTGTTGCTACAACCAGCTTCACACCAGCCAACTGAGACTTCAGAGTTGATTAGTAGACCCTTTAAGCTTCCTAAATCCACCAAAATATCAGCCAAGTAATTTGGAACATGTATCCCAAAAGTTTAAGTCAAGACAGACTAGTTGCGAAATGACTAGCTCCCAAAACTTGCTAGTTTTGGACATACACCTGCTGGAAAAAATGAACAGTGCTCTCAACCTCGTAGGAATTAGAAAAATTTCTTTTGGGCATAGCAAATAGACTTAGCAAGATTTCCAATCCAAGTTAAAACACTTCAAATGATGGACTGAGCACTGAGAACAAAGTTTTACAAAGTCTGGAACATGCCCGCCATTCTCGGGGCTCTGTAGAGATAGACTAGTGAGCAGTAAATTACAGATATCTTCAAAACTATTAATCCAATGACCTTGAATATTTATAGGTAGAAAGTAGACAGTATGAGCTATTCAATGCAAGTTAATTCACTGAAAAACATTCTCTAGAACTCGAGATATGACCTTCTAAAGTTACTACTTTGAGTGAGTATAGCAGAGAACAAAACAGAGAAGTAGATGATGATAAATGTATAGATTCACATATGATTACAACCACATTGGCAATGAATCTTTGCACAATGGGAGTAGAATGATAGAGCTATGGATTAAGCTCTTCAATCTCTACAAAATGACATGAAGTGTTCACGTACAAGGCTTGCTAATCGCCTCTTCCTTCTTGCTCTTTTTATAGCTATTCTTGGAGGGAATTTTGAATTCGAATTCGAATGGCTCCACCTAAAAGTGATCCCCAAAGTTAGGAGATATTCCCTCAGCTAAAAATTTCGTGATTTTGGTAGTTATAGCCACAAATTTTCTTTTACATCATGCATGAGGTAAGCCATCCGTTTCCTTTTTTATTTTTTCAAATACAAGAGATAAAAATGAACTCTTTTACAAGAGGTGTTCACATGACTGCACATCTGACTTACAAATGACGATAATATCAAGCATATCAAGCATGTAGGCTTGGGTAAAATGCACCAACAGCTCCCCCTCAAGCCTAACTGGCTTGGCCTCCAAATAAGTCTTCAATTATCCTTGATTTCCTGCAAGCCAATCATCAACTTGAATCTACTTAACTTTGTACCATCAAGAGCTTTAGTTAACATGTCTGCACATTGCATATCTGTAGAGACATAGGATAGTTGAATGTACTTGCTCATTAGCTTCTCCCTTACATAATGGTAGTGGACTTCAATATGCTTGGTTCTAGCATGGTGTACCGGATTAGCTGCTAGATGTAGTGAGCTTGTGTTGTCACCAAAAATATGAGGTGTTGAAGAATGAAGTCCAAGATCTGTGTACAAAGACTTTAACCACATGATTTCTTGAGTTGCATTAGCCAAACCTCTATATTCGGCTTCGGTAGAAGATAATGCCACGGTTGGTTGCTTCTTCGATGACCAAGAAATGATTTTTGAACTTGCAAATGATATATACCCGGATGTGCTTCTTCTATCATCTCTAGATCCGGCCCAATCTGCATCTAAGTAGACCTTTAGCTCAATATCTGAAGTAAATGAATAAGACAAACCTTCATTCATGGTCCCCTTTGAGTACTTGAGGACTCTCTTGGCCGCTTCCATATGTGGTCTTCTCGGCTTATGCATAAACTGACTCAATATGCTAACACTATAGCATATATCCACCCTTGTGAGTGTTGCATAGTTCAAACTTCCAACCAAGCTTTGATAGCTTGTGATGTCTTCAATTGGCTCTCCTTCATAAGCACTAAGCTTATGATTTTGCTCCATAGGTGTACTTGCACACTTGCTATTTTCCATCTTGAACTTGACGAGCATGTCATGGACATACTTCCTTTGTGTGATGTATATACCTGAATCTCTGTAGATCAACTCCAATCCAAGAAAATAAGTGAGTGGTCCGAGGTCACTTATTTTGAACTCCTCTTTCATTTGAGCCTTTACTTGTTTGATTCCTTCAAGATCATTGCCTGTGATAATAATATCATCAACATACACACATAAATAGATCACTTCAGATCCATTCCTCTTGATGAACAAAGAGATATCCGCCTTGCTAGCTTTGAATCCTTGGTCCTGCAAATAAGTCACCAATCTGAAATTCCAAGCTCTTGGAGCTTCCTTCATTCCATACAAAGCTTTCTTTAGTTTGCATACATAGTAAGGATGATGTGCATCCTCATATCCAGGAGGTTGTGGCATATACACTTCCTCAGAAATCCATCCATTCAAGAAAGCATTCTTTACATCCAGTTGATAGAGATTCTGATTTCTAGATGCAGCAAGACTTGTGAGAACCCTAATTGTAGGCATTTTTGCAACAGGAGAGAAAGTCTCCTCATAATCAATACCATGGGTTTGAGCAAACCCTTTAGCAACTAACCTTGCTTTGTGTCTATTTATACTTCCATCTGGATTCCTCTTGATTTTGTATATCCATCGAGATCCGATTATCTTCATAGATGGCTTGTTAGGTACAAGCTCCCAAGTGTCATTCTCCTTCAAGGCTTCCATTTCTTCATCCATTGCATCTCTCCAAGCTTTCTTGCTTTATGCTTCTTCGAATGTGGTAGGCTCTTCATTCGTTGAATCTTTTGCAATGTAGATTGAGTGCTTCGTGACCAAAGAAGTATCATAACCAAACCTCTCTGGTTTCTTCTTCTCCCTTGAAGACCTTATAAGTGGTTGATGTGAGCTCTCTGGTCCATATGTAGCATCCTGCATCTTTGCTTTTCCTTTGTTCTTCCATAGCTTTAGTCTTTCCAAGTCTTCTAGGTCAATCTCCGAATCACTTTCTTCAATCTGCTTCGGCTCCTTTGGTTGAAGTGATGGAAAATCTTCATCCAAGTCATAAGGCAGCTTCACTTTCATGTCATCATCAAACCATGATTTGTTTTCATAAAAAATTACATCTCTACTCAAAGAAAATCCTTTATTCGTTGGATTGTACAATCTATATCCTTTTTGGTTTTGGTCATAACCAATAAATACGCACTTCTCTGCCTTGGGATCCAATTTCCCTCTTACTTGAGAAGGAATGTGAGCATAGGCTAAGCATCCAAAGATTTTACAATGCTCTAGACTAGGTGGTCTTCCATTCCACACTTCATATGGAGTGGTTCCATCTAGTGACTTAGATGGAAGTCTATTTATGAGATATGTGGCTGTAGACACAGCCTCTGCCCATAGGTAGTTTGGCAATCCCTTTTTGTTGAGCATGGACCTTGCAGCTTCGACAATAGCTCTATTCCTCCTCTCTGCTACACCATTGAGTTCGGGTGTATACCTTGTAGTGACTTCCCTTTTAATGCCTCTTTCATGCAAGAAGGCATCAAATTCAGAAGAGAAGTATTCTCCTCCACCATCTGATCTGAGTCGTTTCAAAGTCCTACCTATTTGATTTTCAACAAGAGCAATATACTTCTTAAAGCAATTAAACACTTCATCCTTGTGCTTCATGAAAAATAGAATAGTCCACCTGCTACAATCATCTATGAAAGACACATAATATCTTGAGCCTGATATAGATGGCTAGTTACTTGGACCCCACACATCCGTGTGTAATAGATCCAAAGGATTTTGATACATATATCCTTTCTTATTGAAAGGTTGTCTATGAGCCTTGCCAAGTTGACAAGCTTCACACTTATAAATCATGTGTTGCCTTGTGATATTAGGCAAACCAAGTACACTTTGGTCCCTGCAAATTTGTTTGAGTGTCCTCTCACCAATGTGAGCAAGCCTTTTGTGCCATATCTCCAACTCTGTAAGAGTTTGAGATCCATAGCTAAACAAAGCTATGTTCTTTGTATCTTCCACTTCAAAAGTGAAAAGCCTTCCTGTCTTTTCTCCTTTGGCAATCCTTCGTAAGCCTTGCCTTGGGTCTTCAACATATGCTCCAAATCGATTGAATCTAACCTGCAATCCTTTTTCAACAATCTGTCCAACACTTATTAAATGTTTGGTAATTGTAGGGACATACAAGACTTTGCTTAAGAGGTTCATATTCCCCTCTCATGTCAAGACATTACCTATCTTCTCCACTGAGTGCTTTGTGTCATCTCCTGTCTGCACTTCATGCTTGTTATGAGGATCTTCCAAATCAGAAAGTAAAGCCACATTTCCTGCTACATGGCTTGACTATGCTCTGATACCACTGTGAAGAGAGATGGTGGATGCAATCCAAAGATGAGTAGGTGCTCCTACAACCAGCTTCACACCAGCCAACTGAGACTTCAGAGTTGATTAGAAGACCCTTTAAGCTTCCTAAGTCCACCAAAATATCAGCCAAGTACTTTGAAACATGTATCCCAAAAGTTTAAGTCAAGACAGACTAGTTGCGAAATGACTAGCTTCCAAAACTTGCTATTTTCGGACATACACTTGCTGGAAAAAATGAAGAGTGCTCTCAACCTGGTAGGAATTAGAAACATTCCTTTTGGGCATAGCAAATAGACTTAGAAAGCTTTCCAATCCAAGTTAAAAAACTTCAAATGAAGGACTCAGCACTGGGAACAAATTTTTACAAAGTCTGGAACATGCCCGCCATTCTCGGGGCTCTGCAGAGATAGACCAGTGAGCAGTAAATTGCCCATATCTTCAAAACTATTAATCCAATGACCTTGAAACTTTTTAAGTAGAACGTAGACAAGATGAGCTATCTAACGCAACTTAAATCATTGAATAAGGTTCTGTAGAACTCCAGATATGAACTTCGGAAGTTACTACTCTGAGTGAGTATAGCAGAGAACAAAATAGAGAAGTAGATGATGATAAATGTATAGATTCACATATGATTACAACCACATTGGCAATGAATCTTTGCACAATGGGAGTAGAATGATAGAGCTATGGATTAAGCTCTTCAATCTCTACAAATTGACATGAAGTGGTCACGTACAAGGCTTGCTAATCGCCTCTTCCTTCTTGCTCTTTTTATAGCTATTCTTGGAGGGAATTTTGAATTCGAATTCGAATGACTCCACCTAAAAGTGATCCCCAAAGTTAGGAGATATTCCCTCAGCTCAAAAATTCGTGATTTTGGTAGTTATAGCCACGAATTTGCTTTTACAGCATGCATGAGGTAAGCCATCCTTTTCCTTTTTTCTTTTTTCAAATACAAGAGATAAAAATGAACTCTTTTACAAGAGATATTCACATGACTGCACATGTGACTTACAAATGAGGATAATATGAAGCATATCAAGCATGTAGGCTTGGGTAAAATGCACCAACATTAATCTCCAAAGGTCTGATCTATACTGATCTAAGAACACTTCTATATCAGTTATGGATCAAACTTTACACAAATATTGTTTTCCTTTATCAGACCTTACACTAACACTCCTCTGAGTGAAGAAGTTTCTTCTTCAGAAAGTCTGCTTCAAAAATTGACTTCATTACCTGCACATATCTTTAGATTTCTTCAAATCAATGATGCACAAGTCTCCACAATACATTTTCACAATCATATCAGCCATTAGTTCACCAAAACAATCATTAAAATTTTAATTTGATCTTTAAGATCAAAGATATGTCAAAAAACTGTCTTCCAGAAATGGCGACTTTGACATGGTCAACTTCTTAATTTGATTTCTCACAACACAGATCCCGTTTTGCTAAATGCTCTTGGCCATAGCTTCCTTATCTTCTAACTTAGATTTTGAATGCTCACTCATTAAAAACTTTACACTGTGCACTGAGATCTAAGCAAAACATTGACATGGAAAAGTGCACGACTCTGAGAAGTCTGTCTACAGATTCTACATACAAATGTTCCTATTGATCATTCTCATAGTAGGAAAGGAATTAGATCAAAAAATTCTGAACATAGCTTCATTAGCTTCCAGATTAGATGTGTACAAAAGGATTTCTGATCCACATGATCAGACTGAGAGGAATCAAAGAAAGACCCGACGCTTACTCGTGAAGATAACTCTCTACACATCTATCTCTTAGACACTTGTCATCTAATGACTCTCACAAGTATTTCTCTACATCATTGACTTATATACATATGATTCTAGACTTATCCCACGTCTATTACCTTACTCCTTATCATCCTAAGGATTATCTCTACTCAGATTACAAGAATTTCCACCTGTAATGTACATATGTATACAATCTACATTTCTGAAATTTCTTCACTTTCTCAAGTGACTTCTTTCACTTCAATCTGACCATAGACTTTCTTCAAGCTCTTTGTAATCACCAATTTGTGATTGGTTTGTTCCAACAGCTTCCCCTCAATCACTAATTGTGATTATTCCATTCTTCTTCACTCCTCCCATCTCTTTGAATCTCTGTAGCTTAGGTCCATCCAAGCTCTTTGTCATCATATCTGCAACTTGTTCTTTTGTTGGAGTATACATCACTTCAATCTCTTTGTCAAGTACCTTTTCCCTCAAGAAATGATACTGAATCTCTATATGCTTAGTCCTGGCATGAAAAACAGGGTTAGCTGCCAAATACAAAGAATTCATATTGTCTCCAAAAATAATTGGAGTACTCTGATCAATTCCAAAACTCTTCAACAAGGTCTTTAACCATATTAATTCTTTTGCAGCCTCTACCATTCCTTTATACTCAGCTTATGTAGATGACAAAGCAACTGTATGTTGCTTCTTTGAGCACCAAGAAACTAATTTATCTCCAATATAATAGAGATACCCATGAGTGGACCTTCTATCATCTGAATCACCTGTCCAATCTGCATCACTAAACACTTTGATTCTTGTGTCAGAAGTAAATCCATAATACAGACCTTCACTTAGGGTTCCTTTGATATATCTGAGTACCCTTTGAGCTGCAATCCAATGAGTCTGCATAAATTGTGATAACACACCTACTATATATGATAGATCTGGCCTTGTCAAAGTAACATAGATTAAACTACCTACCAAACTCTGATATTTCTTCATATCAATGAATTCTTCACCTCCATACCTGCTCAATTTATGATTTACCTCCAATGGTGTGGTTGACGACTTGCAATCCTCCATGTTGAACTTGACCAGAAGATTCTTCAAGTACCTTTCTTGTGTAACATATACTCCATGTTGAGTATACACAATCTGCACTCCTAAGAAACAAGATAAGTTTCCGAAATCACTTATCTTAAACTCCTTCTCTATTTGTCTCTTAAGCTCATTGATTCCTTTAGCATCTGTACCTATGACAATAATATCATCAACATAAATACACATGTATATGTATCCATTTTCACTTGCCCTCACTAGCAAGATACTATCTACCTTTGATGCTTGAAATCCACAATCATTCAAGAACTTGACAAGCCTGTAATTCCATGCTCTTGGGGCCTGCTTCAACCCATACAATGCTCTCTTGAGCTTACACACATAATCTGATTTAATTGAATCCATGAAACCTTTTGGTTGCTCCATGTATACTTCATCTGCAATGTATCCATTCAAAAATGCATTCTTCACATCTAATTGTGATAACTTCCATCCTTTACAAGCAGCAATAGCAATCAATGATCTAATTTTATACATCTTAGCAACAGGACTAAAGGTTTCATCATAATCTACCCCATAAGTTTAGGCATAACCTTTGACCACAAGTCTAGCCTTGTATCTAGACACCTTGCCATCTGCAAACCTTTTTTTTTAATACACCCACTTACATCCAATGACTTTCTGATTCTTTGGTCTTGGCACCAACTCCCATGTTTCATTTTCAAGTAGAGCATCATACTCTTCTTGCATTGCCTTCTCCCAATTCTCTTTACCTTTAGCTTCTTCATATGTGATTGGATCTTCTTCTGTCTTCACAATGTAAGCATAATCTTTTGTTGTTAAAAAAGATGTATCATAGTTATACCTGATAGGCTCTTTCCTTTCCCTTGAGGATCTTCTGACCTCTGCATTTCTTGAAGTCTCTGCCACATTTGATTCTGGATCAAATCTTGGCCCATCTTCAACATTATTCTGCAATTTACTTTTATAGTCAACATCATCAATATCTTCTTGATACACATTTACTTTTGCGTTCCCTTTCCTTTGTATTTCTTCAACACCTCCATAATCATTTATTGACCTTGTATACCATGTGCTTTGCTCATCAAATGTAGCATCTTTGGTAACAAGAAATTGCTTTGTAGATGGACTCCACAACCTGTAACCCATCTGTCTATCATCATACCCTATAAACACATACTTCTCTGCTTTGGGTTCTAACTTATTTCTCAATTGTGAAGGAACATAAGCATATGATAAACAACCAAATACCTTACAGTGATCAAGAGTAGGTTTCTTACCCCACCATGCTTCATAAGGAGTTCTTCCATACAAAGCTTTACAAGGTAACCTATTCACAAGGTATGTTGCAGTGTTGATAGCTTCTGCCCATAAGTAATTTGGACAATTCTTTTCCTTCATCATTGCTCTTGCGAACTCTACAAGAATTCTATTTCTTCTTTCTGCAACTCCATTCTGTTGAGTAGAGTACCTGCAAGTTACTTCTCTCTTTAAACCTGCATTCCACAAATAATCATCAAACTCTTTAGAGAAATACTCTCCCCCTCCATCTGATCTCAACCTCTTAAGTTTTTGTCCTGTAATCCTTTCTACATAAGCATGATAATGTTTGAATGTCTTGAAGACTTTTGATTTATCCTTGATTACATATAAAGTAATCCATCTGGTTGCATCATCAACAAACAACACATAATATTTGGATCCATTTATGCTATAGTCCCTTGAAGGACCCCACATCTGTATGAACCAGTTCAAGCATGTTTGAATACTTGTATCCTGATTTGTTGTAAGAACTTTTGTGTGCTTTACCTAACTAACAAGCTTCACACTTGTACACCATGTGTTGCCCTTCAATATTTGACAAACCAAGCACCACTTGATTCTTTGACATTTCCTTTATAGCTCTCTCATTGAAATGACCTAGCCTTTTATGCCATAGATCTAATTCAGACATTTTTTTGCTTCCATAGGTAAATAAAGCATGTCCCACATTACCTTGGACCTTGAGAGTAAACAATCTTCCTTCCTTTTTACCTGCAATGATGTTTCTATATCCCTGATTTGGATCTTGCACATAGACACCATCATTTGTGAATCTGACTTCATATCCTTTCTCCACAATTTGCCCTACACTTATCAGATTTTTAGGAATAGTAGGAACATAAAGTACCTTGCTCAAAAGTGTACTTCCACTCTTTGTCTTCACTGATCCAATGCTCTCCACTTTATGCTTGGTATTATCACTTGTTTGAACTGTATGTCCATTCACCTTTGCTTCCATATCAGTCATCAAGGATATATTGCCACTTAGATGATTGCTACATCTTGAGTCAATATAAAACACCCTTTGATCTTCTCCTACTGATTCATGAGTTGCATTCAAGATAAGAGTCATATCATCCTTCTGATCTGCTGCATAATTATAATAGTTGTTGTTGTAGGACTGAGATTGAAAACTTCTTCCACCTCCTCTAGCATATGATGTTCTACCACCTCTTCCTCTGAAGTTGCCTCTTTGGTTTCTGCCTCCTCTACCTCTTTGATTAAAACTCTGATTATTGCTTCCACCATTTTGATTATTGTACCAACAATCATTTGCCAAATGATTGGTTCTGCCACAAATCCAACAAGCTTTAGTATTATCTTTGTTCTTACCTCCTCTTCCTTTACCTCTGAAATTCATCTTTCCTTTTGTAAAGTTAACTTGACTTGAAGTCCCTTCATCATCAATTGACTGCTTCCCTTTGCCATTATTTTTCTTGTCCTTAGAGTACATGGCTTGACTTGCACTTCTACCATTGTCTCCTTTAATATCCTGCTCAAAAGTTAGCATGTGTCCTAGCAATTGATTAAGATGAGGAGTAAAGTGATCAAGTGACAATTCTATGGACAATATGAAAGGCTTCCACTTCTCATCTCCTCTCAGACCTGTAAGTATTTGCCTTACCAATTTATCCTCTTCAATGTCTTCATCTACTGCTCCCAAGCTATCTGCAATATCCTTCATCCTTGCCACATAATCAGAAATTGATTGTGAGCTCTTCTTCTTGAAAGTTGTAAACTCAGCCCATAGTGAGGATTTCCTTGACTTGGTTGTGTTTTGGAAATGCTCTTCCAAAGCATTCCACACATATGTTGCACTTTCCAATCCTCTGATGTGAGGTAGAAGATAATCATTTACAGCCATGTAAATGATGCTCCTAGCTTGAGCATCCTTTCTCATCCATGTCTTCAAATCTGCAAGCTCTTCCCTAGTTGGAATACTAGGATCTGTAAATTCAAGCTTTTCTTCTTCTCCTGTAATGAATGCCATCAAATCTTTGCTCATGAGGTGTGCCTCCATCCTCATGGACCAAGCTGGATAGTTCTCCCTATCTAGCTTATCAATTTGCAAGCTTTCTCCCATCTTTGATCTTCTATGTCTGCAATTACTATGGTTTATGAAGATAGAGTGTACCTTTTATATGAAGCTTTGATCCTTCTTAATCTTTCAAACTCATGCTTTGTACTTCTACAGGTTATCTTCAAGAATTTATCTTCATCCACCTTTGATTAAAAAGAACTTCAATATCTGCAGCAGTCGAGACTTCCAATGCCTTTACTTCACTTGTATTGCACCTTCAGCTCTGATACCATTGTTGGAGACCTCTTAATCTCCGAAGGTCTGATCTATACTGATGTAAGAACACTTCTATATCAGTTATGGATCAAAATTTACACAAATATTGTTTTCCTTTATCAAACCTTTCACTAACACTCCTCTGAGTGAAGAAGTTTCTTCTTCAGAAATTGACTTCATTACCTGAACATATCTTTAGATTTCTTCAAATCAATGATGCACAAGTCTCCACAATACATTTGTGCAATTATATCAGCCATTAGTTCACCAAAACAATCATTAAAATTTTAATTTGATCCTTAAGATCAAAGATATGTCAAAAAACTATCTTCCAGAAATGGCGACTTTGACATGGTCAACTTCTTAAATTGATTTCTCACAGCACAGATCCCGTTTTGGTAAATGCTCTTAGCCATAGCTTCCTTATCTTCTAACTTAGATTTTGAATGCTCACTCATTAAAAACTTTACACTGTGCACTGAGATCTAAGCAAAACATTGACATGGAAAAGTGCACGACTCTGAGAAGTCTGTCTACAGATTATACATACAAATGTTTCTATTGATCATTCTCATAGTAGGAAAGGAATTAGATCAAAAAATTCTGAACATTAGCTTCTAGATTAGATGTGTACAAAAGGATTTCTGATCCACATGATTAGACTGAGAGAAATCAGAGAAAGACCCGACGCTTACTCGTGAAGATAACTCTCTACACATCTATCTCTTAGACACTTGTCATCTAATGACTCTCACAAGTATTTCTCTACATCATTGACTTATATACATATGATTCTAGACTTATCCCGCGTCTATTATATTACTCCTTATCATCCTAAGGATTAGCTCTACTCAGATTACAAGAATTTCCACCTGTAATGTACATATGTATACAATCTAGATTTATGAAATTTCTTCACTTTCTCAAGTGACTTCTTTCACTTCAATCTGACCATAGACTTTGTTCAAGCTCTTTGTAATCACCAATTTGTGATTGGTTTGTTCCAACATTTGTCTTGTAAGTCTTTCAGCATATGCATGAAAATGTCTGAAAGCTCCAAATACTTCTGACTTCTCTTTCAAAACATAAAGAGTTATCCATCTTGTTGCATCATCAATGAAAAGAACATAATACCTTGGGCCACTAATAGATCCTTCTTTTGTCAGCCCCCATACATCTATATGTATGAGCTCTAGCACACCATCGTGTTTGTAACCATTTTTCTGAAATGATAACCTGTGGGCTTTTCCCATCCGACAGGCTTCACATTTGTGAATCATATGTTGGTTCTTCATGATTGGTAATCCTCTCACGGATTGTTTCTCTACCATAGCTTTGATTCCTTTTTCATTAAAGTGTCCTAACCTCTTATGCTAGAGGTCCAATTCTGTAAACACTTCATCACCATGTGTGATCAATGCTTGACCAATATTTCCTTGTACTTTAAGAGTAAAAAGTCTACCTTCCTTTTTACCATGGACAATTTGTTTGTATCCTTTCTCTGGATCTTCAACAAATACTCCTTCATTTGTAAACCTGACTTGAAAACCTTTTTCTACTATCTGTCCCACACTGATCAGATTCTTCAGGATTGTTGGAACATACAAAACATTTGTTAGTAGGTCAGCTCCATTCTTACACTTTACTTTTCCAATTGACCTTACATTATGTTTTGTATTATCACCTGTTTGTACTGTATGATTTGAAATACCTCCTTCAAGTTCTGATAACAATTCGATATTTCCTAACAAATGATTTGAACAACCAGAGTCAATATAGAATACCTTGAGGTATTCATTCTCTGACACACTTATGGAATTCATCATCAATGTTGTATGATCATCATTCTGTGTATCATTTGCATAGTTGTAGTAGGTAGTGTTGTGAGACTGATTTTGTCCCCAACTTCTTGCTCCACCTTTACCATATCCGCCTCTTTGGCTTTGTCTTCCTCTTTGATATCTTCCGCTTCTGCCTCTACTATTATTGTTCTGATTCTCACTTGATCCTTGAGAATTATGCCAGCAATCATGAGCCAAGTGATTGCTTAATCCACATATCCAACAAGACTTCTTGTTGTTACCTCTTCCTTTTGTTATACCTCTTTTTCTCACATTACCTCTACCTCTTGCATAATTTGCTTTAGTAGCCACCTCTTCTTCATCTTTTTCTTTTCCTTTATCACCTTTCTTCTTACTCTTTGCGTACATGGCGGAACTGTGACCTTTATCTTTGTCTGTCTTCAAATCTTGCTCAAATGTTAGCATTAATCCAAGCAACTGATTTAAATCTGGTATAAAATGATTTAAAGAAAGTTCAGTTGAGAGTACGAAAGGTTTCCACCTTTCATATCCTCTCAAACCTGCAAGCACTTGTGCTATTAACCTGTGGTCTTCGATATTTTCACCAATGGATCCAAGACTGTATGCCAAGTCCTTCATCTTAGTGACATAATCACTAATGCTCTGACTTTTCTTTTTCTTGAACGTTGTGAACTCCGACCATAAGCTAGCCTTCCTAGCTTCGGTAGTATTTTGGAAATGATCTTCCAAAGCACTCCATATGTCTTCCACTTTCTCCAGACCTCTAATGTGTGGTAGTAGATGATCTGTAATGGTATTGTAGATATAAGCTCTTTCCATTGCATCTTTCTTCTGCCACAGCTTCAAGGCTTCTAACTCTTCTGTCTTTGGTTGATGGTCGTCCTCAAAAGTCGGTTTCTTTTCTTCTCCTGTCACATATATCATTAAGTCCTTATTCATAAGTAAGGCTTCCATTCTCATTACCCATGCCAGATAATTATCTGTGTCTAGCTTGTCAATAGACATATGATCTGCCATGATCTTCTTGTTTGTGTTACTGCCGATGAGTGTAACGTTAAAGGATTTTACCTTTTGTAAACCTTTACCTTGAGAATGACTTCGGAACACTTCTTGATGCTGTTTGTTGTTGATCTCCTCAACTTTCACCTTTCTTTATGAGAATTCTTCAAATTCCCTTTCCATTTCTTCTTCTAAGAAACCTTTACCTTTTTTGCTCTGATACCACTTGTTGGTGCAATGCTTATATTGTGGAATTTGCTTACACCAAAAGAACTAAGCTAAAGTAATATTAGAACACCTCTATAATCATCAGTAGCTTAGCAAACTTTCTGAAACTTAAAACTTTATAACTGTATTTAGTGAAAACCGAAAATTCGCTTTACAGAAAGCTTTGTGTTTCCTTCAAGCTTCAATTCTGAACTGATTTACTTCAGACTTTACACTACTGTGTTTGCTTACAGTTAAATAATCTTTCCGTCACTTAACTGTGCTAAAACTGTGTTTTTAACTCACCAAAATATTACCGGAACTTCACCAAACTGTCACCATAATTGCACCAGAATGCTACTAGAATCAACTGTAATTCTGTTTGTAATTACTTCAATTGTGTGTACATGAAGTAAGGAAGTGATACATGAACTTCCTTCACTGAATGAACTCTATCTGAAGTTTAAGAAAAAACTTCACCAGTTCTGGATACCTTTTCCGGTCAGACATTGTACCATGTGTACATCTCTCTTTTCACAAAACTTTTTATCAGTTTATAGTAGAGACTTGTAGCTTCAAGATGAGCTATCTCTCATCAAAAACTTTACACTATACGATGAGTTTTAAATTGTAGAAATACCGTAAAAGTGTATACTGAGAAAACTCTAATTGTTAACTAACTTTCACAGTAACATGAAATCACATAGATTTCTTCACACGAGAAGAATACACTCAGATATTTCCACATGAACATGTGTTTTCTATTAGAGAAGATGTGTACAAAATAGCTTGGCCTCACTTTGCTCATAGCTATGGAAAACTCTCCTCAGAGTAGTTATTCCTTACCATCTCTCTCAGATGAATACCTGACAGTTCAGGTTCTATTATTCATCTTTACACACGCAATCTCTAGCGTCTTCTACTTCTCTACTCTCAATTTCTATATGCGCCATTCTATTCTGGTTCTATGCTCATCTTCTATTTCCTTTCTCTCAGCTCTCTTATATACAATTTTTTATCCGATTTTCAACAAACTCAAAATTCTGGTAGTTTCTACGCTGTATATTACAAGCGTAAATTTGTCCCTTCACTAAGGCTTTGGTTTTTTTGAATGTTTTTTTTCTGCTTGAGGTCTTTATGTCTAATTAGTGAGTGAATCTCCAACAAGACTTGGGCTTAATGCATTATCTCTTAGGTCTTGAAGTTTGGCAGGAACCAAGGAAGATTTTCATCTCTCAACAAAAGTATGCTAGGAAGATATTGAAGGCATTCGACATGGGGGATTGCAAGGAAATTTCTACACCTATGGAGGTCAACACAAAATTATCTATTGAAGATACTTCATCTCTAGTGGATATTGGAAGATATAGGAAATTATTTGGAAGTCTCATCTACTTGTGCAATAGCACACCAGAAATCTCTTATGGTGTTGAAGTAGTAAGCAGGTTCTCTAATAAACCTTGCCAAACTCATTGGAAGGCAAGCATGCGGATACTCAAGT
>CM035424.1:165717631-165787631 GCA_020310875.1 Ceratopteris richardii | reverse complement strand
GTGGAATGCACTTGAAGCGTTCTTCTCTTCAAGTACTAAAGCTAGAAAGCATCAACTATGGTTGGACTTCACAACCCTCAAGAAAGCTCCCAAGCAAAATGTGACTAACTTTGTCACAAAAATCAAGGACATAGATGATCAATTAGGAAGTATTGGACAAGTAATAGATGAAGAGCAAATTGTAAGGCAAGTTATCAATGGTATAATGGTAGATGACAAGTGGGAGGCTTTCACCACAGAAATGGATTTGTACATGGATATGCATGTACCAAACCTCAACACTCTAATTGGACAATTACTCACTCAAGAGGCCAAACTCATGAAGAATGGAGAAGGCTTCAAAGGTAATCAATCTTCAGCTTTATACAACGATAAAAGCAAGACTAAAGATAATAAAGGGAAGGCAAAGAAAGTAGATGATGAAGCAGTTATGCATCACGCTAACTATGGAGGTAGAGGAAGACATGGCAGAGGAAGAAGAGGTAGACAAGGCAGGCGGAGATCTCAAGACCCTAATCCTTGTTCTATTTGTGGACTAACCAATCATAGAACTGAAAATTGTTTTAGGAATTCCAAGAATCAAAGAGGCAAAGGATACAATAGAGGAAGATATTGCTACTCAAGGGGAAGATTCAACAATGGCTATCATAACAAATACAATCACTCAACCTATCAGGGAAGCTACAAAGGAGGAAGAGATTTAAATAATTACAGAGAGGACTCAAATCAAGAAGATGCATTATTAATCATGAACATCGTAAGGCCCCGAGGTAAATCTAATGAGCATGTTTTCTACATAGATTCACATTGTTCCAATCATGTGGCACGAGATGTGGCCCTCCTATGAGATTTAGAAGATCCAAGGAATAAGCATGAAGTACAAACAAGAGATGATACAAGACACCTTGTGGCAAAAATAGGAAATGTCAAAGCACCTGATGGAAACATCAACCTACTTAGTAAGATAGTCTATGTCCCTACCATTACAAAGAATTTGATAAGTTTTGGGTAGATAGTAGAGAAATGGTTGCAAGTTAGGTTCACAACAAGAGGATCATACGTTGAGGATCCTAGCCAAGGATTCAAAAGAATCACAAAGGGAGAAAAAAGAGGTTGATTATTCACATTTGAGTTGCAAGACACAGGGAACATAGCTCGTTTCAATTATGGTAATCAAACACTCATAGAATTGGAGCTATGACATAAGAGGTTAGCACATATTGGTGAAAGATCACTAAAGCAAATATGTAGAGACCAAAGTCTACTTGGACTTCCTAACTTGTCAAAGCAAAATATGATTTATAAATGCAGTTCATGTCAATTTGGAAAGTCTCACAGGTTACCCTTCATGAAGAAAGGCTATATGCATGGAGACCTCTTGGAATTGGTCCAGACAGATGTATGTTGACCTAGGGAGATGCTTCACTCTCTCGATCAAGGTATTATGTATCATTTATTGATGATTGTAGTAGTTGGTCTATCCTATTCTTTATGAAAAACAAAGATGAAGTTTCTTTATGCTTCAAGAGATATTTAGCTCTTGTGGAGAATCAAATAGGTAGATCACTAAAGAGGCTAAGGTCATATGGAGGGGGAGAATACTTCTCCCATCAATTTGATTCTTTCCTTCAAGAAAGAGGAATCAAAAGAGAGGTAACTACAAGGTATATCCCTGAGCAAAATGGAGTGGTAGAGAGGAGGAATAGGACAATTGTTGAAGATGCAAGCTCTATGCTAAATGAAAAGCATCTATCTAATTATTTATGGGCTAAGGTTTTATCCACAACCACTTGTTTGTTTAATAGGTTGCCTTCAAAATCCCTTGATGGGATGACACCATATGAAGCTTGGAATGGAAGAAGAACAAGCCATCCAAAAGCAGAAAGATGTGTATTCATCGGATATGACAACAATCAAAAGGACTACGGACTATACAACTCTACCAACAAAGGATTCTTGGTGAGTAGAGATGTAGTATTTGATGAGAACAATTCATGGTATGAGGATTCATACAAGAAGGTCAATTTGCCGTATCACCTTGAATATGATTTTCCAAAGCTTGTTAAAGAAAATCAACCTAAGATTGAAGAGCAAGACACCTCAAAAGATGATGAAGAATCTCAGATGGAAAAGATCAAGGCATGGAAGTCTAAAGGTAAAGCAAAATTGGAGGAACTTGGAAAAGAGTCAGAATCATCACATCATGGTCAAAAAAGGTCTATAAGGGTAACGAATAAGCCAAAAACGTATGGTTTTGACACCTCTCTAGTTACTAGGCACTCTATCTACATAGCACAGGATATAAATCAAGAGGAGCCCACATCATTTGAAGAAGCCAAGGTAAAACCAGAATGGAATCTTGCAATGAAGGAGGAAATTGAAGCACTTGAGAAAAACATCAGTTGGGATTTAGTTCCCAAGATTTCATCCATGAAGGTAATAGGTTCAAGCAGGATCTACAAACTCAAGAAGAATTCTCATGGTTCTATAAACAGGTATAAGGCAAGGCTTGTAGCAAAAAACTTTGCACAAAATCAAGGAATTGATTATGAAAAAACATTTTCCCCTGTAGCAAAGATGCCTACAATCAGATTTTGGCTTAGTATTGCTTCTTCCAAGAATAGTTGTGTTTCCTTGTTGAAACTCTGTTTTGAAGGCATCCTTCATTAAATACCATGTAGCAAAATGGTTCTCTGTAAATTGGCTAAAGCATTTGACTGATAGACCTTCCAATGTTATTGGGAGAAGATTAAGAATGCATCTTCTCTTCCCATTAACCCCCTTGTTTTACATGGGTCTAAAAATGTTTTGACATGCTCATCAAGTTCTTCATGTGCTAATCCTCTAAAGGAAGGATATTTTATATTCAATTTTGAAATTAAAGTTTCTAGGTCTACTTGAGATGCCATATTTGATGATGCGGATGAAAGAGGATTGGCTAACATATGAATGAATTTCCTTCTTGTTGCTTTCAAAGGAGCTCCTAAGGTCTGCGAATGGGTTGAAGTCATGCGTTGCACATCCTAATCCTTAGGCTAAGATGAATTCCAAGGAAAAGGGAAAAGTAACCTCTTCAATACTATCAACACCTTTGCTTCCTTCTTTACTTTGTAATGGTGATTCTCCTATGCTCAAGCTACCTTGTCCCATTTGGTGTGTGAATTTTTGTTGGGGGATTCTTTAGTTGAAATTTTCTCGAGTGTTTGTAGGAGAAGAATGCAGAAGAAAAAGAAAGAAAATTGCACCAAAATCCCTTGTGTCTTGATTAACAATAAAGAATACAATAGCTTTGTCTAGAATGAGACAAAATATTTTTTGTGCATAGAAATTAAGCCAAAGAATCACTTACACAAGTATACAAAATATCAAACTTACTTACCAACATGAGGAGGTTCACCTCATAAATGTCAATCCACGGAGACATGAGGACTAGTATGAAGTCTATGAGCAAGTGATGGCAAAGTGCATGAGTGACAGCACACAACCATGCACACACATACACACATGTGCACAAGGTTAGAGCAAAGAGTGGAACAATCAATTGCAAAATAGTTCTCTTAAAAAAGCTCAAATTTACAACAAGCTGGCCTAAAAAATGAGCTCTCTATCTCTTTATATAGTTTTTTGAGTGGTTTTAGACCTGTGCAGACGTAGTGTCTAGCCTAGTTAAAAATTAGGTTCCAGGGCTTATTTGGGGGCTCAAACGGAATCTAAAAATTATGAAAATTGGTAGGGTGATACTTCTAATACTCCTCAAGCTCCAGCACTCCTTGGCTTGAACAAAATGGAGTTAAAAAAATGGAAAATGGTATTTACAATGGTTTTTAGTGATGAAAGTCACTACTTTTATAGGGATTTCTTCTAAAAATTTGACGTGTGCTTTTTGGAGCTCCCTACATGCTCCTTCTTCTTATGTGTCCACTTCCTTGATGTGCTTCTATGCTTGTGCTTGTGCTTGTGCTTGACCTTCACTGTCAACACTCCCCCCCTCTTGAGTTTTTCATCCCTGAGAGACCCTTGTTGTAGTGGTTGTTCCATGTAGTACTTTGAGAGGTAGATTCCTCATGTCTCTACTAGAGCAGTCTATCTTCCATGTGTAGCGGGGTCGCTTGTCCCATTCTTCATGTTTAGTCCCTCTATATATACTTCTTCCTTGATTCCTGCATGAGAGTGTATTGTTGAGCTTTCAAAAATTATGAGCTGCTCAAAAGAGGTTATCACGGTTGATTGTGAGTAGCTCTCGATAGTGGATTTCTTCCTTGCTTGATGTACTCTGGTTTTCAAAGATGGATTCCCTAGTTTTCATGCCAAGTACATGTGACCCATAATGACTAATGGGTAAGTGCATTAGTGCATGGGTTGGAAGAAGAATGTGCCTTGTGCATGGCCTTGTAATGTAGCCCTATACATGCGTAATTGGGAAATGCATTGGAAGAATTATGGTGCCAGAAGTTGGGTCTTGAGAGAAGTGCTCAAGGGTATGCCGATGAAGAGGTTTCCTAATCGATCATGGTTATAGTCTTGTTGAAACATACAATTCTTACCATGGTGAAAGGTCCATCGATCCTCATCTCTTTGTGTTTTACTTCAATCATGGTGATTGACCATTGGCTTGTCTTTCTTGTCGATGGATGTCCTTTCTGATGGTTCACTTTATGAGATTCTTCAAGCGCACAGTCTTGCCTCTCTCTCTTTTTTTTCTTCTTTCTTTTTTTTCACGATGGCATAAAACAAGAAGAAAGAGGTTAGTATCAATAAAATATTTTACATATGGCAAGTGTGTCTCATGTGCCTGGGATTTCTCAATGGTGTCTATGCACGGAAGTGTAATGTGGCCCTATATTAATGCATGCTTTGGAAATGCATGACATAAATGGTGCAAAAGACAAGATTATGCCAAAGGCACATGGTTGTTGGTCGAGGCTTCTGATGTTACTTGCAGACTTGATGCAATCGTTGTTTGGAGGTGGTGATTGGATTTTGAAATGATGTAATCCTCCCTATAGGAATCCATTTTAGAATAGTAGTTGGCCTTATAGAGATCACCTCTAGCCTCTTCCTCTTTGGGTGGTTGTTGAAAGTAGGTATCCAGCATGGTTGGCTCTTCAGTTCTGTGGAAGTTACTGGTACTTTTGGCTTCCAAACCCATATCCTTGATGATTTTCTTCTTAGTTTTGCCGAAGGGTTGAGTTTATCTTCTTTTGTTCTTTGTGCTTCGTTCTTACCCTTTTCTCCCCTTGGCTTCTTTGTTGAGACCTTTTGCATGGTGGAGAGCATAGGCCTTTGTGCATGTAAGAGTGCTTTGGGAACGCACATATGTAATCGCCCTTGTTGAGCTGTAGCTAATTTTTATGGTACCCAAATTTGTCGAAGACCTTTTGGTTGAGTTGATCTTGGTTGTTGGGTTCTTGGCTTCCCATGGTTGGCTTGCCTGGGTGGGAATTGTGTTGGCACGGCTAGTGGTTGCTCTCCTTTTCATACCCAGATCTACTTTATGCTCGGAACTACTTTACTCTTGAAGGCTCTTTGTCTATTTCATATATCGGTTGTCTTGTATTGTTTTGCTTGCTTCTGAGGTTGAACTATTGTGGATGCTTTACTCTTCGAAAAAGAAGGATGGTCTGCTTGCCTTTGCAACTGTCCTTCCAAGATTGAGTCCTTCTAGATTATAGAACTTTTGACACATACAACATCTTGTTCGTGAAGATTAGCCTTCGAGGAACTAAGAGAGTGTGTGGTGCCATGATCTATGAGCATACAGTTCTCTAATTCTAATGTAATGCATTGTTCATGTACCCAAACTTGAAGAGGTTGACTTTTGAGGTTCAAGTTGATTGCATGGTCATAAATCCAATCTTGACCCAAGGCAAATGGCTCTGTAAGGTCCTCATCGTGACACAATAGCATTTTGACTTTCATTGGAACATCTTGAAGGTAGATGGGAACTTCCACCTCACCCAAACAAGGGGTTTCCAAACCTCCCAAACCTATGGGATAGGCTTCTATGGGCTTGATGTTCAATTGTAGGTCTTGGCAGTATGAAAGTCTAACTACACTAGTTGCTTCACCTGAGTCAACCAAGGCTCTCATAGTCCTTACACTCTTTCCTCGTCCTACCTCCACAATCACAAAGCGTTATCGATTGATTATGCGAGAAGTAATTATGTCCAATTTTTGGCACATGTCCATGTGATATTTTGGGGCTTTCGGTTTGACATCTAGGCCTAGTCATCTTAACGTATTTCGCCTAATGCACTCTTTAGCTCTGCCCGTGCTTCTTCTCTGACCCTCAAATCTTCTTCTTTTCGCTTCTTGGCAGTGTTGAGTCTCCTTAAAATATCCTCTGTAAGAGGTTCTTGATATAGCTTGACTCCACATTCACCAATATAGTTTGGCAAGATGTCACCTTCTAGAGTGGCCAATTGAACTGCACTGCTAGTGGAAATTCTATTAATGATCATGGGTCCATATCCTCGTTTCTCCAATTTGTAGGCATGCTGCTTTAGTGTATAAACCAACACTAGATGTCCTTCTTTCAATACTTTATCCTTGATGTGTGCATAAAAGTATGCCTTTTGTCTTTTCTTTGCAGCATAAATGTATGCTTCCGCTCGTAGCCTTGTCTCACCTAAGCATTCTAGACCAAAGATTGTAGAGGAAAATTCATGTCCATTCCACTCATGCTCTTATGCTACTTTTAATGTTGGATTAGGAAGTCCAATGGTAGCACAACATTCTGTCCGAAGGCCATCTGAAATGGGGTAGCATTGAGCAGTGTTTTGTAAGCAACTCGGTAAGCCCAAACAGCATGATCAAGTTGTTTGTCCCAATCAGAGCGTTTATTATTTATGAGTATTGTCAATACATTACATAGGATCTTATTCATGCTCTCGGCTTGTCCATTAGCTTGTGGATGATAGGGGGAAGACTTCTTATGTACTACCAAGAATTCTTGGAGAAGGTTTTCAATAACTTTGTTCAAGAAGTGCATACCTCTATCACTTACTAACTCTATTGGTAACCCATATTTGGCGAACACGTTCTCAAATAAGAACTTAGCCATTGTTTGAGCATCACTCTTTGTTGTGGCTTTCACTTATACCCACTTTGTAAGATAATCTCTGGCTACAATAATATATTCTGCTTGAGATTTTCCAGCTCACGGGTTAATGGGACCTACAAAGTCTATACCCCACTTTGAAAATGCACATCCTCCCATCATTGGCCTCAAAGGCATCTCGTCTTTTCTGATCGGATATTGTGCATGTTGGCATGTGTCACATTTCTTCACATAGGTATGTGCATCCATATGAAGAGTGGACCACCAAAGTCATAAGAATAGAATGGTCTTAATTACTCCGTCCAAACCGAAGTGTCCCCCTCCAACATCGCAATGCGCAGTTTCTATGACTTTCAAGTAGTCTGACTCATGAACGCAGAGTCTTAAGTATCCATCTTTGCCTCTTTGACATAGGTTGTCTACTACTAAGGTGTAGTCTTGAGCATCTTGTTCCAAGCTTCGTTACCAGTGGAGCACTCCAATCTGGAAGTAATGACACATGATAAAGGGTAGCATGCTCCACTAGGGGTCTCTCTTTGCACACTAGACAATTTTGAATCCACTCATGTATTTCTCTATCCATACTAGGCCAATACACTCCTAAACATTTTAGATTTTGCAATGTTCATTGTTTAGAATAGTGATTTCCTAGCAGTCCTTCGTGGGCTTGTTGCAACCAACTGCTATGTTCATCGTCTTCAACACAACAAGCTAATACACCCTCTATATCTTATTTGTACATGCTTCCTACCAATATTTGATATCTTTGTGATTTTACAATTTCTTCTTTGTTTGTTTGTACATTCTTATTTGTGGGTCCAAAGGTCAAGACTGGTACCAACTTACTTGCCCACTTAGGAACAACTTCTAAATTGAATAGATAAGCATCGTGCAATTCATGACACTCCTTGCGGTGACTCGCCTGAAGTGATGCGAGAAGGATGGTTTGCCTTGACGTGGGTTCTACCTTTCTGAACAACCACTTCAAAGTCATATTCCATTAGTAAAAGAAACCATCTTACTAAGTGTCCTATATTACAAGGTTTATTGACCAAATATAATACATCTTGATGATGAGTGAAAAACTTGAACTTGTTGGCCAATAAATAGTGTCTAAACTTCTTCACCGCATATACAATGCCTAAGCCTTCTCTTTCTGTTGTTGTATAGTTTCATTCAGCCGCATTTAGTTGTCTACTAGCATATGTTATAGGCAAATCTAAATTTCCTTCACCTCTGGGTTGTGCTAGCACACATCCTATTGCATGATTGGATGCATCTACATGGACATGGAATGGTTAATTCCAATCAGGAGTGGTGAGTATTAGTGCTGAGCACAAACGTCTTTTCAGCTCATTGAAGGATTTTTCACATTCATCGTTTACAACAAGCTAGCCTAAAAAATGAGCTCTCTAGCTCTTTTTATAGTTTTTTGAGTGGTTTTGGCCCTCTCCAAACTTAGTGTCCGGCCTAGTTAAAATTAGGTTCCTGGGCTTATTTGGGGCCTCAAACGGAGTCTACAAATTATGCAGATTGGCAGGGTGATACTTCTAATACTCCCCAAGCTTGAGGACTCCTCGGCTTGAACAAAATGGAGTTATGAAAATGGAAACTGGTATTTACAATGGTTTTTAGTGATAAAAATCACTATTTTTATAGGGATTTCTTCTTAAAATTGGAGATGTGCTTCTTGGAGCTCCCTACATGCTGCTTGTTCTTGTGTGTCCACTTCCTTGATGTGCTTCTATGCTTGTGCTTGTGCTTGACCTTGACTGTCAACAATGCATCACTTCTCTGTCAACATGCAGCACCTCCTTGATGATACTTTGTGACACCTTTGTTGCTCTCTTGGTTGTTGCCTATGCACTCTCTCTTTATACTTTGTCACCTTCTTCGCACATTTGTCTCTCTTTCTACATACTTTGCTCTCTGTGCATGCATTGCCCAAGTGTCTTGCTCTCTCCCTTTTAGTGTAGATTATGCTATTTCTCCTTAGTCTATCTCCAAGAACAATGATGCCCTTTGGTTGTGTGTCAATACCTCTTATGTATGTCGCTTCAACTACTTGTCTATTTTGCTGCTCACTTTGATGTCCCAAAAACCTCTTCATGTATAGTTTAAGAACTCCCTATTTTGTCCTTTAGTGAATTTATGTGAAACAAAAAATTAAATGGAGGGCCACTCATAAACTCTTATGTACCATCTCCACTTCTTATATTTTCCACCTTTGACCTTTATTACTAAAAAATATGCAGATAAGGGAGGGTTATCCTAAACCTTTCATAACACTTTAAAAGCCTTAAAAGCCCTTTTAAAAAAAACCTTTTTGCAACCTACATTCAATGTGCACCCATATCCTTGGCCACGTGCATCACATGTGGACCACTTTGCCAAGTCACCACTTTGACCAGCCCAACAATACCTACATTCATAATTATGAGTAATATACATGATGACTCACACTCACACTCCATCCAGACTATTTCTTTGGGATACTCTCGTGACAAACCCCTATGCATGGAATTTGTATAAATATTTACGTGCATAGTATATTCATACACAAGTGCATACATAAATGTTCACATACATAAATACATACTAATCATTTGACATATTTATATATATCAAAACTCCCTACACCATACTTGCAATTACACTTAGTGGTGCCTATGTGTTTTGTCATATTCACTTCCATTGACACATGCCTTTGTGTGTATGCATGAAAATTAACCACACATGAATACACACATACATATTGAGTAATGGATTTAGATTATCTATTCCTTCATAGATATATGACCCACCAACCACCACCTAGGTGTAATTTTTAGCACCTCAAACTCTGTAAACTTTTTAAGTCATTCGCCATATCCATGTAAAAGTCATTTGCCATATCCATGTAAATTTATTTATTATGGACGTGGATATCGACGAACTTGTTCAAGTTAATACCATTTTGGGTAATTACTAATGCTTGTAATCTTATATGATCCCCATAAATGTCTTAAGAATTGAAACCATGAGGAATGAGATAACCATATATGCAAGTGTATATGTGAAATAGTTTTTAGAAAAGTACTCACAATCCTTACATTCATTTAAGGCATTTGAAATTCTTTATTCAGTTATGTGCGAATAGGTCTCCACATAGCCGCGCTAAAGGATGAGCAACATCATCTTGTACATAGCTTATTTTCATTGCTTTTTGAAATCTTGTGATGAGGAGTAGCCATCCAAAATAAATACCCATTGGTCTCCTTCTTCGCCTTAATTTTTTGATCCCCTACGCTTTATTTTGTCCGCTCAAAATTCTTTAGTGGATTAATTGTAATTGAAATATATAGAAGCTTATGTAACCACCATATCTCCACTTTGATGATCATGATCTTTTTTAGTTACTTCAGACATCAAGGGGCGGCATGGAATGAAAATAACCCACATTGGTAGACATTAGGATTGTTTCTTTGGTTTGAATAGAGTACAGACTTTAGGTATTCTATCCGTGTGAACATGACATGAATGTTAACTTCTATTGTACTCTATCCGTAATCAGTTGTTCCACACTTTCCATATCCCTCATTTTTTTATAATCTCTCATCTTTAGGTATTCTTTCGATTGAATAAAGTACAGTCTTTAGTTATTCTATGCACGTGAAAAGGGAGATCGCATATGTTTGATTGAATAACACATAAATAAAAGTGCTATTGAGTTTTGATTGTAAATAAATAAGCAAAAAAATTGTATGGATTCAAAGATTATTTTTCATAAATTCAACATCTGAATAATAATTCATTTCAAAAATATGGACGTTGAAGTAGGGCTCGAAACTATAGGAGCATTGTTACACTTTCACACCTAGTAGAAATTTCAATTTCAATTGGTAGTTCTGCTTTTTATCAATGCAATTTTGGTACCTTCCCTATTTGAAAATCATATCATTTGCTGAGAAATAAAAAGCAATTTGGTACCTTACCTATTTGAAAATCATATCATTTGGTGAGAAAAAAATAATAAGATCTAGTCTTTGTGAACTTCCTCTTGCACACTAAATCTAGAGTCATTTCTAACACATGATGTGGAGCTTCATTACTGAGTAATACAAAAGCAGTTCTGGATGCATGCTATTATATGCTATTTGGCATTATACCAAGTTTTTAAGAGTGTAGCACAGTACATATATAGAGTATAGACTATATATATATATATATATATATACATATATATATATAGAGAGAGTATAGACTATATATATATATATATATATATATATATATATATATATATATATATATATATATATATATATATATATATGTGTGTGTGTGTGTGTGTGTGTGTGTGTGTGTTACTGAGTAATACAAAAGCAGTTCTGGATGCATGCTATTATATGCTATTTGGCATTATACCAAGTTTTTAAGAGTGTAGCACAGTACATATATAGAGTATAGACTATATATATATATATATATATATATATATATATATATATATATATATATATATATATATATATATATATATATATATATATAGAGAGAGAGAGAGAGAGAGTATAGACTATATATATATATATATATATATATATATATATATATATATATATATATATATATATATATATATGTGTGTGTGTGTGTGTGTGTATGTACGTATGTATATATATAGATACACACACATATATATATATATATATATATATATATATATATATATATGTGTGTGTGTGTATTACATATATAGAATATATACAATATATATACAGTACACACACATATACACTAAATATAGAGTAGATATATATACAGTACATATATAGAGTATATACAATATATATATAGTACACACACATAGACAGTTTATATATATATATATATATATATATATATATATACTACACACACATAATATATATATATATATATATATATATATATATATATATATATATATAGTATATGCAACATATATACATACACACTTACATAGTATATATGCAATACATATACAGAGTATATACAATACGCACACATGTGCACTATCTATATAGCACATATATAAATCATATATATATATATATATATATATATATATATATATATATATATATATATATATAGTTCTCATGTCAAAAATTCTCCATTGGGGAATTTGAACGAACATCAAAGCGAACAAAATTTGTGGGGCACATTTTCTTGTTGTGTTACGAAAGCCATTTGGTATGGCAGGAGGTGGGGAGAATTCTTTGTTTATAGAACTTATGGAAACAAGCACTTATGGAAGAAGTGATAGGTTTTTGTGTCATTATGGAACACAATTAGGGCTGAATTCCTTTGGAAAATTTGGAAAGAGAGATGCATCTCAAGCTTCAAAAACATTTCAGAAGATTGGTCAATTGATAAGACCCTGAACCTTTTAGGGAGCAAAATAAGGAACTGTAAAAAGTCTCCACACTTTGGGCATCATAGGGTGTTCATTTTGGAAAACAACAAGATTCAAAGAGATGGACCCCGTGAGAGGGACAAAAAAAAAATCAATATGATTTGTACCTAGGGACAAAAGGTCATACTTCCCTTGTGACTCTAGTTTAAATTTTGAACCACCTTCAAGTTATATGAATGTTCTACCTCTGCTTTGTGGGATAAGGGGGATCGTGTGGGTACTATGCCCCTTCCTTTGTATGGCTGTTCTTTTAGTGAAATCATGCAAAGAAGAGTATGCTTAGGCCAATCTTCCCCTTTAAAAAAGAATAAAAAAATAAAAAGATGATCAATAAATTGTTTTGACTAAATTTCACTATTGAAGTTAGAATGTTTTGCATCTTTGTTAGGGCCATTATTTATTGAAACCTTAAAATTATCAGTTTCATACCCAAGTTCTCTAACATCAACACTTCTAACACCATAAACGTCTCCCTTTTTATTGTCACAACCCCCACTAAAAATGATTGTGCTCATTTTCTATCATTCATCATTGTTTGACCAACTGCCTCTTGCATTCTCTCTTCTAATGGCTCACACTCCGATGCCCTCTCTCTTTCACTAACATGCTCATTAACCTAGTCAGACACGTGTTGACTAAGTTTTAAGCATAGAAATCCCCCCCCTTCAGGCATCATCAAGTGCTCCTTTTGATTAACAACAAGCATAAACCCAAGTGGGCCCCACATGAGGGTGATGAGAGGGTGATTAACCTTTTTTGTAATGCCATCTAAACTTTGTAAAAGCTTTCCTTGCTTTGTGGCATTGGAGGGATCCCGTGAGCACTAGTCCCCTTCACTTGTACTTTTCTTTTGACTAATACAAGTCCGGGGCTACAATACTAAATTCATCATAATAGTCTCAGTTTTCAGAGGAACAATTTATATACCTCCATTAGGTTGCTTGCTTGGCCTTTCGTCTCTTGAGGCACACGTTGTTGGAACATCAAGCTTACACTATGCTTGAGGTGGATTTGATCTACATCAAAGGCTATCGCGTCGAAAGAATATCCGTTGGAGAGTTCTTTTTCATATGCTCATTTATTGTATTTTTTGAGAATATTTTGATCGCTCATTTACCGTTGTAAAAGCCTTGAGTTGTACACATGTAAAGGTACAAATATAGGGCCAAAATCCCACGAAATTTTGGTGGTTGAAGTTGCATTCAATCAAGCAAATCAAGTCACCTAAAAGTAGATCAATCAAGATCTTCACTTTTCCTAGATTGTAGGGAAGTGAATTGATTCCCTCCAACAACCATTCCCACCTTCATTTGAATTCAAATTCAAGTTGTAAAAGTCGTGGAACACTCCTAGAGGCTATATAAGGAGTTGAAATCACTTGTACATTACATGGAAGCAATATACATACACTTGTGACCATCATTGTCTTGCTCCTTCAATTTCTGCATCATCTTCTTCGCCAACAGTAATCTTGCAGAGGCTTCTTCTCTCTCCTCACAGCTCCAAATTGAGTGCAAGAGGACTCATTGGAAAGGTATCCGTGTCTAGTTTATGCCTGTAAGTTTTCAAAGCATTTTGTTCAGCAGATTTGAAGAAATCTCAGTTTTTCTGCCTCGGGGTCAATCTCTGCGTATTCCTGAAAAATAGGAGGTACCACCGGTGAATGTCGCATTCATTCCTATAGCATATTTTGCTTATTCCTTATACTTTTGTGCATTCCATACACTCAACCCTATGTGTATCACTCCCATAAAAGGATTTTTTCTAATTGTAATCACGCTGGTTGCTATGGGCATTTGAAGTTCATTGTCTCTTCCATAGATAGTAAGTTTTTTGAGCTAGTCGACCCGCGAACCTATCTGTTCTGTATCGACTCATTCTCCTTGATGCTCCAAGGTACATAGTGTGTTTCTTTGCACTTATAGCATGCCTATAAGGTCTATTTGAGTCTCCAAAAGCTCAAGGGCTGGTCTTGTGCCGGTTGGCTTGACCAAACTTCATCGCTTCGAAACGCACTTTTCTACCTTCGACAAGCTTCTCCAAGTTCTTTCAGTGGTATGAGAGCTAGTCCAAGATGGGTGACGGCTTTCCCTCAATGATCGAGAAGCTTGATCGACACAACTACGCGGCTTGGCAAATCAGAATGGAGGCCTATTTGCAAGGTAGAAATCTTTATGGAATTGTAGCAGGTGATGAAGCTATGCCTATTCCAAGATCCAAAGGAGAACCTACACAAGAGGAGACAGATAAGCTCACACTTTGGTGTGCAAGGGATGCTCAAGCAAGGTCGTACATACTAAACTCTATCTCTGACTTTCTATTACCACATATTAGAGGATGCAAGACATCTCAAGAGACTTGGGATGCCCTGGAGACTTTCTTTTCTGCTAGTACCAAAGCAAGAAAGAATCATCTTTGGAACGAGTTCAACCAAATGAAGAAGACACCTAAACAAACCATCACAGAGTTTGTTACCAAGGTCAAAGAGGTTGCGGATCAGTTAGCATCCATTGGAGAGCTGATTGAAGAAGAGGTCATCATGAGGCAAATTCTCAACGGCATTCGAAGTGATAAGCAATGGCAATCCTTCACGACGGCCTATGATCTCATCATGGATGTGCAGACTCCAGACTTCAACATCTTTCTTGGACAACTCTTCAATCAAGAAGCCAACAATAGCATAAAGGAAGGTAACTCTTATCATGGTAATTCAACTAGTGCTCTATATGCAGATAAGAAGGATAAGAAGCAGAAAGGCAAGAAGAAGGAAGAAGACGAAGAAGAGACTTCCCAAGCCAACTTCGCAAGCAAGAGCAAGTGGAAAGGGAAGAAGAAAGGATCAAAGCAAGACAAAGCCAAAGGTCAGAATGTTCAACCTTGTGCCATATGCGATAAGACCAACCACACCACTCAGAATTTCTGGTTCAATGGGAAGACCCAGAAAGGAAGTGGAAGAGGTGGATATGGCGGCAATAGAGGCAGAGGTGGACACAACTTCAACAACAACAATAGAAGCTATAATAGAAGGGACTACAACAATTATTCAGAAGATCAACCACATGAAGACTCATTACTTCTTATGAATCTAAGCCACAAAGAAGGTAAAGAAGATGATCATTTGTTCTACATAGATTCAGGATGTTCGAATCATGTTGCAGGCAACATTGCTCTTCTATCTGACTTGGAAAGTCCAAAGCATAGACATGAAGTGCAAACAGGGGATGACACGAAGCACAATGTGGAGAAGATTTGGTAATGTCAAAGCTTCCAATGGCAGGACAAACATTCTGAGTAAGGTTCTCTATGTACCCACTATCACTAAAAACCTAATCAGTGTAGGCCAAATAGTTGAAAAAGGCTTGCAAGTTAGGTTCACCCAACATGGAGCTTTTGTGGAAGATCCATGTCAAGGCTTCAAGAAGATAGCCCGAGGTGAGAAGCATGGTAGGCTCTTTACTTTTGAAGTAGGAGATACCAGGAACATAGCTCTATTCAACTTTGGGTCTCAAACCCTAAGTGAGCTTGAAGTGTGGCATAAGAGACTTGCTCATGTGAATGAAAGAACCTTGAAGGATATATGCAGGGATCAAAGTGTTCTAGGACTGCCGAACATATCAAAGCAACACATGATCAACAGGTGTGATGCATCTCAGATTGGGAAGGCACAAAGACAACCATTCAACCACAAAGGCTACATCCACAACAACTTATTGGACTTAGTACACACAGATGTATGGGGACCAAGTCAAGAACCTTCATTGGCAGGATCAAGGTATTATGTCTCATTTATTGACGACCATAGTAGATGGACTGTTCTATACTTTATCAAGAGTAAGAATGAAGTATTTGATTGCTTCAAGAAGTATCTTGCACATGTGGAGAATCATACAGGTAGATCACTAAAGAAGCTCAGATCTGATGGAGGGGGAGAATACTTCTCCAAAGAGTTTGATGACTTCTTGCAAGAAAAAGGTATCAAAAGGGAAGTGACTACTAGGTACTCTCCTCAACTAAATGGAATTGCAGAGAGGAGAAACAAGACATTGGTTGGATCAGCCCGAACAATGCTTGAAGAGAAGAAGTTGCCACATTATCTATGGGCAGAAGCTATTTCAACTGCAGTGTACCTTGTCAATCGACTACCATCCAAATCACTTCAAGGTATGACTCCTTATGAAGCATGGCATGGAAGAAAACCTAGTCTTGGACATTGCAAGGTTTTTGGTTGTTTAGCTTATGTTCATGTACCATCACAAATAAGAGGTAAGCTAGATGAAAGGGCAACAAAGGCAGTGTTTATTGGATATGATTCAACTCAGATGGGTTACAGGTTCTTCAATCTTCAACCAAGCAATTCACTACAAGTAGAGATGTTGTGTTTGAAGAACACAGGTCTTGGTATGATGAAGACAAACAAAAGGTAACACTACCATACGATCTTGATTATGACTCTCATCAATTAGGAAGCAAGCATGATACACAGGTCCAGGATCCAAGAAGTGATACAGACGATGACCAAGATGAAAGAGAAAGGGATTACAAGCTATGGAAGTCAAGAGGCAAAGCAAAGATGCAAGAGGTTGGAGAATGCTCCAAACAAGCACCTAGAAGATCAGCAAGAGAGAAGAAACAACCAGAAAGGTATGGATATGATTCCACATTTGTTACAAAGCATTCAATCTACTTGGCAAAAGACTCTATTTCAGAGGAACCCTCAACCTATGAAGAGGCAAAGGGAAACCCTAATTGGGAAAAGGCCATGAACGAAGAGATAGATGCATTGAAGGAAATGGACACTTGGGATTTGGTTCCGATGTCACCGAATCAAAAGGTAATTGGTTGCAGATGGGTATATAAAGTTAAAAGAAATTCAGATGGATCCGTTTGCAGGTACAAGGCAAGATTAGTTGCCAAAGGATGCTCACAAACTCATGGTATAGACTATGAGGAAACATTCTCACCAGTTGCAAAGATGACTACAATCAGGACATTGATAAGTGTAGCTGCTGCAAGGAATTGGAGACTCCTCCAACTTGATGTGAAAAATGCATTCCTAAATGGTTGGATAAGTGAAGAGGTATACATGTCACAACCACCAGGTTTTGAAAACCCTAATCATCCATCTTATGTTTGCAGACTTAAGAAAGCATTGTATGGATTGAAACAAGCTCCAAGAGCTTGGAATTACAGGTTGGTTACATATCTTCAAGACCAAGGGTTCAAAGCTAGCAGCTCCGATCCTTCTCTATTCATCAAAAGGGATCACAATGAGGTTATCTATCTATGTGTATATGTAGATGATATTATTGTGACAGGTGATGATCTAAATGGCATTCAAAGGATCAAGAGACACATGCAAGAGGAGTTCAAAATCAGTGACCTAGGTGAGCTCACATATTTCCTAGGTATGCAGGTGATATACACAGATGAAGGAATGTATTTGACTCAAAGAAGATACATTCAGGATCTTCTTCTCAAGTTCAAAATGGAGAACACTAAACCTGCAGGTACACCTTTGGAGATGAATCATAAACTTAGTGTTTATGAAGGTGAGAAAATTGAAGACATAAAAGAGTATCAAAGCTTGGTAGGTAGCTTGATATATGCTACTCACACAAGGGCAGACATCTCATATAGTGTGGGAGTGCTTAGTCAGTTCATGCACTCACCAAGAAGACCACACATGGATGCGGCTAAGAGAGTACTTAAGTATCTCAAAGGTACAATCAACGAAGGTATATTCTATCCTTACTCTTCCGATTTGGATATCAAAATCTACTCAGATGCATATTGGGCAGGAGCTAAGGATGATAGAAAAAGTACATCTGGTTACTTAGCATTTGCAGGTTCGAAGCTAGTGTCATGGAGTTCCAAGAAGCAACCAACAGTTGCTTTATCTTCAACTGAAGCAGAGTACAGAGGCTTGACCATAGCAACTCAAGAGGCAATATGGTTAAAAGCATTGTATACAGATTTGGGACTTGTGAGTTCCAAACCTCACATATTTGGAGATAATGTAAGTTCCATGCATCTAGCGGCAAATCCTATTTTTCATGCGAGAACCAAGCACATAGAAGTCCATTACCACTTCATCAGGGAGAAGCTCATGGCAAAGGAGATCGACATTTCTTTTGTTCCGACTGAAAAGCAAGTAGCAGATATGATGACGAAGGCACTTGATGGAATAAAGCTTTGTAGATTCAAAGCTATGGCAGGTATTCAACCTATCAGAGAATGAAGACTCAAGCATACTTTAGCTTGAGGGGGAGCTGTTGGAACATCAAGCTTACACTATGCTTGAGGTGGATTTGATCTACATCAAAGGCTATCGCGTCGAAAGAATATCCGTTGGAGAGTTCTTTTTCATATGCTCATTTATTGTATTTTTTGAGAATATTTTGATCGCTCATTTACCGTTGTAAAAGCCTTGAGTTGTACACATGTAAAGGTACAAATATAGGGCCAAAATCCCACGAAATTTTGGTGGTTGAAGTTGCATTCAATCAAGCAAATCAAGTCACCTAAAAGTAGATCAATCAAGATCTTCACTTTTCCTAGATTGTAGGGAAGTGAATTGATTCCCTCCAACAACCATTCCCACCTTCATTTGAATTCAAATTCAAGTTGTAAAAGTCGTGGAACACTCCTAGAGGCTATATAAGGAGTTGAAATCACTTGTACATTACATGGAAGCAATATACATACACTTGTGACCATCATTGTCTTGCTCCTTCAATTTCTGCATCATCTTCTTCGCCAACAGTAATCTTGCAGAGGCTGCTGCTCTCTCCTCAGAGCTCCAAATTGAGTGCAAGAGGACTCATTGGAAAGGTATCAGTGTCTAATTTATGCCTGTAAATTTTCAAAGCATTTGGTTCAGCAGATGTGGAGAAATCTGAGTTTTTCTGCCTCGGGGTCAATCTCTGCGTATTCCTGAAAAATAGGAGGTACCACCGGTGAATTTTGCATTCATTCCTATAGCATATTTTGCTTATTCCTTATACTTTTGTGCATTCCATACACTCAACCCTATGTGTATCACTCCCATAAAAGGATTTTTTCTAATTGTAATCACGCTGGTCGCTATGGGCATTTGAAGTTCATTGTCTCTTCCATAGATAGTAAGTTTTTTGAGCTAGTCGACCCGCGAACCTATCTGTTCTGTATCGACTCATTCTCCTTGATGCTCCAAGGTACATAGTGTGTTTCTTTGCACTTATAGCATGCCTATAAGGTCTATTTGAGTCTCCAAAAGCTCAAGGGCTGGTCTTGTGCCGGTTGGCTTGACCAAACTTCATCGCTTCCAAACGCACTTTTGTACCATCGACAAGCTTCTCCAAGTTCTTTCACACGTGAGGTTCAATCTCCTTTTATCAGATGTGCACTTTAGATTAGTATTAAAAAAATGTAATTGTTAAGCTAGTTGCCTTTGGGTAGTCCTTTTTGCAAGTGTCACTTTTGAGTAGCCTAGCCCTTGCGTTGTGGGCTACAAGGAGTCTCATGAGTACTATGCCCATTGAATTGTACAATTGTTCTTTCAATCTATTCAAGTGAGGGAGATTAGGCTTCAACTAACTTCCTCTTTTTAACAAAAAAATAAAAACTTGTCTTGGTAAGCTCTCATCTTCTTTTGAACTTGGGGTATCTATTAGGAAACATTTCCCAATCACCTCTCTTGTATTTGCTATTTCTTCCAATGGTCTCAGTTGTATGGTGGATGACTATGTCCACATGGAACACGTCCCTAGTATTTCTCTTCCTCAAGTGTTGGAAAATCTTCAATTCATGATGTTTTCCTATAAAACTAACGTGTCCATTTGTAATGAGAGAATGTGCATGAGTAAAATCTAGACTTTATTGCAAAATCTTTCACCCTTGCATTCAAGATCAACCAGAAAATGACCATGTTTTTAAGACCTTAAATCAAACCCTTGCACAATTTACAAGCTTAAGAGAACTCATATCTTAGATGTTCGTAATTTAAACTAGAGTTACAAGGGAAGTATGAGCTTTTGTCACTAGATACACATCATATTGATTATCTTTTTGTCCCTCTCATGGGGGCCCATCTCTTTGAATCTTGTTGTTTTCCAAAACGAACACCCTATGATGCCCAAAGTGTGGAGACTTTTTACAGTTCCTTATTTTGCTCCCTAAAAGGTTCAGGGTCTTATCAATTGACCAATCTTCTGAAATGTTTTTTAAGCTTGAGATGCATCTCTCTTTCCAAATTTTCCAAAGTGATTCGGCCCTAATTGTGTTCCATAATGACACATAAACCTATCACTTCTTCCATAAGTGCTTGTTTCCAATTAGCCTACATCTATAAAAAAAGATGGGAATCCTAGCTTAGATGTTGGATGAAGATCAAATTCCATCCTTGGTTTTTAGATGATGGAGATATATTACAAGGAAAGGGAGTTACCAAGGTCCCTATCTAACTCAAAAATCATTCATATGAATTAGTTTGGTTGAACTAGCCTTAAACACATATGGGAAATATGTGAATAGTGGCCACCCATGTCTAACCATCTGTAGTAGGCCACCACACCTCTCAAGATACTTCAAGGGAAAATAATAAAGTGTTTTTTCACCTCAATCTTAACCAAAAATATGGACTTCTTGGTCTTCAAATAGGTGAGGATTTAAGATCCAAGAACTACTGCACCCATTGGGAACAGAAGGAAGTATTCCTCGCTAAAATTCTGCGTTGAGGTATTTGGAACAATGCCAAAGTGGGTAAAGTCCTAATTTCCTTCTTTGGAGGAAGTGATGGTTCAAGATCCAAGAAGACATTGATCATTTTTTCTTCTCCTATACAAGAGCTCCAAAAATTGGAAAGATAAATAGGAAAAATTGAAGCTCAAACACTAGGCCATTGAGGTGATTGGCTATTCCGCCACCCTTTGGAATGTGATTAGGGATGAGTCCCTCTAGAAAACTCATCCCTCTAGAAAATATGCAGGAAATTATGTGTTGTGAACTTTGATGACTCTCCAAAGGAGTATTCTTTGTAAACTCTTTATATTATCAATGTAGAACAATTAGAACAATTAGAACTGTATATATATCTACTCTATATTTAATGTATATGTGTGTGTACTGTATATATAATGTATATACTCTATATATGTACTATACATATTGCGTATATATATTTGTGTCTGTACTGTATATATATCGTATATACTCTATATATGTAATACACACACATACATACATACATACACACACACACACACACACATATATATATATATATATATATATATATATATATATATATATATATATATATATATATATATATATATATATATATATATATATATATTGTCTATACTCTATATATGTACTGTGCTACACTCTTAAAAACTTGGTATAATGCCAAATACCATATAATAGCATGCATCCAGAACTGCTTTTGTATTACTCAGTAATGAAGCTCAACATCATGTGTTAGAAATGACTCCAGATTTAGTGTGCAAGAGGAAGTTCACAAAGACTAGATCTGATTATTTTTTTCTCACCAAATGATATGATTTTCAAATAGGTAAGGTACCAAATTGCTTTTTTTTTTTCTCAGCAAATGATATGATTTTCAAATAGGTAAGGTACCAAATTGCATTGATAAAAAACAGAACTACCAATTGAAATTGCGAACATAAACTGATACATCCATTGACATTATTACCTTTAAAGCTGATTCTACTAGGTGTGAAAGTGTAACAAAGCTCCTATAGTTTCGAGGCCTACTTCAGCGTCCATATTTTGGAAATGAACTATTATTCCGATGTCGAATTTATGAAAGATAGTCTTTGAATCCATACAAATTTTTTGCTTAGTTATTTACAATCAAAACTCAATAGCACTTTTATTTATGTGTTTTTTAATCAAACATATGCAATCTCCCTTTTCACGTGCATAGAATAACTAAAGACTGTACTTTATTCAATCCAAAGAATACCTAAAGATCTCTAGACACATTATTACATGAGGGATATGGAAAGTGTGGAACAACTGATTACGGATAGAGTACATGATATATGTACAATAGAAGTTAACATTCATGTCATGTACTCTATTCAAACCAAAGAAACAATCCTAATTTTTACCAATGTGGGTTATTTTCATTCCATGCCGCTCCTTGATGTCTGAAGTAACTAAAAAAAAATCATGATCATCAAAGTGGAGATATGGTATATCAAATATAACTTTAATGGTGGTTACATAAGCTTCTATATATTTCAATTATTCCACTAAAGAATTTTGAGCAGACAAAATAAAGCTACTCCTGAGGACCAAGGAAGGAGACCAATGGGTATTTATTTTGGATGGCTACTCCTCATCACAAGATTTCAAAAAGCAATGAAAATAAGCTATGTACAAGATGATGTTGCTCCCTTCTAAGAAACATTTACCGAGGGTAAAGGCTCATCCTTTAGCGTGGCTATGTGGAGACCTATTCGCACATAACTGAATAAAGAATTTGAAATGCCTTAAATGAATGTAAGTATTTCTCTGAAAATTATTTATAAACATATATAAAGGTGAATATTTTAGGATTGTGAGTACTTTTGTAAAAACTATTTCATATATACACTTGCATATGTGGTTATCTCATTTCTCATGGTTTCAATTCTTAAGACATTTATGGGGATCATATAAGATTACAAGCATTAGTAATTACCCAAAATGGTATTAACTTGAACAAGTTCGTCGATATCCACGTCCATAATAAATAAATTTACATGGATATGGCAAATGACTTTTACATGGATATGGCGAATGACTTAAAAAGTTTACAGAGTTTGAGGTGCTAAAAATTACACCTAGGTGGTGGTTGGTGGGTCATATATCTATGAAGGAATAGATAATCTAAATCCATTACTCAATATGTATGTGTGTATTCAGGTGTGGTTATTTTTCATGCATACACACAAAGGCATGTGTCAATGGAAGTGGATATGACAAAACACATAGGCACCACTAAGTGTACTTTCAAGTATGGTGTGAGTTTTGATATATATAAACATGTCAAATGATTAGTATGTATTTATGTATGTGAACATTTATGTATGCACTTGTGTATGAATATACTATGCACGTAAATATTTATACAAAGTCCATGCATAGGGGTTTGTCACGAGAGTATCCCCAAGAAATAGTCCAGATGGAGTGTGAGTGTGAGTCATGTGTATTCATGTATATTACTCATAATTATGTATGTAGGTATTGTTGAGCTGGTCAAAGTGGCAACTTGACAAAGTGGTCTACATGTGATGCACTTGGCCAAGGATATGGGTGCACATGTAGTGCACAAATGGTTATTCACAATGGTCTTGGAAGAAAGTTGAATGTAGGTTGCAAAAAGGTATTTTTTGAAGGTTTTTTAAGGCATTTAAAGTGTTGTGAAAGGTTTAGGATAACCCTCCCTTATCTGCACATTTTTTAGAAATAAAGGTCAAAAGTGGAAAATATAAGAAGTGGAGAGGGTACATAAGAGTTTATGAGTGGCCTTCTATTTAAATTTTTGTTTCACATTAATTTGCTATAGAACAAAATAGGGAGTCCTTGGTCTATACATGAAGAGGTTTTTGGGACATCAGAGTGAGCAACAAGATAGACAAGTAGTTGAAGCGACATACATAAGAGGAATTGACACAAAACCAAAGGGCAACATTCTTCTTGGAGATAGACTAAGGAGAAATAGCATAATTTACACTAAAAAGGAGAGATGAAGACACTTGGACAATGCATGCATAGAGAGCAAAGTATGCAGAAAGAGAGATAAATGTGCAAAGAAGGTGACAAAGTATAAAGAGAGAGTGCATAGACAACAACCAAGAGAGCAAATAAGGTGTGGCAAAGTATCATCAAGGAGGTATCATCAAGGAGGTGCTGCATGTTGATAGAGAAGTGATGCATCCTTCAACCCTATTGAAAGCTTGAGTGCAAGGAGTAGGCAAGGGCAAGCTATTGGACAAGGTGGAGGACCGGCACAGAGGAGGTGACTAAAAAAGTAAGTTTGATATTTTGTATACTTATGTGTGTGCTTCTTTGGCTTAATTTCTATGCACAAAAAATATTTTGTCTCATTTTAGACAAAGATATTGTATTCTTTATTGTTAATCAAGACACATAGGCTTTTGGTGCAATTGTCTTTCTTTTGCCTCTGCATTCTTCTCCTCAAACACCCAAGCAAATTTCAACTAAAGAATCCCCCAACAAAACTTTGCACGCCACGTGGGACAAGGTAGCTTGAGCATAGGAGAATCACCATTACAAAGTGAAGAAGGAAGCAAAGGTGTTGATAGTATTGAAGAGGTTACTTTTCCCTTTTCCTTGGAATTCATCTTAGCCTAAGGATTAGGATGTGGAGCTCATGACTTCAACCCATTCACACACCTTAGGAGTTACTTTGAAAGCAACAAGAAGGAAAGGCATTCATAGGTTAGCCAATCCTCTTTCATTCGCATCATCAGTAGGAAATATGGCCTCTCAAGTAAACGCAAAAACTTTAGTTTCAAAATTGAATATAAAATATCCCTTCTTTAGAGGATTAGCACATGAAGAACGTGATGAGCATGCCAGAAAACGTTTAGGCCCATGTAAAACAAGGGGTTAATGGGAAGAGAAGATGCATTTTTAATCTTCTCCCAACAACATTGGAAGTTCTATTAGTCAAATGGTTTATCCAATTTACAGACAACCATTTTGCTACATGGGATTTAATGAAGGATGCCTTCAAAGCAGAGTTTCAACAAGGAAACACAACAAAAATCATCACTGAAGAATTAGAGAACCTATGACTAGGTATAGTTGAGACATTTCCCAACTTTGTTGCCTAGGTAAACAAACTTATGTCTAAATTACCAGATCTCCTCATGATCTTTTTGTCAAAAAGTGGCTTGCTAAACCACTTCCAATATCCACACAGTGCAAGATCAAGAAATTAGTGCTCCCCATAGTAACAACTGAAGAATTCATTGCCATAGCAACAAGGTTGGAGAAAATTAGACACCAATATGGAACAAGTTCTTCTAGTCTACCATACCCTGTTGAACCTAAAGACCTAGAAACAAGCCCACAAAGAAGAAGAGAGTGCAGTGACTCAATTAAGGTCAAAATTGAAGCATCAAAGCTACAAAAGGAAGAGGAGGCCGAAGCAAAAGAATTGGCACAACTTGAACATGATCTACAAGGAATTCATGGAAGTGGCATCAAAAGTGGACTATGGTGCACCATGTGTAGAAAACAAGGCCATGTGCTAAGTGAATGCCCTCTCTTAAGTGTGACTAGCTATTTATGCTAGAAAAGTCACCATGAATTCCAGAAGTGTCATTCAAGAGGAATGCCTACAAAATTAAACTAGGAACAAGGAGCCCAACCACCAACAAATGTAATGGCTGCTACACCAAGTCAAGGTAACACCTACAAGATGATGTTGCTCCCTTCTAAGAGCGGTACAATTTAAGCATTGAAACATTTACCGAGGGTAAAGGCTCATCCTTTAGGGTGGCTATGTGGAGACCTATTCGCACATAACTGAATAAAGAATTTGAAATGCCTTAAATGAATGTAAGTATTTCTCTGAAAATTATTTATAAACATATATAAAGGTGAATATTTTACGATTGTGAGTACTTTTCTAAAAATTATTTCACATATACACTTGCGTATGTGGTTATCTCATTTCTCATGGTTTCAATTCTTAAGACATTTATGGGGATCATATAAGATTACACGCATTAGTAATTACCCAAAATGGTATTAACTTGAACAAGTTCGTCGATATCCACGTCCATAATAAATAAATTTACATGGATATGGCGAATGACTTAAAACGTTTACAGAGTTTGAGGTGCTACAAATTACACCTAGGTGGTGGTTGGTGGGTCATATATCTATGAAGGAATAGATAATCTAAATCCATAACTCAATATGTATGTGTATTCAGGTGTGGTTATTTTTCATGCATACACACAAAGGCATGTGTCAATGGAAGTGGATATGACAAAACACATAGGCACCACTTAGTGTACTTTCAAGTATGGTGTGAGTTTTGATATATATAAATATGTCAAATGATTAGTATGTATTTATGTATGTGAACAGTTATGTATGCACTTGTGTATGAATATACTATGCACGTAAATATTTATACAAAGTCCATGCATAGGGGTTTGTCACGAGAGTATCCCAAAGAAATAGTCCAGATGGAGTGTGAGTGTGAGTCATGTGTATTCATGAATATTACTCATAATTATGTATATAGGTATTGTTGAGCTAGTCAAAGTGGTGACTTGACAAAGTGGTCTACATGTGATGCACTTGGCCAAGGATATGGGTGCACATGTAGTGCACAAATGGTTATTCACAATGGTCTTGGAAGAAAGTTTGAATGTAGGTTGCAAAAAGGTATTTTTTGAAGGTTTTTTAAGGCTTTTAAAGTGTTATGAAAGGTTTAGGATAACCCTCCCTTATCTGCACATTTTTTAGAAATAAAGGTTAAAAGTGGAAAATATAAGAAGTGGAGACGGTACATAAGAGTTTATGAGTGGCCTTCTATTTAAATTTTTGTTTCACATTAATTCACTATAGAACAAAATAGGGAGTCCTTGGACTATACATGAAGAGGTTTTTGCGACATCAGAGTGAGCAACAAGATAGACAAGTAGTTGAAGCGACATACATAAGAGGAATTGACACACAACCAAAGGGCATCATTCTTCTTGGAGATAGACTAAGGAGAAATAGCATAATTTACATTGAAAAGGAGAGATCAAGATACTTGGACAATGCATGCATAGAGAGCAAAGTATGCAGAAAGAGAGATAAATGTGCAAAGAAGGTGACAAAGTATAAAGAGAGAGTGCATAGACAACAACCAAGAGAGCAAATAAGGTGTGGCAAAGTATCATCAAGGAGGTATCATCAAGGAGGTATCATCAAGGAGGTGTTGCATGTTTATAGAGAAGTGATGCATCCTTCAACCCTATTGAAAGCTTGAGTGCAAGGAGTAGGCAAGGGCAAGCTATTGGACAAGATGGAGAACCGGCACAGAGGAGGTGACTAAAAAAGTAAGTTTGATATTTTGTCTACTAATGTGTGTGCTTCTTTGGCTTAATTTCTATGCACAAAAAATATTTTGTCTCATTTTAGACAAAGTTACTGTATTCTTTATTGTTCATCAAGACACATAGGCTTTTGGTACAATTGTGTTTCTTTTGCCTCTGCATTCTTCTCCTACAAACACCCAAGAAAATTTCAACTAAAGAATCCCCCAAGAAAACTTTGCACAACACATGGGACAAGGTAGCTTGAGCATAGGAGAATCACCATTACAAAGTGAAGAAGGAAGCAAAGGTGTTGATAGTATTGAAGAGGTTACTTTTCCCTTTTCCTTGGAATTCATCTTAGCCTAAGGATTAGGATGTGGAGCTCATGACTTCAGCCCATTCACAGACCTTAGGAGTTACTTTGAAAGCTATAAGAAGGAAAGTCATTCATAGGTTAGCCAATCCTCTTTCATTCACATCATCAATAGGAAATATGGCATCTCAAGTAAACCCAAAAACTTTAGTTTCAAAATTGAATATAAAATATCCTTCCTTTAGAGGATTAGCACATGAAGAACGTGATGAGCATGTCAGAAAATGTTTAGGCCCATGTAAAACAAGGGGGTTAATGGGAAGAGAAGATGCATTTTTAATCTTCCCCCAAGAATAGTGGAAGTTCTATCAGTCAAATGGTTTATCCAATTTACAGACAACCATTTTGCTACATGGGATTTAATGAAGGATGCCCTCAAAGCAGATTTTCAACAAGGAAACACATCAAAAATCATCACTGAAGAATTAGAGAACCTATGACTAGGTATAGTTGAGACATTTCCCAACTTTGTTGCCTAGGTAAAAGAACTTATGGCTAAATTACCAAATCTCCCCATGATCTTTTTGTCAAAAAGTGGCTTGCAAAACCACTTCCAATATCCACACAGTGCAAGATCAAGAAATTTATGCTCCCCATAGTAACAACTGAAGAATTTATTGCCATAGCAACAAGGTTGGAGAAAATTAGACACCAATATTGAACAACTTCTTCTAGTCTACCATTCCCTATTGAACCTAAAGACCTAGAAACAAGCCCACAAAGAAGAAGAGAGTGCAGTGACTCAACTAAGGTGCAAAATTGAAGCATCAAAGCTACAAAAGGAAGAGGAGGCCGAAGCAAAAGAATTGGCACAACTTGAACATGATCTACAAGGAATTCATGGAAGTGGCATCAAAAGTGGACTATTGTTGAGAGCAGTATGGGCACCCAAGGACTGACTAGACAAGGAAGCCAGCGGAGAGAGTCAGAGCGAGGTGAAGGAGTAAGTAGACAAAGCAGTCGATGCAAATCTAGCAGATAGGCCCTTCAAATTTTTCCAAATCAACATCTTTATAACAGTGATTCTTATCACTAACAATCATTGTAAATACCATTTCATATTTTTGTAGCTCCATTTTGTGCAAGCCAAGGAGTCCTTGAGCTTGAGGAGCCTTAGAAGTACCTACATATCAATTTTCGTATTTTTAGACTCCGTTTAGGCCCTCAAATTGGCCCTGGAACCTAATTTTTAACTAGGCCGGACACTAGGTCTGGACAGGGCCAAAACCTAGTCAAAAACTATAAAAAGAGCTAGAGAGCTCATTTTTGAGGTTAGCTTGTAAATGAAATGAACTTGTAAGAGCTTTTTGAAAGTAATCTAAGAACTCCATTGCTTCTCACTCTTTGTCTTGTCGTGTGTGCACGTGTGTGTGTATGTGTGTGCATGCTTGTGTGCTTCTCACTCATGCACTTGTGCCTCCACTTGCTCGAGGTCTTCATACCATCCTCACGTCTTCCCGGATTGACATTAAAGGAGGTGCTACTCATCACTGAGCTACACCAAATTTTGGCGCCGTTGCCGGGGATCGAGCTTTGAGGACGAGCGTGTGATGGTAAGACGTAGATTGGAGACGTTGGCGTTGTAGGTAATTTATCTACTTTTCCTATTTTTTTTTCTTTCTTACCTTACCACCATCATCATCATCACCATCTTCCACCTCCACTTCCATCATCGCGAAAATTTCAGTTTTTTTATTATATCACCTTCTCCACCTCATTTCCCTCATTTCACTTGTGAGAGAGAGCGAGAGAGCGAACTGTTGCGTGTTATTTTCTGCATGCTTTTGGAGTTTCTTGCAGGTTTCAGCAGCATCATCCCCTCCAGCACGTCGCGCAAGTACGAAAATGTGCAAAACTGTCTCGCAGTCGCCGACTCCTGTCGATCGCGATTGACAGAAATTTTCACCTTTTGGTAAATCTGAGTGCACCACAGTGGACTAGAGACCCTGCACACCACATTCCCACAAAAATTTTTGAAAATTTTGCAAAATTTCAGTCCATCGCGATTGGCAGCCCTGTCCATCGCGATTGACAGCTCTGTCCATCGCGACTGACTGCCTGTCCATCGCGATTGACTGCTTGTCCATCGCGATTGACTGACCCCCTGTCCATCGCGATTGATTGCCTGTCCATCGCGACTGACTGAACCCCTGTCCATCGCGATTGACTGCCTGTCCATCACGATTGACTAACCCCCTGTCCATCGCGATTGATTGCGTGTCCATCACGATTGACTGACCCCCTGTCCATCGTGATTGATTGCCTGTCCATCGCGACTGACTGAACCCCTGTCCATCGCGATTGACTGCCTGTCCATCGCGATTGACTGACCCCCTGTCCATCGCGATTGATTGCGTGTCCATCGCGACTGACTGAACCCCTGTCCATCGCGATTGATTGCCTGTCCATCGCGATTGACTGAACCCCTGTCCATCGCGATTGATACTCTGTCCATCGCGATTGACAGCCCTGTCGATCGCGATTGACAGCCAATTTTAGCCAAATTTTGTAGGGTTTTTTAATTGAAGAGTTGGGCTAATTTTGGGCATAAACATTTTACTCTAGAGCACGTAAGGAGGCCTTAGGAAAACAACTTGGGGAAAACCTGTTGCACACTGATCCTGTTTGAACCCTGTCTTAACCCTAGAACCCTGAACGGTCATAACTTTCTCATACGAAATCCGTTTGCCGTGATTTTTGTTTTGTTGGAAAGCTCGTGGGGAGTACAACAAAAACATCGACTGGTTACGGTTAAATTAAGATCAGGAATATTAGATAGGGTATTTTTAAGTTGACCATACCCAGGGGGAACAAAATTCAGGGATCTCTAGAGTTGTGTCCAAAAAGTCATAATGCAAATTGGTGAAGTGTTACATGAATGAAAGTGGTTGGTTATGTCTTTTGAATTTAAGTCTTGAGCTAACAGTGGGCCTTTTACAGGTCCTTTGAGAGCATCGAAGGGTACGCAAAGCAAGAGTAAGTGCAGGCTTGGGAAGGCGCGTCCTGGACACACCAGGGCAACAACACAAGGACAGGAACTCAAGGTTGGAAAACCCGCAACACCTTCTGTCAATTCTTAGTTTAGGCTAAGTGTGGGTAGTGTTAGAAGTAATTCCAGGCAACGATAGGCACGAGATAAATCAAAGACTATCTAAGAAATCAAGTTCAAGTCAAGAGATAACCTGTGTGTGTGAACGACAACATAAAGGAAAAAAAAAAAAGAAAAAATCTAACGTGGAACGATCAACTCCAAGTACGAAAACTACTCAAGTATTCCTGACGACGCACTATCAGACAAGATCATAAACATGATAACACACTAAAAAAGAATCAAGTGACTGATACCAATTGATCGGCAACGAGGTTGTACTCTGGGCAAAAAATTGGGCTACTTAAATAGGCATATGAACCTTAGATCAGGACGACATCTAGTAAGGGATAGACAAAGCCTTAGGTCTTCAGAGGCTAGTGTCAACCACACTGCTAGGTCGTGGGCCCAGCAGTTGAGTCACCACTCATACTACCCTAGCTCTGAGACCAGTGAATCAGAGATGTCTCAAGGCATGGACAGACCTACGGGAAGTTCAGGAGTGCCTTACTTGCACAGGGTAGAAGGCCCTTACAAAACGCAGTTGGAATACCTTAGGACCAACCGATTAGGTGCCAGCATCTATGAGGACGGCCTAGGAAGATCTGTGGTACAGATTAAGAATCCTGATCAATCCATTGGATTAGAGCACCCAGCTGTCAAGTTTGAAAATGGAGCATACTTGGACAAAGAAGGAACCATATACGTAGTCACCAGTCACCCAGATAGGACGGACGAATTTGGAAATGTGATCCCCGAAGCAGACTTAGGTGACCTGGAGCAAGGAAACATGGGTGCAGAACCTAGAACCCCTCGAGGTAAATCGGTTCTCACTAGGATTGTCACACCGGAGTGGATTCCCTAGGATAATAAGAGCATAGATTTGCTCCTCAATCGAGAGACGGATGAAGCCTTTTGGAGGTACAAACCTGATCGGCCAATTGATATAGGAACAATCATGATCTATGAGTTTAAGGATCCTGATAGCCCAGGTAGAGTGACCTACTTAGATCACGCTTCAGAGAGGATCTTTGTGGTGACAGAAAATGATAGGCATGCTTACACTTGGAAGGGTGAATTCGTTTTCCCCCAACCAAGATCGAATGTATCCTATGGTCACCCTGGAGCTGGAACATCCCAAGCTCATGGAATGCAAAGAGACAGAAATAGAGATAGACCAGAAGTAAGCTTTGCCAACCCAGTGGGCAGAGAAAGAACGAGGACGGAAACAAATAGAGTAGAACCTGAGATACTTAGAGCTCACAGGAATCAAAGAAATGCGGATGAGTTCCCTCTACCACAACCTAGAGAGCACACAAGGACTTTGAGACCGACTCAGCTAGTTAAGTCCATGAAGAACTACTTCGATGGCACTGGAGATCCATACGATCATGTGGCTGAGTTTAGGCAAGTCTTGAGAGCTGAACAAGTGGAGGATCTATTCACACAGTACAATGCCTTTGGTCTGACCCTTAGGAACACTGCCCTGACATGGTTTCAGCCACTAAATGAGAGGCAGTTCAGGAGCATAGACCAACTCCTAGAGGCTTTCATTATTGAATTCTCTAAGAGTGGCATAAGGCATCATACCTCCTCACTGATTCACAGCTTCAAGCAAACCCCTCAAGAAACCGTGAGACTTGCAGGAAGAAGATTTAGGCAATACTTAGAAAGATTCCCTGTTTTGGAGCTACCCACGCCAGCTAAGCAAGTGGCTTTATTCCTGGATGGATTGCTAAGTACCAAATTAAGATCATATGTGTACTTGAAGGACCCTAGGACCATAGAAGAGTGTGTACGCATGTGCATTGACATCGAGGATAACCTAGGGGAGGAGTTAGAGCTTTCCAAGATATACAAAGATTCGGATAGTGCCTCTAACCTCTCTTCCACGCAATCCACATCAATCGAGGAACTTGCAGAGAAAGTAGCTCAGAAATTAGGTGTAACTAGCAAACAAATCCCAAGGTTTGCCCCTGTGAAAAGGTGCTATACTTGTGGTGGCGACCACATGGCGAATGTATGTCCCATTATGGCCCAACCCCAAGTTAATCCTAGTAGCCAGTACTGCACTATAGAACGAAGGTACACCAATCACACCGCGCAAGATTGCCCCTACAATAAGCAAACCGTGAGGCAGACGTACCCACAGCCATACCCTCAACAAGGAAGATACCAGAACCAGTACCCACCTCAGCAGTATGCTAGGCCTCAACAAACCTACCAACCCTATCAAACCCAACAAAGGCCTCAGCTTGTGCTAGCACAACAACCCCCAGCTCCAACTAATGTGATTCCGGTAAAGTATGCTGTTGCAGAAGAAAACCTGAATAGAGCTATAGTCCCTGTAACACCAGTGCTTTCAGAAAATTATCCCAGTGACCATAGCTTTGATTCTACACATGTTGATAGTCCCCAGGCTTACTACATGCAATCTCCTGAACATGGTGAGTCCTACTATAGTGAAGAACCGAGTGAACCTAGTTGGGAGTCAGATCACACAAACCTCATGTATACAAACCCCAATCCTAGGCCTCAATCTAGGCAGGTAAGAACTCCATCCCCTAGAGGACCATGCTACAGATGTCAAGGAGATCATCTCATTCGTGATTGCCCTGTGCCTCCACCGACACAACCCCAGTCAGTAACGATACAGGGTTTTTGCCAAGACTGTGGAAAGGAACATCTCTTACAAGACTGCCCTAGGAATCCTAGTAATATGCCAAAAATTACTCCTATTAACGTTATTGGGTTAGTGGTAGATTCCACAGGAAGTGTCACTTCCACTACACCCGTGCAAGTGATCACTAGAGCTCAAGCGCTGCAGCAAAACCAAGGTGTAAACCAGGAGAAGAGCCCAGATGTTAGTGAAGCGGAGAGCATGACAAAGAAGAGGACTAGAGCTTGGAGAGATAGCCGTGAATGTATGAAAAGGCAATGGGCAAAGAAGATGAGTGAACTTGAGGAAAGTCTACGAGAAACCAAGGCCAAGATCATAGAGATAACATCTCAACCGCACTCTCACATATTCCCACCGCTACCATCCCCATCACCCTCCACCCCTCCACCCGCTAATACACCCCACGTAACCCACCCACCACCCCAAGCAGGATCAGTATTAGCTGATCCCACTCCCGAAGACCTTAATATGATGCTTAAAGCATATCAGGCCAGAATCCAGGAAGGGCCAAATGTAACGGATCATGAAAAGTGTTACCCAAGAGCAGAACTAGAGTTAGAACAAACCAAAATTTGTGCTAAGATGGTGGAATTGGCTCAGACCATGTTTGAGGCCAGTCGCCTATTTAACATCTCTAGTTCAGCGAAGACACAGTTGCATTTTGATGGACTGTTAGAAAGAATAGAGAAGCTGATTGCACAATCAGAAAAGGAACCCGTCTCTCAACACAAGGACAAGGCAAGTGAAAGAATAAGCATTCCTGCCCAGGAAGCCTATGTGCCTGAAGCCTATGTGCCTAACTCTACGGAGCCAGACACATCATCTTCTATGAATCGGTTCACACCAGAATTCCTACGCGAGATTCAAGAGGACAAATGGGCTAAAGAAAGTGAAGTCCCTCCTCCTATTGAACTTGTGGATGATGCACGCGACCAGTTCCCACAAGACATCCCATCCATTTATGAGGAGCAGGAGAGCACTCACTCTCAGGACAGACTAGACTTTGAATCTAACTCTCTACAAGAATTACCCCATTTCACAGGCCCATGGGAAGCTAAGTCTACTTGTATGAGAGCACCCACGGTCATGGTAAGAAACGAAGATTCAGTCATACCTAAGAACACAGAGGTAGTGAAGAACACCAAAGTGCAGTGCAATCTCACTTTGGAAGAGCTACTCAAGGTTAGACCTGAATTATGGAAACATGTCGCCAAACAAGTACCAGAGATAGCAAAACCTCGTTCCCAGGTAGGATTACATAGGACAGTACCAGAGATACCCTTGGATAAGATAGGAGATATGTGTGAAGGTGAAGAAGGTAACACCTATCTTCCCATTACCTACCAGGAGTACACCACCAAGGCAATTTTGGACTCAGGTGCAGGAGTTGCAATTGCCACCACTTCCCTATGGAAGCGTTGGGGCAAGCCAGCACTCAGGCCAACGAGAATGAAGTTGCAGATGGCCGATGGTCATATTGAGAGACCCTTAGGATTGCTAGAAGGAATAACTCTCACCACTTGTGGTGTCGAGTTTGAGCATACATTTGCTATATGTGACTTCAGCAAAAATCATGCCTATGAGATGATTTTGGGAAGACCATTTATGCGACAGTTGCAAGTGGTACAGGACTGGGGAACCAACTCCTTGTATTTGCAACACTTAGGCGTTACAACCAAAGTAAATCTCAAAGATTACTCTCATAGAGATGTCCCTCCCATCCAATGAATCCCATCCATAGAGCCAAAGATGATACGGAATCGGTGCATTCCATAGGGTCAGGATCCTCTTGGATGCATGAAGACACCCACTTATGGATGTGCAAAGTAGCAGTAGACGAAGAGAAGAGAGAAAAATCCAGAGAGGTAGGTGCGAAAGAAACCCATAGATCAATCCAAGACCCAGCCTATGCACCTGTAGTTTTTCCAGACGAAGAATTTGAACCTCACGGCTGGGCAGAAATTTTAGCAACCATGGATGTAGCCATCAATGAGGAACAATGGACACCTCACTGTGATGAGGATGGCTATGACATTTCAGTCTTCTCCATAGAGCCAATCAATGGGAGAGGCAGTTCTAGAAGAATGCGAACCTAGCCCTGATGCATTTGAGGATGCAAGTGACTCCGATCTAGAGTCAATCATTATGGACCCACCATTTGCATCTGATGAAGAATACTTCCATGAAGTAGAATTTCAACCCCAGAGGCATGGAGAGCTTACAAATGATGTAAGATTAGCAACACATGTGACCCCGAAGGAAGAAGGAAAGAAACGAAAGAAGAGAGAAGTCTCACCAGAAGAGGAAGAATCTTTGTTTGAGGTCCCAGAAAATTTTAAGAAGTATGAGATAGACGACAGGAGAGTCATGATAAGAATGCCTAAACGAGAGGCACAATCAGGAGAGGCCTATGATAACAAAGAAACCACCAAGAAAATAGTAGTGGCCCTAGAAGAAGGAGAGGAGAGATGCACGTACATAGGCCATGAACTAACAGAGGAAGAAGAGCATGCGTTAATAGCCTTGCTAAGAGAATACAGAGATGTATTCGCTTGGAGTTACAAGGATTTGAAAGGTGTTGACCCTGACATATGCTCACACACCATCCCTATGACTTCAGATGCCAAACCCTCTAAGCAAAAGCCCTATACATATAACGATAATTACGCTGCTAAGATCAAAGAGGAGATCGATAGAGTGGTCGAAGCTGGATTTATCTATGAAATTGAGCACACTGAGTGGGTATCCCCCATCGTAGTGGTGCCCAAGAAGAATGGCAAGCTGCGTGTATGCATTAACTTGAAGAAGGTTAATGCAGACACAATTCGAGATAACTATCCGCTTCCTATCACAGAGCATCTCTTAGAAAGAGTAGCAGGCAAGGAAGTGTACAACTTCCTTAATGGATTTTCGGGCTACAATCAAGTAGCCATAGCTCCAGAAGATCAGCATAAGACAGCTTTTGCCACAGAGTGGGGTATATTTGCCTTTCGTGTAATGGCATTTGGGCTTACCAATGCACCAGCGACCTTCCAAAGACTAATGTGCCATGTATTTAAAGAGTTCCTGAGGAAGAATTTAGAAGTCTATGTTGATGATCTTTGTGCTCATTCCAACATTAGACAAACCCATATTCCTGAACTCAGACAAATCTTTGACAAATGTAGAGAATATCAAGTCTGCCTGAACCCAGAAAAGTGTGTTTTTATGGTCAGGCAAGGCAAGATTCTAGGACACATAGTGTCAAAGAATGGCATATCCACTGATGAAGAGAAAGTGAGAGCCATAGCCGAGCTTCCAAGGCCAAGGAATGTCAAGGAAGTACAAGCTTTCATGGGACATTGTGGTTACTACCGCCGGTTCATTCACATGTATGCTATCATTGCAAAGCCCATGTACGGACTTCTGACAAACTTTGAGTGGACTGAGGAATGTGAGAATTCCTTCAATGAGCTTAAACAAAGATTATGTTCAGCACCAATCTTGACCACGCCAGATTGGAATAAGCCTTTCCATGTTCACGTGGATGCATCCAATTATGCCATTGGATGTGTGCTTGCTCAACCTACTGGTGAAGGTAACATGGATCTTCCAATTGCCTATGCCAGTAGACAATTGAATGCAGCTGAACGAAATTACACCACTACGGAGAGAGAAGGCTTAGGCATGGTATATGCAGTTAAGAAATTTAGACACTATTTGCTTGCAAACAAGTTTAAATTTTTTACTGACCACCAAGCATTGTTATATCTAGTAAACAAGCCATGCAATACGGGAAGATTAGTAAGATGGTTTCTCTTACTAATGGAATATGATTTCGAGGTTGTGGTAAGGAAAGGGAAGACTCATTTGAGAGCGGATCATCTCTCTAGGCTCACATCTGGAGAAGCCCCACAAGGAGTGTCAGATGACCTTCCTGGTGCTTACTTGTTTAATTTGGAAGTGGTGCCGCAGTGGGCTAAGCCACTAGTGCCAGTATTGACATACGGGCCTAACCATCCAGTAGTAAACACACAAAATAGAGAGGTTGTGAAAGCCCAAAAGTACCACATCATGGCAGGTAGTATGTACAAGCACACATATCAAGGGATCTTGGCTTGTTGTGTGGAAGAGGATGAGTACGCTAAATGGTTGCAATTAGCACATGTAGGTGCATTAGAGCAACACTACTCAAAACAACGAACCCTACAGACACTAAGGAGACTCGGAGTGCATTGGCCAACTATGGAAGCTGATGTCCAAAAGTTGTGCAAGGAATGCCCAATCTGTTGCACTAAACCACCTGTGGAACATGCCACTCTTTATCAAGTGTCCCTAGTGCCAGATTGGAGTGAACCACTAGTATCCTTCCTGAGGACAAAAACATTCCCTCTAGACATGACTCTGGCGAGGAGAAGGAGTTTAGAACAAGAAGCCCAGGATTACTCACTTATTGGTGATAATCTATACAAACGTGGTAAAGACGGTTACTTAAGACTATGTGTCCATGAGAGTGAGTATCTCAAGATCTTGGACACTGCTCACCAAGGTGTAGCAGGAGGACACTTTGGACCAGATCGGGTGATCAAGGCAATACTATTTGCGGGCTTCTGGTGGCCGACCCTTCACATGGATGCACATACCTATGTGAAACGGTGTGATGTCTGTCAGCGAACTCAGTATCCTATACGCAAAGATGAGATGCCACTGAAACCTATGATGGGTGGACGTGCGTTCTCTAAGTGGGGAATAGACTTCGTAGGTCCTATTAATCCCCCAGCTAAGGGTTCTCATGCAGAATATATCATTGTTGCAACAGACTATCTAACTAAGTGGGTAGAGGTAAAAGCCACAACGAAGAACGATGCTCAGACAACAGCTAAGTTTTTATTTGAGAATGTGTTCACTAGATACGGGTTACCCATAGAGCTAGTTAGTGATAGAGGCACTCACTTCTTGAATGAAGTGATTGAAAATCTGCTCCAAGAATTCTTGGTAATACATAAGAAGTCTGCCCCCTATCACCCTCAAGCAAATGGCCAGGCTGAGAGCACCAACAAGATCTTATGCAATGTATTGACGAAATTAGTGAACAATAAACGCTCTGATTGGGACAAACAGCTACACCATGTTGTTTGGGCATACCGAGTTGCCTACAAAACGGTACTCCAAGCCACTCCCTTTCAAATGGTTTTTGGTCAAAATGCTGTGCTACCTTTAGACTTTTTGATACCTACATTGAAAGTGGCACAAGAGCATGAATGGACGGGTCATGAACTCTCCTCTAGACTTTTTGACCTTGAATGATTAGGAGAAACAAGACTGAGAGCAGCTGCAGGGATATATGCAGCTAAGAAGAGACAGAAGGCATACTTTGATGCCCATGTGAAGGATAAGGGCTTGAAAGCAGGAGATCTAGTTTTAGTCTACACATTGAAACAACATGCAAGGAAGCTAGAAAAGAGAGGCTACGGACCTATGATCATCAATAGGATCTCCACGAGTGGAGCAGTACAACTAGCCACTTTAGAGGGTGATGTTCTCCCAAAATATATTAGCGGATGCACAGTTAAGTTGTATCAGGAACCTCTCACAAAGGAAATGCTAAGTCGACTCAACACTGCTAAGAAACGCAAAGAGGAAGAAAAGCGAATTCGAGAAGAAGCTCAAGCAGAAGCCCTAGAGCGCATACGGAGATTGAAATTAAGAAGACAAGGTAGAGAGCACCCTAGGCAAGATGCATATGCAGATCAAGGATATGACGTAGCTATGTGTGAAGTTTCAGGTGTTAGCTCACATAGGATAACTGATCGACGTCCTTTCATAACCTTAGATATAGGACAAGGAAAGAGTGCAAGGACTGTAAGAGCCTTGATTGACTCAGGTGCAGCCACTAGTGCTGTTAAATTGTCTTACTGTCAAGAGTTGCAATTAAATGTCAATCCTGTGGAAGCATATCTCATAGGATTGGGAGGCATGGAAACCCCTTGCATGGGCGAGGTGGAACTTCCCCTCTACATTCATTATGAGGCAATGACAGTTAAAGTACTAGTGTGTCAAGATGAGGACCTCACTGAACCCCTTGTCTTGGGTCAAGACTGGATCTATAACCAAGCAGTCAACTTAAACCTAAGAAGTGGACTTCTTCAGGTATGGGTCAATCATAGTCACATTACAATAGAGTTAGATAATGGAGCACTCAAGGAACTAGGAAAGGCACACACTCCTGGTCCTTCCAGGAGTACACATGAAGATGACCATGCTGTTCTTGTCCAAAACTATGTGTTGCAGAGGAATGATGGTTGCAAAAAAGGAGTCAGGGAGGCAACGGAACTCGCTTCTTTTCCAAAGGCCAGAGAGAGGCGGCAACCAAAGGTGGATCAAAGGCAGAAGAAGCAGAGTGATACCTATGTCGGAGATCAAAAGTACCTGCGCAGCAAAATGTCTCAGCAAGTGAAACAAGTGTGGGTGCGGAAAGGCGAACACCCGGTTGCACTCAAGCCAACCACACGGGCAAAGCCTCTTATTAGTAACCAACAACACGATACTAATACGAAGTCTTTCAGAAGCTCATCTGCTAACGTGAAGTCTATTTGGGTGCCCAAGAAGTCGATGAAGGCCAGCCCACAATCAAGACAAATTTGGGTGCCTAAGGCTTGTTTGCGGGCTCAAATAACTACACCAAGAACACACCCTACACAGCATGATCCATTCACTCGCACAGCCGGCATCCACTCGTTTTCAACACTCGGGAACACACCAAGGCCCATGAGCACGAACAGAATCACTTGTAAATGGGTCCCTAAAAGGCCTCATTTTCAAGCTGACACACCTATAATGCTCTCAAGAGTCTCTACGGAACCAAGAGCAAAACCCATCCACTGCATTTGGCAGCCCAAGACTTGTAACAAACCCCCGGACCCCAATTGTAAATCCATGACCACCTACTAACCGCTTCACTCTCACATCACATCATTCCGCTTAGCTCGTAGGTCTACCCAATTCCTAACTACACACACTAGCACCGAGCACTTATTAACCCCTAACCACTCCCGAACTTTAAGTTAATGTTGTAACAGGGGACACCGTGTCATTTTTGTGTCCATTGCAATGTTAACATTTATTCATATATTCTCACAGAACCAGCTGCAAAGTTTTCAACATGGCTGAGGAAGCAGGAACTAGCTCTCACACAGAAACAAGCCCGCAAATGGTGGACTTAGACAGTTTACCCGTTTTGCCTGAGACAAATGAAAGACCAGAAGAATTGCAGGCCGTCAAAATCATACCTATTGCAGACCCCCGCGTGGCCACACTATGCCCGTAGGAAAGACTTCCCACTGGTTTACCGAGGTGGCAGGACCCTTGGGTGAAGGAACATACCTATGGGAATCAGAGTTGGACTTCAATGGGAAGCAAAGCAGATACCATTTCTTTACAAGAGAATTTGAGAAATTACAAAATGCAGAAGTTCTACGTCCGATATGGGAAAAGGCAGGATTGAGTGCCTATTTCAGTGCACGACTCCCAAAACCTGACTTCATGCGATGCTACTACCTCATCAACACCTTGACTCCAAACCAGAACCCAAAAGGTGCAAGCTCATTTGTGATTCCATCTCTGACAAAGGGGAATGAGCTCAAGAGGTTCAGACTATCAAACAACTTGGTGAGAGAGGCTCTAGATATGCGCGGAATGCATATTCCTACAGAGAAGGAAACCCTAGTACCGGATTACATGAAGAATCGAAGTCTCACCAAACTTAAGGACATGGTATCCATGATGCCTTATATTGCAATACACCTTCGCATGTGCATGCAACACTTTGCTTTTCCTGCACAAGATAGATTCACCATGCCTCCCAAAAAGATTTGGTTTAGTTTGTATCTGGCAGAGACACAGAGCCTCACCATCAACTTACCGCACTGGATAATAGATCAGATACACCTAGCTCACAAACGATGGCCGCGGAAACAGGTTTTATATGGTTGCTGTGCTCTGACGAGAATCATTTATAGGTGTTTGGCATATGACATCCCTATTCAACGGGCCTTAATGTGGAATCGTGTAGAGCAGCTTAGAGGCAGGACATCCACTGGACCCCCTTCTAAGAAGATGAGAGGCACTGTCCAAGTCCCGTGTGCTCAACCACGTGGAGCCACCCTAACACCAGATGTCACCCCTCCACCCCGAAGAGTCCGACCATTCACACTCCGACTTCCAAGACGCAGCACCGATGGCTCCACCTTGATATTCCCTCCTATCCCAACCGATCTTGAATTTCCCAGTGGTGCACCTTTGGAAGAACTACAATTATTACAAGATGTAGAGCTGGAGGCAGAAGAGGCACAACAAGCGGAAAACGTGCAAACGCAGGCCACAACCTCCCAAGCACCTGTCACACCAGTTGAAGTGGATGAGGAGGATAACGGAGATGAAGAACAGGAGGAAGATGAGGAGGATTATGATCAAGAGCATCAGGAGGAGCAACAAGAAGTGCCAGAACTTGTAGGTGCACCAGCATATACAGCTCAACTACAAAGGTTATACGACACAATCAAAGCAGTACAAGAAAGGCATCAACTCTCTCTTGTATCCGGTCAAGCTTTGATGCAAGAAATGCTATCAGATGAGGGGGTGGACCAACATTTCATTGACACCCTCAAATTAGTGTCAGAATCTTTAGGAGTTCCGGAGGCTGTCCACACTGCAGTCCGCCAGTCCGTGAGGTATGACAAACGTAGAGTTGACACATTACCACGAGCAGGTAAGACTATCAGGATACCCGTCACAGAACAAGAAGCACCCATTGAAACCACAGCTACCACCACTGACCTCTCTGCTGAAACCTTCGTTCAGACATCACCCATCTCACCCCAGCATCCTCCATCCCCACCTTCTCCAACCCCACCACCACCTCCCACCATGGAAGAAACCACAGTCATCACCTCTACCTTCACTTATAACCCATCCTCATTCAAATCATTCTCATTTCGAGAACCCACCTCACAAGACACCCTCTTCTCCTTCGTCACCAATCCCTTGTACACATCATCCCTTCTATCCTCTGAACCCATGACTGGCCATCCCATAATTCCAAGTGTAGTTGGAAACCCAGCACCCACCGAAGGCACCCTGTGTTTCCCAGCCTATTCCCCACTACGGGCACCTCCATTCCATGACCCTCACTTCCCATCTGGCCCCTACCCTTCTTTCAACCTGACCTCAACACCCCAATACCCGTCCTTTGTGGAGCAGTTCATCCGCTCTCCAATGTTTCAGAGGCACATTTCCCCGATGTTCCCAACCACATCAATTTACACGAACACCACACTCACTTCACCTACCATACCCACCTACATGGTAGCCCCTGTACACACCACTTCGTCCGACCCAATGGACATTTCACCAACCACAGCACCTCTCCCCACGATTCCACCATCTCCCCCTCCCTTACCCCCCACCTCACCACTCACATCATTGGCACACACAGCATTCACTACCCCCCTACCCAATCCCACCTCCCCTGCACTTCAAACTTTTCCCCTTGCATCTCATAATGTAAATAGCACGTTCAACACCTTACTTCAGTGTGCACATCAACTACAACAAGAATACCATCAATTGGAAGAACGCACTACGGCCCTCCAGGCAGAATCTCAACGTCTGCAAGCTAGGGTCACCACTCTTGAAGCCGACTACCAAACGCTCCTAACCGAGCATACCACGTTACAGCAGGCTCACTCCGAACTGGAATCAAAGACATCAACAGTGGATGACCAAGCAGTCAAGGAATTAGAAACAGTTCTCCAAGCGCAAATGATATCTAATGCTACACTCAGACGCAACATTGGGCTATTAAGGAAGCATATGGCAGCAGCACTAGAAGAGAACAAAACCAAGACAACTTTGAAGCGGCTATGGAAGGAACTGTAGGAGCAACCATTAGCCCTACCAGATATAGAGCAGTCCCATCGGAAGACATTCGCATCTTACTTGAGGAGCATGCAAATTTCTTGGAGTCATATGAAAAGTTAGAGACTGAATGTGCAGATCTAAAGAAACAGATAGCCAGTGTCCCCATAGATCAACAAGAGCCGGCAATCTTGCAACACTCTACAGAAGAAGTAGAGACCCTCCGGAAACAGGTGGCAGAACTCCAAGCACGCCTCTTACCATATGAAAGGCCACCCTCGCCCATTGAAGAACCAGAACCTGAAACAGTAGTGGAAATCCCCGTCGATGACAGCTATGAAGAGCCATACGAGCCTATGCCGACACCCGGTGGTCGAACTACAGAGGAAGGACAAGACACTTTAGAAATTCAAGTTCCAGATTGGGTCAAAAGGGTCGAGAAAGTGGGTAAGACACATGATGATCGTGTGGCCGTGCAAATGCAATCTCTCACAAATCTGGAAGAAACTGTCCTTCGATCTTCCTACTTTCAAAACTTATCCCATCAATGGTTAATCACAACATCAGAGTCGCAATACATGCCTTATTTTGTCTTACTACATGATTATAATGCAGAAGTCAAAAGACATACAGGGAAGGAGCCCACATTCGCCACTCAATTTGAGATAGGGGATCTACCGACAGATGCACGTGCTGGCTCGATCTTCCAACCTAATTGGCGTGCACGTCTACTAACCGATTACCCAGAGATGATGAACACCTGGGCAACCATGCCACTATATATCAAGTATAATCCATGCTATTGCCCAGTGGTACGTCGCAGATCCTGGCAAGCATTTGCAATCAAGGTACGCAACAATAAAGAATGCTCGGCTTGGGTTAACTATCCATATTTTGCTCCACCTCGAGGGACCCCAACCGTAGCCTACATGATATCAACAATTCGGCACTGGTCTACACGTCCAAATAATGTACCCGACATAGCAGCAAAAATGTGTATGAAGATATTCGAGCTCATGACCATTGTCTTCAAAACCTTTCGGAATGTACAAGCTCCATACATCTCTGCCCCTGGATTCTCTCAAGGTAACAAGGATTTAGTCTACGACATGAGCCAGACTCCCTCGGTCACTATAATCTTTGCCTGGTATGCACGAATAAAGTACTTACCCGCATGCTTCAAGCAGACATTTGAGGAAATGTTCTCTACGGGATTCTGGGAATATCATTCGGAAATTTTCATTCCCAGACCCACACATTTGCTACACCTATTTGCAGTAGAACAAGCGATCCATGCAGATCAGTTACGTCTGCCACATCCGGACATTCCAGGACCAATTGATTGGGATCGTATGATGATAGATTTGGCCAGAGGACTATGCATACAAGAACATCAGCTTGCCACTCAGGTTGTGGAATATTACATCCAACACTCCCAGCAACAAGGGTCTGTCAGGGACGACAGACGCGAGAGAGGGGGGGGGTGTTGAGAGCAGTATGGGCACCCAAGGACTGACTAGACAAGGAAGCCAGCGGAGAGAGTCAGAGCGAGGTGAAGGAGTAAGTAGACAAAGCAGTCGACGCAAATCTAGCAGATAGGCCCTTCAAATTTTTCCAAATCAACATCTTTATAACAGTGATTCTTATCACTAACAATCATTGTAAATACCATTTCATATTTTTGTAGCTCCATTTTGTGCAAGCCAAGGAGTCCTTGAGCTTGAGGAGCCTTAGAAGTACCTACATATCAATTTTTGTATTTTTTAGACTCCGTTTAAGCCCTCAAATTGGCCCTGGAACCTAATTTTTAACTAGGCCAGACACTAGGTCTGGACAGGGCCAAAACCTAGTCAAAAACTATAAAAAGAGCTAGAGAGCTCATTTTTGAGGTTAGCTTGTAAATGAAATGAACTTGTAAGAGCTTTTTGAAAGTAATCTAAGAACTCCATTGCTTCTCACTCTTTGTCTTGCCGTGTGTGCGCGTGTGTGTGTATGTGTGTGCATGCTTGTGTGCTTCTCACTCACGCACTTGTGCCTCCACTTGCTCGAGGTCTTCATACCATCCTCACGTCTTCCCGGATTGACATTAAAGGAGGTGCTACTCATCACTGAGCTACAACTATGGTGCACCATGTGTAGAAAACAAGGCCGTGTGCTAAGTGAATGCCCTCTCTTAAGTGTGACTTGCCACTTATGCCAGAAAAGTCACCATGAATTCCATAAGTGTCATTCAAGAGGAATGCCTGCAAAATTAAACTGGGAACAAGGAGTCCAACCACCAACAAATGTAATGGTTGCTACACCAAGTCAAGGTAACACCTACAACCCATATCCTTGGGGTAATTTTGGAAACTGGCCTAGAAGGCTAATCCTTTGTTTTAGATGTGGGGAGTGTGAAATTATCAAAGAAAATGTCCTCCACTAAGAATTCTCCTAATAAAAAATGCACAAACAGTAGATTGATATCACTACACCTTTTTTTGCCCAAAGAACAAGGCATCCACATTAGGGCATCATATTTATAGCTTTTTGTGAGTAAGGAAGGAGTTGTAGAAGAAATCATTATGCCATCATCATCTACTAGAGTGGTACATCTAAAAGAAATTGACTCTTTTGTTATGTAGACAAGAAGCAAAGGGAAATATTGCCAAGAGTCAAGTGCAAATGGAATGAACAAGGAAACGAGGGCACTTGAAGAAAGACCCACAATTCCAAATGAAGAGACATAACAAAAAGAACAGTAACAAGCAGAAGTGAAGCCATTGGATTCAACAAGGCCCGAAAGTAGTTTGAATAGACACACATAGCCCATGCTCCTATGAAATATGAGGCTTCAAAGTTTCTTAGATCCATTAAAATGGAGGTTAGTATTTTTAATCTATTAAAAATGGATGCAAAACTTGGATCGGAAGTTCTATAGATCATTGATGAAGCCTCCACATCCACTCTAGGTGCAAAGACTATTGCAACCAGTAAGGATAAATTTAAAGGGGAAGCCCCTTTATGGATTATAAGAGCCCATGACTCATTATCACTATTAAAGGACAACATCTATAAGGAGTAATAGTGGATGGTGGATCTAGAATTAACTTCATGCCTGAACATACGATGGAAAAACTTGGACTTCAACCATCAAGACCGACAAACTGCATTATGACATTGGCAAACCAAAGCATAGTAACAACAATGGGAGTGGTCCTTGGAGTTCCAATGGAGCTACAAATTAACATCTTTAGTTTGGACTTTATTATTTTGAGACTACCACAAGTAGATGGAAGTTTTCCTCTGTTGATTGGGAGACCCTGTCTAAGACATGCCAATTTTTTACATGATTGGCTTAAGGATACAATGTGCATAAAATAAGAAGGAAAAGAGCTTAAAAAAATATACTTGGAAGAAGGATCAGATGACCATGGACATACTCGCATGATGCAAACAATAGGAATTTGTAGGAAACAAGACATAATGGACAACCCAGAATTGGATTTAAATGAGGAAGAAGACATTTTGGCCTGGCTACAAGTGGGTAACTCATCTTCTTTCTATGTTGTTTTTCCAAATTATTCAAGCACAGAAGAAGTTCATGAAGACAATGATGAGACCATACAAGTGGATTGATTGGGTGAGCTAGTAAAAAAAACCATAGAAGAGGGAAGAAAACACCTCTTAAGTGCAATAGAGATGAAGCTTATCCAAATACCAAGGAGCATAATACCTACAAGATAATGCAATCTATTGAAAAAGTTTCTTTTCTGATTCATGATCAAATCCTTGTAGGGTGGATGCAAGAAAAGGAAGAGCAAGTGGATATCCAAAGTGCTCTTGTATATGATACTCCGTCTATGTGGGATAAAGTGATGAAAGATACCAAAGGTGAAGAAGAATCTCTAGACACATTGATGGATAGGAACACTATCCAAGAAATTAAGCGAGGCAACAAGGAAATTTCTCGTCCTATATTATTGGTCGCCTCCTTATAGATAATGGTATGGATAACATCTTTTATGAAGGTTTATGTGGATGTATTTTCATGGCATTATAAGGATTTTGAAAGAGTACCTGCAAGTTTCATAGAGTATAGGATTCCATTGATTGAAGGAGCTAAACTAGTAAGAAAGAGGTACAAATTAAATCCAAAGTACGATGAAGTTATCTACATAGAGATCCAAAAGATGAAGATGATAAATTATTATCCTAGTGGAGCATTCAAATTTCATAATGGTATGCTTGTTCTTGCTCTAGTCAACATCTCTAGGCTCAAGGACCATCATCATCAACGAAATTGAAGCTTTTTGGATCATCTCGAAGTTGCAAAATCTACCTAGGTTGTACATAGCTCTTCTCTTATCATTTTTTTTGCTTAGTTTTCTTATTTTCATCAATTTTCATGCTTTCTCCTTAAGTTTTTCATGTAATTTTGAGGTCATTTTATTTTTGAACTCATGAAAATCTTGCTGGAAAGTTTTAGGAAATTTTCTTGAGTTTTTAGAAAATTTTTAGGTAATTTTTAAAATTACTTTTCTTTTTTAGAGGCTCTTTTTCTTGTTGAAATAGAAGAAAAATGGAATTTCTATGAGGTTTTGAGTGTGAGAAGTTGAGGATATCTTTTAAGAAAATTTTCCCAATTTTTGGTTTTTTTTGGCATTTTATTTGAGTTTTCTATTTTATGGGTATATTTTGTCCAAAAAAGTGGCCCCATTGCTTTTTAATTTTATTAAAAAACATTTCTCTCTCTACCTTCTCTATATTTCTCTCTCTCTCTACCTCTTTCTTCCCCCTCTCTCTCCATCTCTCTCTCTCTCTCTCTCTCTCTCTCTCTCTCTCTCTCTCTCTCTCTCTCTCTCTCTCTCTCTCTCTCTCTCTCTCTCTCTCTCTCTCTCTCTCTCTCTCTCTCTCTCTCTCTCTCTCTCTCTCTCTCTCTCTTCTCTCTCTCTCTCTCTCTCTCTCTCTCTCTCTCTCTCTCTCTCTCTCTCTCTCTCTCTCTCTCTCTCTCTCTCTCTCTCTCTCTCTCTCTCTCTCTCTCTCTCTCTCTCTCTCTCTCTCTCTCTCTCTCTCTCTCTCTCTCTCTCTCTCTCTCTCTCTCTCTCTCTCTCTCTCTCTCTCTCGGGTGCCCCTCCCCCCAATTTTTATCCTATGATCTTGCCTCTTTTTTTATCATTTTTACTTGCATATATCTTATGGCTCTGCATTGCACCTCGGCTGGTCATTTCTTTCAAACTTGTAGTCATTTTCATGTTTGTCGACACCCTTGAGCTCATTTTTCTCATTAGTTTCACTAAAAACCTTCACATTTCCTATATTTTGGTCAAGCCCCATATGTTTTGTGCACATTTCACATGTGATTTCTTACTTGCACATGTTCCACATGGTCAATTCAATCTTTATTTTTCCACATGTTTCACATTTTTCATATGCATTAAATGGTGCTTCCAAATTTTGGCAATTTTTACTTGTCATCAGCCCTCCATCAAAGTCCTTGCCCCTTCCTTTATACCTAACCCTAGCGGTAAACACTGCCCTAACCCTCAATCCTCCATGCCTTTTCCTCGTTAACCTATCAAGCTTATGTAACCCTTTCCGCTTACCCCTCTTCTTTCTCCATTTTTGTTGGTTCCTTGTGACTATTTCTTTCCTTCTCCTACTGGATTGCTCATATTATATTTTGAAGGTTTTACCCACTATCGTGTTGCGGTGGCACATCTTTCCTCATTGTTTGGCTATTCGCTCTCTGGGATGGAGAGCCCATTAGGTGATGGAAAACTATTGAGCTAGTCAAAGTGGTATCATGTGTAGAAAGAGAGACAAAGGTGCAAAGAAGGTGACAAGGTATGTAGAGAGAGTGCATAGAGAGAAACCAATTGTTGTATAATTCATGGGTTCAAAAGGTTAAACATATGGATTCTAAGGGTTAGAATGTGATGTATGTTTGCTTTGGTCTAGCCCTTGAATTACCCTTGGAACATGCCTTGAATCTTTGGGTGAAACCCTTGGTTTTAAGCCTTGAGGTATTTATTCATATGAGCTCCCAATTGAATGGTTAGAACCTTAGGCTTGATTTATCCTAAGGTGTGGGAACCTTAGTCTTGGGAGAAGTTTCTCTAGGAGCAACCTTGTGTGTACATGAGAGAAGAATCCTCATTTGATTTAGAAGGCATGTGATAGACCTTGGGAAATTAGACGGCACAACGTGATCACCCTTGGGAAAGTGTCTACATGAGGGACACTTGGCTGGACACTTGGCTGAACACTTGGCCAATCTCAAGGACATGCGCCCCCTTGGGCTAGAGGTATATATATGGGTGGAGTTGGATGGGTGGAAACGTGCTCTCTCTTACTTGAGATAGTCTTGCTAGTTGATTTAGTTCCTTGTGGAATGTAGTTTCACAACATTGGTATCCAGAGCCAACAAACATGAGAGCAATACTCCAGAGTCTCCATCGGTGATTAGTTTTCTCCGTCTTCACCCGTGGTGTGTGAATAGTTCACACCAGTGTGTCTCTATTTGAGAGTGGGCCAAAAGATCAACCGTGTGACCCCACCCGCAAGAGCTACCGTGTAATGCAGAGCTAATCAGAGGGACGTTTGAGCATTTACTTTCTCTCAGCTCGTTGGCGGGTAGGTTTAGCCGGGCACCTCATATATTTGAGAGAAAGCTGAGTGCTCCGTCATGAATTCATTGGGTACGTTGCATTTCTAGCTCACTATATGAAGCCATTCTTTCTCGAAAAATTTGCACATGTGGGATAAATACTCCCACCCTCATGCATTGCGTGCATCTTCAGGAATGTTTTCCATGCATGCATATAAAATATGTCAAGATTTTTCTCCCTTTCATGGATATAGTCGAAGTATAGTAGAACTATGGCTCGTGAAGAAACAGGGTATTCTCTTTCTCTTCTTGGCTTAAATTGTTGATATGAGAGAATATTCGTTAAGCTTTGTTATGATCTCTACCCTTGCAAAGAAAGCCAAGAACCATGCACTCCTTCATAATAGTGGAAGGTAGAATAGAATGATTTTTCACCACCAAAAGAAGAAGTACGAATTTTGAGCATAAGAAGAAAACCTCTCTTGAGTTTTTGAAGCTTCAATTGAGTGCTCACCTAAGAGTTATTAAGCTCTATTCTCCGTACAAGAAGTTGAGGGATTCTTCTCTACATCAAAGAAGAATGGAGAAATCATGGGAGCTCTGTTTGGATTTGACATCTTTTAAAGCATTGGGGAATTCTTCAATTCACTAATCTTGGGGAAGTACTATATTCATTTTTATTTTTATTTTCTTGATATTCAAGTTATTCTCTTTACACATAGTTAGATAGGCATATGTGTATGAGATATTTTAACAAAATCTTGTATGCATTCTATGTGTGAAGAGAAGATGAAGTGGAAAGGATGGAATCTATCTTCCTAGAAACATGGCAATAATTATTATATGATATGTGGCATGTACTAATCTGCATTGAATTCATCTTATATACGATGCGGCAAATATAAATGCAATTGATATATGACTACAAGCACGCATTTAGGCACTATTAAGAGTTTTTTTTAAGTTAAATGCATCATTAGGCATACAAGTAAGTATGCCCAAGCAAGAACAATGGAATTTCGAAGAATTATGATTGTCCAAGCTTGCAATATCAAAGATGGCCCCACTATGCAAGTATACAAAGGATGGATGTAGCTTTCATGAAGGTAAGACTTTCAAATTGTTCTTGCCATACTAGAATAATGTATTCAAGAATGCATTTTAAATGAAATTCAAGTCCTAATGCTTATTGAATGGTGCATAGAATGATCCATTTGAAATATGCATTGAAGGCATAATTGAATAGAAAAAGGTTTCTCATTAGCACATAATGGAGTCACCACATGAAGGTTGGCAAATGGAATGCCCATCATAGCATGGCATGAACATGAATGGAAAGCACAAACATGTATACATGCATTAAATGGAGTTCTAAAAGTGAACTCGATGCATGCTTTAAGGAGGGGTTCAATACTTGGACCTTATGCATGATAAGCATTTTCAAGTAAAGATGTACTAGCCATGGACATACATTAAGTATGCATATCAGTGAATGGGATCATATATGCATGTGTTGATGGGACATGAGAGAGAAGTAACTTGAATAATTTTAAGGTTTTAAGATAGAAAAAATGACTTCTTCATATGAAGTCAGAAGCATAAAAGTTTAATGGTGTGATGAGATTATGAGACTCAATTCCCATTAACTTTTATGCTTTTTATATGTTGGAATAATCCAAAAGCCAACAAAATTTATTACAGATAGAAAAACCTTAAGCTTTGAGTCCTACTTATGGACCTTGAAGTTCCATAATACCCATGGCATGCCTGATAAGCAAGGCCAAGGACTTAGGTTACAAACTAAGCAATGTTAACCATAAGATAGTGGTAATAAGAAATTGGATAGAAAGACATCCAAAAGAGAAATGACAAGCCTATATGAGACCCTACACACATGGGTTAATTTTCATTGTGAATGATATTAAGAAGTTCATAGGAACTTCAACATTAGATCATTGAGGACAATGATCACACTAAAAGAGGGAATAGAATGTCGTAAAATGACATATTAGGAAAAAAAAGGTTAAACCATTTTTCCCTTTTAAGTGTTCATTTCTTCCCCAATATGCTTCTTCCTTCATTGATAAGAGGTAGGATCCATTTGGAGCTTTGAGAAAATTACTTCAAGAGTGAAGAGTTGTAAAGCATATCTAGAGAAGAGGAAGATTAAAGGGTTGAAAGAAACTCTTCAAAAATGTGCTCTATGAGTAAGAAACAATTTATCAAGATGGTTAAAAAGGTAACCATTTAGAAAAGCTTATGATTGACTATATTATTTGATACAGATGCCTACTTATGTCAATAGATAATATCTAGTATGAGGATATAGCTCTATTATCGAATGACATAAACAAAGATAGCTTTGATTGCATCTCATCAAGGAAATAGTTCAATGAAAGCTTATTTTTCAAAGTCTTTTCAAGAACAAATCAAGACTCTATAAGAATGTAACTTAGAAAGATTTTGATTATATTTGATAAGAGTAAAATGAATGGGTTTTAATCCTTGAGTATGAGCTAAAGTTGTCTACACTAAGGTGAGATTGTAAATCGAATGGTATGGGATGTCTAGGTTTACAATGTCACTTAAGTGGGTTCAGTGGTATGGGACACTGAACTTAAGGATAATGGAAGCTTAAGCTCAAGGATATTTGAGAACTTTTTCAATCAAGGATTTAGCATAAATGAACCTCCCATTTGGATATGAAATTAAATTTCCTACAATTTTTGAGGACGACCTTAAAGGGGGGAAGAAAGGTATCATCAAGATGATACTTCTAAGAAAAAGATATTCCTTAACTCTTTCATGAAAGTTAAGGAGTAAATTGGATGCCCAAGTACCTAAGTGTGTTTGAGTTAAATCTCAAACAAAGTAAGAACCAGATATGTAAGAAGGGAATTCATTAAAGAATTCCATTTTGGCAAGTAAACTAAGGTAAGCTAGCCAAACACTTGAAGCATATTCAAAGTATTGTATTTGAGAATGGATAAAGATAGATCCAAAGTGTGGATCAATAAGCATGGAAACTCACTTAGGTCAAAAGGGTGACATATAATTGTTGATCTCTAAAAGGAGAATAGTTAATGTTTCAAGCACATCAACATGATGTTGAAGACTTAAGCAAGGATATCAACTCATGAAGGTATGAGTTGAAGATCCCAAGAAAATCCCATGGGTAAATATCATTGAAAAACGGATCTAAAGGAGAAAAGACTTGATCTTATCTCATGTTAAATTAGATACAGGAATTTTGAGAAAGCCAAGTGACCTAAATTGGTCAAATATATCAAAACCTATATGGGTGGATAATCCAAGTGGCCTATATTGGTAAAAAAGATTAAATTCTTTTATAGTTTGGTACCAAGGAAAGTTCAAAGGTCAAACTAAAGAGACCTTTGAATTAAATGGCATCAGATTGAGAAACCTTAGTCTTTGCTCTCATGATTATGATGCCAAGGAATCCCAAGATGGAATTCATGATCACGGTAAATAACCAGAGAACATGAAAAGGACAAAAAAAGGAAACATTAAGGATGCAGTTTTATGGATTGGAGAAAGAACTCACTAATATGGGACACTGAGAACTAACTCCCATTGAGAATTTTCTCTGATGGCGAGAGAGAAAATAGGCTCAAGATCCAATAGGAAACATTAGGATAAGCCTTGAAGATAAGACCATTTAAATTAAGGTCTTAGGTTCATTATGAGGTGTAGAAATGTACTTGCTTGAACCAATTTAATACACCTAGTTGTATGAACAAAAGGGTAAATAGAATGAACATGATATTTACCCTAGAAAAGGCTATCCTTTATCCGCTTAAGCAGATGCATTTTTCTTAATAAAATGCATAGCCAAATTTTATATGATACAATAAATTTGGATAAAGAATTTTGGGATTTACCAAGTTAAACTCCAAAAGTAAAGTCAAGCTTAGTCAAGTATAATAAACTTGAAGGAAAGAATGATCTGTAAAAGATCTTCTTTTGAAATCTTTGGTGAGAACAAGTGATTCAAGAATGTTCCTAGTAAGATGTGAGATATGATGCCTAGAAACAGGTATCTTTCTTGCAAGACCTTGGAGCTAAAGTTGCAAAACTTCAATCATCTAGACTCCATCCAATAGAAAATCTAGAGGGTATCTTGATGGCTTGATAAAGCATTATTCCTCAATTATTTTGAGGATTTGAAGGAATTGGTTAAGTAAGCTTTGTTGCTCTTTGCAAAGCTTTGGTGACCTTTGAGGTTAGTATCTTGAGTATGAACCAGAATCGGTTCAAGATAGTTAGTATTGATTCTCGTTGGAAAGAATCACCTAACAAAGAACAAGGTAGAGACCTAAGAGAATGGACTACCTGATAATTCCAATCCCTAAAGTCATCTTTGGATCTAAGTCTTGAATATCAAATCTTCCAAACGGATTAAACTCTATTGTGAGAATTAATCTGGGGAAAATCAAAGATGCTCAAGATAGGGATGCACTTGTAGACATGAACTTTCAAATTTGGGTATATTTTCATTCGGAGTACTTAAAATTTATGTTTCAAGTAAACCTAGGTGATTGAAATAAGTCCATTTAAGTTGTGAAGGAATGAGAAGATGATATTTCTTCTCATTTTATTGAGCATGTTTTGGCAGGGACTTAGTAGACCCACTTTGCTAAGTTCATATCTTTATCTAAGTCCTATCAAATACAAATAAAGTACATTTGTATTTGAAAAGGACTATAAAAGAATAAGTTAAGTTTAGAACATCTGAAGATTCCTCTCCTTTCTGTTGAAAGTGGAAGATGAATCTAATTTCTGGACCTTTCAAGATAGAGAAAGGATCTCTATTTCATACTCCTAAAAGATATACATTTTAAGGGAAGTAAAAACTATAATCAAATGTATTATCTTATGGAGCTCAAGGTTTGTGAAAGTGCGAAAGGAAAAAGATCACCAAAGAAGTCCACCCATTTCACCAATCCATAGGTACAAGGCATGCATGTACATTCAGATGGAGTAAGGGAAAGTGATTTGGGCAGGGATCTTGATTCATTTTCTTTTAGATTAAGTTAGGGATTAGCCCTTATCTGATTATTGGAAATGAATCTAAAGAGAGAGATGACCATGCTCAGAGTATAGATCATGGTGCACGGGGGAATACTTCACATATTATACCTACACGCATTTTCGAGGACAAAAATGTTAAAGGGGGGAAGAATGTTGTATAATTCATGGGTTCAAAAGGTTAAACATATGGATTCTAAAGGCTAGAATATGATGTATGTTTTCTTTGGTGGTGCATCTAATTTTCTAATACGCAAAGTTTGCACCAGCCATTTTGGCATAGTTTTTGCCTCCTCAATGTTAGCTCTCTCATCAGTAAGTGCACCATGTAAATCTGCATTAGAAATGGGATGATCTGCATCATCACATGAAACCTGCAAAGGCTGAGAAGCTGCCTCATTAGGACCAGCACTAGACTGTCCACCTATAAAAAGAGGCAGCAAAGTATCATACATGTCTTTGGAGCTAACAGATGTCTTCTTAGTACATGAAAGCACTAGTTGAATAGCATCTTCCACAAAAACAACATCATGGCTAACTAGAATGTGTTTAGTCTCTCGATGATACAAATGATAGCCTTTACTTTTAGAACTATACCCGACAAAAATACATTTTACTACTTTATCATCCAATTTTCTGTGATGTTGTTCTCGCACTAATGCATATGCCAAACAACCAAAAACACACAGATGAGCAACAGATAGCTTGTGATCATGCCAAGCCTCATATGGAGTGATAGATTGTAGCGCTTTAGTGGGATACCTATTCAGTACATATGTTGCACACATGACAGCCTCAAGCCAGAAACTATGTGGTAAAGCCTGACTCTTAACCATACACCTCGCCATCTCCATGAGTGGCTTGTTCTTTCGTTCAGCAACTCCATTCTATTGAGGTGTATACGGCACTTTACAGTGGTGTTTTATCCCACATTCAGCCAGAAATGCATTAAAATCAGAAGAAATACATTCCCCCTCTCGATTAGAACGGAGGGTGCCCATTTTGCATGTTGATAGATTTTTAGCCAAAACCAAAAACTGTTTGAAGCACATGAACACTTCGTACTTTGGCTTCAATGGATATACCCATGCATGCCTAGAAAAATCATCGATGAAAGTCACGGAGTAAAGATAATTTTCAAAAGAAGGTGCATAGGACCACAGACATCACTATGTACAAGCTGTAATTTTTGAATAGCCCGGACTGAACCATCTTTTGGAAAGGAGGAACGCTGCATTTTGCCCAGAATATAGTCTTCACAAACTTGTTTTTGAGGTGCCTCAAGTTTGGGCAAAGAGGACACCATTTCAGATTTCTGCATGCATACCAAACTAGCAAAATTCAGATGACCAAAGGATGCATGGCAAAGCTTTGCATCTGACATAGCCTGAGAATCATGTACTGCACATGCCGAATCATTTACAGATCTTTCATAGTCTATGAGCTTATACAACCCACAACATAAAATTCCAAAAGCAATAATCACATCGCCATTTGACAGATCATGAATTGTACATCTATCATTAACAAATTTCACAACCAAGCCAAACTTGGCTAATAGAGAAACTGATAACTGCTTTTTCTTGATCCTTGGCACAAACAAAGCATCAAACAAAGTGAAAGAACTACCATCAGCAGTAGTCAAAATGATCTTACCAACTCCCATAATGGGATAAGAGGAGTTGTTAGCGCATGTAAAAGTATTCCTTGTAGGAGCAGGCTCGAGTGAAGAGAAGAAACTGTGCTGTGAAGTAATATGTTTGGTCGCCCCACTCTCAAAGTACCAAACATCTGAGTCTATTGCAGACATGCACTGCTCATGAGAAGATGGGTCAAAATTGCAAATAGTAGTAAATGCCCATTCCTCTTCTTGCACAAGATTAGCAGACTTTGTTTTTGGTGTAGAGGCTTCTATAACAACCATTCCAACCCCTTTCTTCTTTGCCTCCTTAGCAGCCACTTTTGGACAGTTCTTTATGATATGATCATTTCCTTTACAGTACTTGCAAAACAATTTCTACTTTTCTGATTTCTTTTCATCTTTGTCTTCTCTCTTTGATTCTGTAGAATTAGTAGATTTCTGTTTACTAGGTGAAGAGCTCCATTTTCCTTTGCCCTTCTGAATAGCTAGGAAAGCTTGACCTGCAACATGTATAATGGATGTGTTCTGCTTGGACTGATCTTCCTGCAACAAAATAGAGACTAACTCCTCAAATGAAAAGGCATTTGGATTGCCTTTCATCATCAACTGAAGATTAGAAGCAAAACGCTGATATGAATCAGGAAGACCATTCAAAACGATCTGCACAAGTGAGCTATCTGGTATAACCTCATCAACAAAAATCAATTGTTCCTTCACGTCTTTGATCTTTGTTAGAAAACTGTCCATAGAATCACCTTCATTCATGTGCTCACTCTCCAACTGTTTTCGGAGTTAAGCAACATGAGCCTCATTCCTAGCTTGGTACACTATGGTAAGTGTATCCCAAGCATCCTTAGCTGTTTTGCAAGAGCGAATGTGAGGAATAATGGCACGTTTGATAGACAAAGCTATCAATGCATATGCCTGTGCATCTCTACCATTCCAACAAATTTTCTCTATAGTAAGTGTAGTAGAAACTGCAACATGAATAGGAATATGCAGAATATCATCATCTTCGACACCTACATCATCTTCAATACATGTAGTTGTAACAGTTGCAAGTGTGATAGGATGTTTTTGAACACCCTATACAATGTTTCACAGTCCTTTTGCAATCAATACATGTTTCATCATATAAGCCCACAATAGGTAGTTGGTACCATCCAACTTATCCTCAACTGCCAACATACAAAATACATCGCTGCTTTTAGCCATGGCCGGTGACTAAAATACCTTGATGGAGAAAATTGATTGTATCTCAAAAAGTTGAGCGAAACTGCCTAGACGAGTTTCGCTAAACCTGTAGGAGACTTTGAGACGCTTATACTGGTGAACCCAAATAGGTATATACCTCTAGGATGAAATAGCCTGCACAAGCACTGTGATAGTGCGTTCGGAGGCCGAAACGAGCTCAGATCGCAATTTGGGCAATGCAAAGTGAAGTCGTTTTGATCTCTGAAACATCCTGAGTATGCTCACTAAATTTCCTGCGAATCTGAGATTGCAACTAGAGAGATGTAGATGACGCCCTACATGAAGCAGTGACCTACTCTGATACCAATTGTTGGAGTTAGACATCTACGGAAGCACATGAACAACACAAGGAAGAAGAAGAAGCTTGGAGCACAACACACAATACTGAGTATTTTTAGAGAATGTACAAAGATAAGTAGCCCGTTAGTGTAATAGGTGTATATACAAGCCGGGGGAAAAAACCTCCTAAAGAGGGAAAAAAGTGCCCTGGTAGTTCTAGTGTGTTCACACACATCACTACCTAAATATATCAACAATTAGAACCTTAGGCTTGATTTATCCTAAGGTGTGGGAACCTTAGTCTTGGGAGAAGCTTCTCTAGGAGCCACCTTGTGTGTACGTGAGAGAAGAATCCTCATTTGATTAAGAAGTCATGTGATAGAACTTGGGAATTTAGAAGGCATGTGATCACCCTTCGGAAAGTGTCCACATGAGGGACACTTGACTAGACACTTGGCCAATCTCAAGGACATGGACCCCCTTGGGCTAGAGGTATATATATGGGTGGAGTTGGATGGGTGGATACATGCTCTGTCTTACTTGAGATAGTCTTGCTAGTTGATTTGGTTCTTTGAGGAATGTAGTTTCACAACACCAATCAAGGAACTAAAGTGTGAAAAAGTATCATCAAGGAGGTGTTGCAGGTCGACAAAGAAGTGACCCATCCTTCAACCTTATCGAAAGCTTGAGTGCAAGGAGTGCACAACCGCAAGCTACTGGATAAGGTGGAGGAGCGACACAGAGGAGTTTGATTGCACAAGTAATTCTGATATTTTGTATACTTTTGTGTGTGCTTCTTTGGCTTAATTGCTATGCATATAGAAGATTTTGTCTCATTCTAGACAAAGCTATTGTATTCTTTATTGTTAGTCAAGACGTAGAGGCTTTGAGTGAAATTTTCTTTCTTCTTCGTCTTCTCCATTCTTCTCATAGAAACACTCAAGCACCTTCTAATTAACGAATCCCCAAACACACACACAACACATACACACATACATATATATATATATATATATATATATATATATATATATATATATATATATATATATATATATATATATATGTGTGTGTGTGTATATATATATATATATATATATATATATATATATATATATATATATATATATATATATATATGTGTGTGTGTATATATGTGTGTGTGTGTGTTATGTAAAAAGCCCTGGAGATAAAATTTTATAAATTATACATTGTCACACACCAAAAGACCAAAATGACTACAAAATACAATTAAAGAAGATATAAGCATAATAGGAAACATTTATTTAAATAAATTAGACTTGATAAATCATACGATATATATGTACTATGTATATAGAGTCTATATATATTGTATATGTGTGTGCATATTATATATATATATATATATATATATATATATATATATATATATATATATATATATATATATATATATATGTGTGTGTGTCTCTCTCTCTATGTATATATATATATATATATATATATATATATATATATATATGTGTGTACTATATATGTGTTATATATATATATATATATATATATATATATAGAGAGAGAGAGAGAGAGAGGGAGAATATATATTTTATATACTCTATATATGTACTATATATATTGTATATGTGTGTGTATATATATACACACTTTAAATATACTATGTATATGTGTGCGTGTGTGTGTACTGTATATATATTGTATATAATCTATATATGTACTGTATATGTGCGAGTGTGAGTACTCTATATATATTGTACATACTCTATATATGTATTGTATATGTTTGTGTGTACTATGTATATATATTCTATATACTCTATATATGTACTGCATATATATATACACTCTATATATATATTGTATATGTGTGTGTAGTGTATTTATATTATATATACTCTATATATGTACTGTATATATACTGTATATATATTTGTGTGTGTACTATATATATAGTGTATATACTCTGTACATGTACTATATATGTGTGTGTACTGTATATATATGTTGTGTATACACAATTTATGTATGTTATAATTGTGTATGCTACATTCTTAAAAACTTGATTTAATGCCAATTACCATGTAGAAGCATGCATCCATAACTACTTCTGTATTACTCAACGATGAAGTTCAACATCAAAAATCTATATCATACTTCAAGTAATATACCTATTATTTGGTCAACTGTATATTTGTTGCACGGGATTAAGTATGAACTTATGGAAATCATGCTCAAACACTAACAAACTAGAAACCCTTTCCTGCCTTTCACTTTTTTGTCTACTTTTTCGGTGGTCTTTTGTGACCTTTTTACCATGATATACATGAAGGGAAGTGTAACAATGCTCCTATAGTTTCAATACCTACTTCAACATTCATATTTTAGAAATGAATTATTATTCACATGTTGAATTTACGATAATTATCTCTGAATCCATACAAATAAACTATTAAACTACAATAGCGTTGGGGCAAAAAACTTTGAAGGGCTCCCTCCAAGTCCCCACTCTCTCTCTCTCTCTCCCTCTAGACTCCCTCTCTCTCTCTCTGACTCTCTCCCTCTCCCCCTCTCCCCCTCTATCTCTCTCTCTTGCTCAAAGGTTGTTAGTACTTACCTATGTACATCAAAGGACCTCGTTCTTGACCTCTAGTCCTACCTTGTGAGCCCTCGTCTGACAACAGGACTCTTGTGGATGTTCCCCAAGACTACTAGGAGAGCTATAGGCCAAATGCGAGGAGTGTTGTAGTTTGAGGTCTGTGGAAGCACATAAAGAACACAACAAGAAGAAGTTTGTATCACAATACATAATATTGAATCTATTACCAAGTGAATGTAGAAAGATTAGTAACCCTACAAGACAATGAAAAAAACCTCCTAAAGAGGAAAAGTCCTCTGATAGTCCTAAGTGTGTTCACACATATCACTATGGAAATATATCAAAAAATCCCACCTAGGAATGATGCAATGAACAAGGAGCTGGCACTCATGTATTGGGAAGTGCCAACCTATGTGGAAAGAGATCAATCCACAACAGAAAGTAAGCCTAAAAGTTTGCAAAACTCTTGAAACTTCTCTAGACAAAGAGCCTTTGTGAAAAGATCTACAATAATATCCTATGTGGGAACATATGCGAAACTGATCGCAAAGAAGCTCTCCCTGACATAATGATAATGCACCTCATTGTGATTTGTGCAAGCATTGAAGACATGGTTCCTTGGAACTGCCAGTGCACTCTAACTGTCAATGAGGATGGTGGTGGTAGAAGACTTACCAACACCTAAATCAGCCAAAAGGCATCTGAGCCACACACACTCAATAGTTGTTGTGAAAGCTGCCCTTTGCTCAACCTCACAACTAGAAGTGGCCATAGTCTAGAAGTGGCCAAAGTAGGCTGCTTCATGCTCAACCAAGATATGCATGAGCTATCAAGCATGAAACAAAAATCACTAGTGGATACATGGCTATCATAGCAACTAGCCTAGTTAGAGTCATAAAAATCATGTAAGTCTAGAGGTAGTGATCCCCCTTCGGATATAAAAATCCAAGTAGTCAGATATCACTCATATAGAGAAAGATTCACTTAACTGCTTGTCAATGCTTCACACCTATGGAAATACATAAAATTGCCCATTTGTAAGACATCAAATTAAATATTAGGCTGAGTTATGCATAAGTAAATCAAGCATCCAAGAGCCTTCTAATAGAGAACAACATCAAATGCATGTCCAACATCATGGAGATGCAACTATAGACTCGTTTCCATAGGAGTGGAAATGGGTTTGCAATCTTCAAGGCCAAAATGTTACAATAATATGTCAATATATTGTGTTTGACAGAAAGCTATCCCCCCATCAACTTGCATAAACTGAATGCCCAAATAATGATGCAAATGCCCAAAATATGACATCTCGAAAGAGGCATGCAAATCATCCTTAAATTCAAAATTATGCTTCTCATTAGGACCAGTGAGCAGTATGTCATCAACATAGACAACAATGATCAAAAGTACATCATCTGCATGCTTAACATATAAGGTGCTCTCAATTGGATTGACCTTAAAGCCATGTGCAATCAAGTATGCATGTATCTTTTCATACCAAGCACATGGTACAAACTTCATACATATAATGCCTTTTTCAACCTACACACTTTTCTTTCATGCCCATTCTGCACAAGCTGAAATACATACACTTCTTCATGTAAATCACCATTCAGAGATGTAGTTTTGATGTCTAATTGATGCACATTCCAACCATGATAGCATCATATTCTAATTGCATAGCAGCCATCCAATTGTTTAATTTTGTGCTTCATCAAAAAAAAGAGGTTAATTCTCACCACAAAGACTAGGGGTAGCCATTTCATAGTAATTTGATGCAAAAGAAGCACTATCAGATCCAGAACGTGTATGATATGATAGCGGAGCATCTAATTTTCTATCTCACAAAGTGTACACCAACCATTTAGGCATAGTCTTGCCTCGTATATATCATTGCTCTCATCAACAAGTGCATCATGTAAATATGCATCAGAAATGGAACGATTTGCATCATCATGTGGAACCTCTAAAGGCTATGAAATCACCTCATTTGGATGAACACTTGAGTATTCACCTGTAAAAAGAGGAAGCAAAGTTTCATACACATCTTTGGAGCTAAATGATGTCCCCTTACTATTTGAAGCTCATAAACACTTCCAAGTTTGTTTTGAATGGATACACCCATGCATGCCTAGAAAAATCAATAGTGTAAGTCACTAAGTAGTGGTCGTTCCCAAAAGAAGGTGTCTGCATAGGACCACATACATCACTATGAACAATCCAAAATTTATGAGAAAATCGAACTAAACCATCTTTAGGGAAGGAAGAACGCTACATTTTTTCCAAAATACTGCCTTCACCAGCATGTCACAAGGTTCCTCAAGTTTGGGTAGAGAGGACACCATTTTAGATTTCTACCAGCGTAGTAGACTAGCATAATTGAGATGACCAAAGTGTGCATGTCAAAGCTTTCCATCTAAGATAGCCTAAAGATTTTGAACTACTCATGCTGAATCATTCACAAATTTTGCATAGTCTACGAGCTTATCTAGCCCATGAAATAAAATACCAGAAGCAATAATAACATCACCATTTGACAGATTATGAGTTGTGCATCTATCATCAACATATTTGAAAACTAAGCTCATATTGGCTAATTCTAAAACTAAAAATAGATTTTTCTTGATCCTTGGAACAAACATTCTATATTCACTTCCATTTGTATACCATGTTTGTTTTGTCTCTTACTCTTACCACTAGAGGAAGAGAAAAATTCATTCGAAGAAGTTAAGAATGCTTGCTACTTCAAGATAAAGAGAACAAAAGGTATGGAAGAGAAGTTTGACGATGTTGACATGATCAGATGGAAGAAAGATTGAGAAGAAGAAAGTCCAACATTTCCAAAGGGAAAGCATCTGACAATGTGAAAGAAGTACCATCAACAATAGTCAAAATGATATTACCAACTTCCATTACAAGAAGATGAGTTGTTAGTGCATGTGATAGTATTTCTTATAAGGGCAGGCTCAAGTGAACTAAAGAAGCTATGTTTCGAGCTACTATGTTTAGTTGCCCTTGTATCAAAGTACCAAACATATGAGTCTACTCCAGACATACACTACTCTTGAGAACATGGGTCATAGTTGCATAAAGTAGAAAACACCCATTCTTCACTCTCCTGCACAAGATTACTAGACTCTCTTTTAGGTGTAGAGGCCTTTGCAACAACCATTCTAGATTTTTTCTTCTTTTCCTCTTTTGCAACAAGTTTTGGACAACTCTTTATGGCTTGATTGTTTTCTTTACAATATTTGCAAAACTATTTCTGCTTTTTTGTTTTTCTCATCTTTGTCTTCCTTCTTCAACTATGGAGCATTAACAAATTTATGATTACTAGTAGATGAACTCCATTTACCTTCCTTCTCACTAGCTAAGATGCAACACACATAATGGACCTCTTCTATCTAGACTAATCTTCCTACAACAAAACAAAGATTAACTCCTCAGATGTTAAGGATTTGAATTTCCTTTCATCATCAATCAAAGACTAGAAGCAAAATGCTGATATGATTCTGGAAGACCATTAAGAACAGTTTCACAAGTGAACTATTTGTAAAGACTTCATCAACAGAAATCAACTTCTCCCTCATATCTTTGATCTTTGTCAAAGAGTCACTAATAAAATCTACTTCATCCATATACTCACTCTCTAAGTGTTTTTAGAGGTAAGTAACACGAGCCTCATTTCTTGCCTAATATAAAGTGGTCATTGTATCCCAAGCATCTTTTTCTATTTTGTAAGAGCAAATGTGAGGGATAATAACATGTGTGCCATAGAAAGCTATCAATGTGTGTGCCTAAGAATCTTTGCCATCGCATCAATGTTGATCTATAGTAGGAATCACAATACCAACATGAATGTGAAGATTATCATCTTCAACACCATGTGTATCACCTTTAATACCTATATTTGTAAGTGTAGTAGTGTGTTTTTCAATACCCTGCACAATATTCCATAGCCTTTTTGTTACCAATGGATGATGCATCATATATGCCCATAATGGGTTATTAGTACTATCCAAATTGTCCTCAAAAGCCAACATACCGAATACACCTTTGCTTTTAGCTACTGTCACTAGCTTAATACCTTGATGTAGAAAAATGGTTATATCTCAAAAAGTTGAACAAAACTACCCTGCCAAGCTCTACCAAACCTGTAGCATACTTTGAGGTGCTTGTAATCGTAAATCAAAACCTGAATATATGTTTGGCACAAAAGGGAAAAATTTCTTGCACATGCAGGTGCTACGATAGTGTGTTTGGTGGTTAAAATAAACTGAGATCAAGATTTGAACACCATAGAGAAAAGTAGTTTTGAACTCCTAATCGCCTTGAGTATGCTCACAAATTTTTGAGTGATTCTGCGATTGTGACCGGAGGGGTGTCATCGATGCCCTAGATGAAGCTTGGACTTGCTCAATACCAATTGTTGGAGTTTGAGGTCTGTGGAAGCATGTGAACAACAGAAGGAAGAAGAAGAAGCTTGGAGTATAACAAATTATATTGAATGTATTACCAAGTGAATGTACAATGATTAGTAACCTGTTTGGGTTATAAGTGTATATACAAGTCGGGGAAAAAACATCCTAAAGAGGGAAAAAAGTGCCCCAATAGTCCTAAGTGTATTCACACATATCACTAACAAAATATGTCAACAAAGAAGCATTGAACACAGGAAGACTTGAGCTACATGTCCAATGCGAGTAACATTGGGCACTTGTAGTCTCATACTCTTGGAAAAATTGAAGCTCCTCGCAAACCAAATGATAGTGTACTCTAAGTGCAAATGCGCTAGAAAGACACTAGGGTTTGTATCTTATTGGGATATTTTTATACTTTTAGACTTCACTAACTTCACTAAATATAGCAGAAAAGGTTTTAAATGCCTATAAATTCTCCTTTGGGCTAATATTCACCCCTAAATATTTCCATGCATATGGATCATCTCCTTTTAATTGTTAGCACAATAGCATAAATCTTTTATCAACAAAAAAATCCAACTCGATTTGTTTATTATTTTCTACCTCCATACCCTTCTCATCCTTGTAATGTCCCTTTTTCTTATCTAAATTCTTGATGCAAATAATTTTTAATTTTTGGATTTTTTTGCTTGCAATGGAAGAATTATCCCTTGAACTACTTCTTGTAATTCATCATTTTGGCCTTTCATTTCATAGATTCGTCCATGCCTCCTTTGCATTTGTAGTGAATACAATGTCTCCTTTGTTGTTTTCATTTCTTAACTTAAGCACAAAATTTTCTAGATGAGTAAGGCAATGAAATATTAAAACATTAGAGGCAAACGCCTAATTTGGATGCTTAATATAACTAGTAGCCCATCAAACTTGGTCCCAAAATCTTATTTCATACAAACATTATGGAGGTGAAGAAATCTTTGAAGGCAACCCATTAATAAACGTATCTATTTTCTATTGAGTCTTTAAATTTTAGGTCTATATCTAATTGTGGCTTTCCTCAATATGTTCTAAGCTTGAAATAGCTTAGTTGTATGTCCTTATCTAACTTGTAAATCATGGTTCAAAAAATGTTCATAATCATAAAATGGCCTCTCCTAGGAGTGAAGGTCCTACAACGTAAAGAATCATGGATTATGAGTAGTCTCATAAGAATGGGTTATTGAATATATTAAGCAATGGCTATTTATGGTCAAGAGCACCATTCTTACTAAAATATATTCAAGATGAAATTCCATGTGTTCGTGAAAAGTACTAAAATGAATATGATATACAAATGTACGTCGTAGCAAAATATTTATCTTCATAACATGTGGTGGTACTTTGATTGATTTCCATGCATCTATTTGAATTCTCTTTAGTCTCTTATTATTCATAAAAAAGAACTTTTTTTTTAGTGTAGGCAACAACTTATTCTCTCAAAATTTTAGTACCGAATGAGTCTCCAAAGTAATTGTCAAACTTGGATTCCTTTATTCTCATGAGTGCCAGCAAGTCTACTAATTTTTAGTTGGGAACAAAAGTTTCTGTTTTTCTTTGGTTTTTTATCATACTTCCATATGCACAAAATCCAATTTAACATCAATTATACGACAACTACCTCATTATATTTCAATTGTTTTGATTATAACTAATCTGGATTGTATCCACAAGTATCTAATAAAACATCTTATCTCGACATTTTAACAAAATAGGAATATTGATCGACCAGAATATATGATAATGTATTTAAGTTATCATTTCTTAGTATGTTTTTTCAAAGGGAGTTTGATCATAAAATCTACTTCCCCAAAAGCTTGAATTAATTGATTTTGTGACTTTATAATGAATGAAATAGTATCCATAAGAGCCATGAGATCCCACACAAGCAAGGGTAGAAACCTAGCACCTGCTAGGAGTGAACAAACCTTGAGGCCTATTAAGGATAGGAACTAGAAAAGGATGGACCTAAGGCTCGAGTAGAGAGTTATATACCTTCATAATGTTGAGTTATCCAAACTTTCAAACTCAAGATAATGAGCACAAACCTAAACAAATAAGAAAAAAAATGACATCCAAAGCAAGAGATGAATCATTACAAACTCAAGAAAATGAGCACAAACCTAAACATACAAGAGAAGACTGACACCCAAAGTAAGAGATGACACAAACATTTAGAACAATACAAGTCATGAAAAATAGAAAAAAAATTCGAAAATAAAAAAGTAATAAACACATTTTATAAAAAAATAAAAAAGTAAAGTTAAAATTCAATAATTAGTAAAATTAAAATTAAACGAAGGAATGAAATTAAATAATAAAAAAGAACAATTAATATGTAATCGCAGACAACTACAAGCATATAAATATTAAAATGTTAATGATTATGATAACAAATAGAAAATAATTTTTTTGTAATAAAATATCTAACAAATAAACAAAAGAATAATAGAAAACTAAAAATTGAACTGAAAAATAAACTGATAACTAATACAAAACTAAAAATTGAAATGTTAAAGTTGAAAGAGAAGTAGGATCATAAATAAACAAAGCTTAATCTTTTTGAAAACTAAACAGTATCCAAGTCTTAGCATGGAGTCTTCATAGATGGTAAAACATCTGTATCGTTGGAATAAGATCAAAGGCAGCTTTAATATGAAAAATTACATGAGAAGATCTTTGGCATACAGAGATTGTCTTGATTTGCACAGAAGTTGCATACAGAGATTGTCTTGATTGTCTTGATTACGCAGAGAACCTGACTCGTGAGAGGTTCTATTCTACAACACACAGGGCATGCAGGTACTGAAATCAGTTTGGTTACGACAGAGAGTCTGTAATCCACACGTGGAACATCCCATTGTCGGATCAAGCTATCAACTCATGCCTCGGTGAACATGCGGTGCAAGAAATATGATTAGCTCATGGATGTAACAGATTAATCTTGATGCTTGCCTTTGCTGCAGAAAAACGGCATTACTCGCCCGAGGTAAGGTATCTTCGACTTTCTGTGGGAGACCTTAGATGCGGTTTCATCACCAACAGTAGGATCAACATGCTTTGTAGGTATATTTTCATCATCTACATTATCAACGTGTGTTTGGAATGCTGCTAGTACTTCGCTGAGCGCCACATCAGGACAGTCTTGATTCCTGATTAAAATTTCAGCGATGGCAGCCGGAGTTACCTGGACAGAGCTTTTCGTCATGGTTTCCTGGAGCTCCAAAAACTTGGGATGGTCTTGGATGCCTAGATAATTGTTGGCCATCTTCTTGAAAACATGAAAAGTGCAGTACGAAAGCAGAATGTGCATGTCCATGCGGCCTGGCCGGAGGAGGGCAGGATCGATCCGTTCTTTGAAATTGGTAGTGAAGATGAAGATCCGCTCTTCCCCGCAGCACGACCACAGCCCATCCACGAAATTCAGAAGCCCGGACAGAGTCAGCTTGCTGGATTGCTGACTATCTCTACCCTCTTTTGAGTCTTCATCTGCTTCGTCACGATTGGACAGTTTCACAGAGCAATCAATATCCTCGACAACGATGACCGACTTGGCGCTTGTCTGTATCAAAAGCGATTTTAGTTCTGCATTATCGCTTACTTTGGTGAGCTCGAGGTCATAGACGTCAAATTGCATGTAATTTGCAATGGCAGCAATCAGACTGGACTTTCCAGTGCCAGGAGGTCCATACAGGAGATACCCTCTCTTCCATGCCCGGCCGTTCCTATGATAGAAGGTCTTGCCATTGGAGAAAGCATCCAGATCTGCCTTGATGCGTTCTGCCATGCCCGAGTCCAAAGCCAGAGAATCGAACGTTGAAGGGTGACTAAATGATGCTTCTTCCCAGTTGCCATAATTATTTGTGTAAAGGAAACGCTGAGAGCTCTTGCGTTCTATGTCCGCAGAAACCTTGGACACATGGTCAAGGTAAGCAGGAAGGATGATCTCTCGATCTCTTTTGAAGAAGCGGAGCGTGAAGCTCCTCTGTGCAGAATCGCCACAATATGGATTATTCCCTCCATTTTCTTTCTCCATGACGGAGTGTGTCCACGAGACGTGAACACCATCAAAGCTGTCGTCAATCGATTCATTGTCGTGAAGGCTGAAAGAAATGGCGGCAGCGTCCACCCACCTGTATGCTTTCAGGCGAGCCTGCGTGTTGAGAGCAGATCGGAGAGATCCGACATAAACGCCTACCTGCCTATACAGCTCGTTAAGGCCGCGGTTACCTGCAGCTTTCTCATCCACTTGAATCTCCATAGAGGAATCCCCACAGCGAAAGAGCCGGTCCCAAAGCATGGAAAGGCCTCTATCTATGTATTGGCGCAAAGCAGGGGGAATGAGCGTCTGCAGAAGCGCAAAGGCGCCCATGAGGTTGAACAGCTTGCTCATCAGAACCTCCATTGCCAGCGCGAGATCACAAAATAGGGAATTCACCGATTGTCAAAGACGATTAATTGGCGAAGAAACCTAAAAGGCAGGCTGCGCAAATGGTGGTACGTCGATGAAATGGTAAGGGATGCAGAGAAATGGAAG